>CM047814.1:93849191-94436273 GCA_026214975.1 Gentiana macrophylla | reverse complement strand
ATGTTAGTTTAAATCATTTGTTGGTGTTTATTCTCTGTAAAAATAGAACGCGATGTAAAGATGTGTTTTTTCGTTATGTATTTTTCAGATGGCATGTTTTATAGCATAAATCTTTTAAATATCTAATATGTTTTGTGCATTTGGGATGGCTATTTTCATGCTGTATGCTCATTGCATGTGTGTGTTCTTTTCCTTTTTTTTCCTACTCTTTTTCCCTCATATTTTTTTTTATTCCAAGGATGCATTTTGTTGATCATCTTTTACTTTTTTTTCCAAAGATGTTTTTTCTATCAGTTAATATATTACCTCATACAGTCTTGCATGTGTGCTTTCAAGCATATATTTAGGCGTTCATAGTGTGAGTTGTTCTTTTCCAGTTTGATTCAGGTAGATCACTTGTAATTGCATTTATATGGCGCGATATTTACATTCAATATACTGGGGTCAATGCATGTGCTGTTTTCTTCATGCCTTTGTATTTGTTAGGTGCGTTTGGATTCGATGGCATTAGATTCTAAATAGTTTTAGTGTCACCTAACATACTTCGTGTCTCTACTTACTTGGATACCTCCATCCTGTGGATTGCATGCTTGTTTCTCCCTTGATTTTAAAAAAATATGTATTCTCGCCATTTTTTTTTGGGGTTAGCCTCATTGCTTGTGGCATGTAACGTTTACATGAAGATTTTTCCTTCCATTCTGTGTATATTTGAAATGTTGTGTTCCTCGTAGCTAAAAAAGTTTGTAATATGCTTTATATTAGTCATGTTATGGATTTGCATTTGCATGTCTGCTTTTTCCAGATCTGTGGTCATCGAACGTGTGTGCTTTTGTTCTTACGTGATTTGTTTCTTGCAGTGGTATTTTTCCTGGCATTGAACATGTTACCTAACATAGTTCTACACCTGCCCTTTCAGGATAGATATTTATGCTTCAGCCGTTGCATTTGTGTTGTTGTGTGTTGCTTTATGATACATATAACCATATTGCCTCTGTGTTGTTGGTTAATTGGTTACGTGCGTGTAGTGTGTTGGTATTTAGATACTTTAACATTCTCGCTTCTCCCTAGCTTGCACTTAAAAATAAATATATTCCGGGCTAATCGGGTTATGTTGAATTTCTCGTTTCGACAGAGCCGAGAGAGAATAAGCGAGGCCTTAGCCGTTATGGATTTGCATTTGGCATGTCTCGTTTCTTCGTAATCTATGGTCATTGAATGTGTGCGCTTTTGGTTCTTCTCCATTTGTTTTTTTTTTTTTTTTTTTCTTTATTTTTTTATTATGAAGAGTATTTTTTTTGGCAATGAATATGTTACTGACATAGTTCTACACGTGTCCTTTCGGATAGATATTTATGTGTTCTGACGGTTTTAGGTTGTTCTTTGCCTGTTAATCAAGTGTAGTTTCCCTGTGGATGGAGTACATGACTTGTAATAGCATTTATTTGGTGTATTTTTTTATTCCGCTTCCACGATCATTGCATATGTGCTATATCCTTCTAATCTGTGTATATCTTTCTTCCTCTTTCAGTGCAAAGTGTTCAGTGTCTCCTTTATCTACGCTTCATTCCGTTGACTCTCCTTTGGCGCTCACACGGTTAGCTTCAATTCTTTTCTTTTTTTTAGCTCTTGGTTTTTCCTTTGTTTTGTTTGCTTTTGTTTTGTTTTTTTTTTGTTTTTTTTTTGGGGTGTATTTAACTCATTTACCTCTAATGGGCACCTATATGAAATTTCGTGTTCGTGTACTAAAATGGTTTGCACGTGTCCCGCTTGCTATCATGCGGGTGTTTTTATGTATTAGACCATGTCCGCATAAGTGCCTATTGTATTCCTATCTCTGTTGTTATATCGCTAATAGCCACTGAATGATTTTCCCGTGTGGTATTGGTTCCTACGCGTTTACATGGCCTGTTGTTTGTGCTCTACTATGATGATAGACCTTGTCCCTGAGCTATCTCGATGTGCTCTTATATCTTTGATTGTATACCTTATTTCTCTTTCAGATTGTATTTGTCAAGAATGTGTATACTAGCTATTATCTTCAGTGCTCTTTTATGTTGGCGTCGATGGTCGCATGTATACTTGCATCCTGGGTAATTTGCACCTATTCTCATGGTTTATGGTTTATGCTTCGTTGCCTTTGTGTTGCTATCGTTGCTTTAGGATACACATAACCATATTTCTGTGGTTGTTAGTTAATTGGTACTTGTGATGTAGTGTGTTAGTATTTATATGCTTCTAACATTCTGTTCCTCCCTACCTTGCAAATCGAAAATATATAT
The DNA here is from genome assembly GCA_026214975.1 of Gentiana macrophylla. Lineage (NCBI taxonomy): Eukaryota > Viridiplantae > Streptophyta > Magnoliopsida > Gentianales > Gentianaceae > Gentiana > Gentiana macrophylla. The sequence goes on along the minus strand of CM047814.1, from coordinate 94,433,994 downwards.
ATTCCGGCAGCAAAGTTATGTAGATTTCTAATTAACTGACGAGAGAGACTAAGCAAGGCCATAGCCTTTATGTTGCTCTGCAAATCATTAAAAAAATATATTCCAAGCTAATCAAAGTTAGGTGGGATTTTTATTTGGATAGAAAGAGAGATCAGGCAAGGCCATGGCCTTGATGTTGCCTACAAAATATTCTAGCGTGAGCCTATTATTACATTAGACTCTCAAGACATCCGAGTTGATTCCTTGTACCCAGCCGTTGGCTCTACATTTATTCGCTGGTCCTTCAACTTCTTGTTGTTCTGTTTAGTCCATCGCCCGCTTTCGAGGTTATCTTCGTGGATCTCGTGCTCTCTGTCTGCCTCGTGTTGCCGCCATTATGCGTAGCTTGCCCCTGGTATCACTCTAGCCTCGCCTCGCAAGCATGTACTTTTGCTTCCACATGTTTGCGAGCCTCTCCCCGCTCCTTGGAATGTATTTTATGTTGTTTAAGCTTTTCCTTGAGCTTATGCAAACTTCTTCTCAATACGGTCCCTTTGCCTGGCAATGCTTCTCAAAGATAACTGGATAGTGAGCTATCATTTGGGACCTCTTCTTGCCTTATAGAAGAATCATCATCTTTCGCTGGTATGGGGTGCATATGCTTCATATTGGTCTTCCGCCACTTCAGATAAAGCAACGTAGGATAGGCATTACGGAATTCCATAGTTACTCCCGCAATTTTTTTGATGGTATGCTCAGTTTCTACTATTATTGGTCTTTTCTGGGAGTGGATTCCATGCTAGGATTGTGTTCTTTTATAGGCATGGAAATTATAGGTTGTTGGGCATCCCGACCTTACCCCAAACCATTTAATGTGCATTTAATGCTCTTGTTACTATCACTTATTTCCTCCTCCCAATATTAGTTAGCTTTATTCATTAAATTCTCGCTAGCTTCATTTAGTGTTGGAACTTTGACCTTGATAATTCCAAGGTCATTCAAAGCCATTGTATTCAATCAATTCATATCTAAGATTTATTGTCCTCTGCGTAAAAACATTTAATTGATCGTGTTGATTTCATCTCATGAAATAACTTCCATTTTCTTTCTCTCTGTTGCATACATGTGTATGCACTTAGACATATTTTACTCGCTTTTCCGTGTTCTTAATTTGAGTTGTGGTATCCTCTGATTATGTCTTTAGACCATAATCTTAAACTCATTAGATCATCGTTTCGATGCCATGAATGAATCACACATGTGAGTGTTATGTTGGCCATGCTTTTCTTGTAGAATGGCAACATATTTAAGGTATAAAATTAGTGATTGATTAGCAACAAATAATTTTCGATTGATTATAGATATTCCAATTCGTGCAAAGATTCATGCACTAATATATACTCCTTAATTCTTAGCTTTAAGTCGTAAATAGAAAAAACGATAATCTTACAAAATACACGCGACGTGGTGATTAGTTGCCTCGGATCGAACTACGCTTAATGGAACGCCCTCCTACATCCGAGCAAAGTTAAAAGCCGAGAAAGGCCTATGCTAATATGGCGGCCGACAAGAAGCGCCGAGTTGCTTAAACGTAGAAGGTCGCAATACGCGATGTCACGCGCATCCAGGGTGCACGCTTTCTAGCTCGGCCGGCCCTACAGCTCATGCATCCTTCAAATCGAACGAATCAGCCTTCTTTGACGCCCAATGCAGGACGTCTTCAAAGGTCGTTGATTTGGGTGACATTGCACCGAGTATGCATATACATCGCCGCACAAACAAACCTACATGTGCTCACATAAATGGTGTCTTCCCTGAAGGATTGATGCAACCGAGCAAACGGTTCCTCGCAAGATTTGGGTTCTCGTGCACAACTTACCAATGAACCTTCGACTCTTTCAATCCTTCCGCAAGTTAATGATTGTAGTATCGTGAAGTCAAGCGCTCTACCATGAACCGCCTTCGCTTTCTTGTCGCTCGAAGGCGAGAAGTTAAGGTGGTGCCAACTCATATGCCTCCTGAATTACTCCACTGTTTACCTCCCTGCGAAATAGATGCATGCAGACAATTTCGCCGCTATGTACGAACCTACAACAACCACCTTGCATTCACAACGTTCGGGCCAAGAGTGACCCTGAGCTTATGAAAAAATGAAGTGGGGTGTATACACTTTTAATGTGCAGGTAAAGTTTACCATAACCTTCCTCCTTACAGCCTTCAAACTGATTTCTCCAAGAAATCTTCAATCTGATCTTTATGACAATGAGGTCGAGTTGGATCAACGGCTAGCATTATCACCGGTTAGATCGACGGATACTTGCTAGCCTCTGCAGATCTTACAAGAGAATCCATATGTGACATTCCCAGGCGCCTAAAGGACATTGATACTCTTGAAGACAAGAAAATTTGCCTCTCAATCAACAACCCATCTCTTGATCGTGTTTACAATGAACCTACATCAAACGATGTGGCAGCTTATTCGTCTTTTAAGATGAGATGATTGTTACCCCCAATGCCATATCCAAATATATGCAAGAGATGCATTGCCTTATAAGATCTCGCATAATTATGCCTGTTTCGATGCATTGCAATATCCGATGCTCTTTGCCAAGGGGGAGAGTGGATGGCATTTTGGCGTTGAAAAATTGCCTCCAAACCTAAGAAAGAAAATGTATAAATACAACTCTTACAATGGGTACCTTCTTCCGTTTCTACAACAACAAAGAGAGGCATTGGTTGCGGCAGAAGAATCGGGTGAGATTAAGTTTCGTTGTAGGCAGTATGCGTTTGAGGTTCATAAAACCAATCATCTGATTTACTATCAAACGTCTGGTTTTACAGACTTGGCCCGTGGACAACGTAAGAGAAACATTGTCTCTTGTAGGCAATACTACTGCTACAAGTTGCAAATGAGAGACGCGGACAGATCAGGCTTGCTGCATGGCGGTCGTTTGTTGCAGCAATACATTGTAGACATGTTTGTAAAGGTTGAATCATGCAGACTTGATTACGTTAGGAAGCAACAAAAAGAAATCAGAACCGAATACTTGCAAGGGCTGGTTGACAGCATTAATAACGGGACTACTTTAGGCGCATCAGTTGGCCATAAAGCTATTCTTCCACCATCATTCATGGGTGGTCCAAGAGATATGATAAGGCGCTATTTAGATGCCATGGCTTTGGTTCAACAATTTGGGAAGCCAGATTTCTTCATCACGATGACATGCAACCCTGCATGGAATGAAATTACAATGAACCTTCGCACGGGCGCTTGCCTCGTAACAGACCGATTTACTCTCACGAGTATTTAAAGCAAAGGTTGAAATGCTAAAAATGACTTGTTAAAGATCACATCCTTGGAGTTCCAATTGCATCTCAGATACTCCATTGAATTTCAGAAACGTGGTTTACCACATATCCACCTGCTGCTAATACTTGATCGAGATTCAAAGCCACTAAACCCCGAGGCATACGATAAATACATTAGTGCCGAGCTTCCTGACCCCGTAAAGGACCCGGAATTGTTTTCTCTTGTTACGAAGCATATGATCCATGGCCCTTGTGGGTTGCTGAACATGCGATGCCCTTGCATGCGCAACAGACAGTGCAAAAACAAGTTTCCCAAAAGTTTTCTTAATCATACAACTCATGGAGAGGATAGCTACCCTTGCTATCAGAAAGTAGACACCTGGGCATCAAAGCAAGGATTCGAGGCCACATGGTAGACAATAGGTGGGTCGTGCCTTACAATCCATACCTGTTGAAAAGGTATGACTGTCATATGAATGTAGAGGTATGCTCTACAATTAAGCTTGTAAAATATTTATACAAGTACATCTACAAAGGACCCGACAGAGTAGCATTTCAACTCGCCCAACCACCGCTCGGACGTATGAGATTTACGAGTACCGTAAAGGACGATGGGTATCTCCACCCGAGGCGGCATGGCGCCTCAGACTCATTTCCATTGTTTGAGATACACCTGTGTAGTTGCCATGCAAATACACATTCCTAACAACTCTGACCTCTCATTCCGTCTTGACGCAGATATCGCAAACGTTGTCACCAACACATTCCTAGCCAGGACTATGCTGACACAGTTCTTCTACATGAACAGCCACAACGAACGTGCCGTTTCCATTAAATGTTTATACAAGGATTTCCCAAAACACTTTGTGTGGGATCTTTCGGAAAGAGATGTTGGAGTGAACGAAAGAAAGGAAAGGTTGTAGGCGAGTGGTCTCGCTCCACCGTCCGAAGGAGAAAGATACTACCACGTTTGCTTCTTAACCATGTGAATGGTCCCAAATCTTTTGATGATCTACTCACCCAGGCGGTTACGTATATCCCACCTTCCGAGACTCGCTTTGCAACGCGCGGCCTACTAAATCTGATTTAGATTTACATCGATGTTTGAATGAGGCAATAACTTACAAATGCCATGACAATATGTAGTTTGTTCGCATCAATTTTAGTCTACTCCTCACCGTCTCGATTCTAAACATTTATGGGAAAAATACTGATTCTCTGTGTGAAGATTATATGAGAGGTGTCAACCATAAATGCGGGGAAATTTTTCGAGTGCTCGAATGAGAGCTCTGTCGATATTGCCTATATCTTTGATGACATGGGTAAGAAGCTTGATCAATACAAACCTTGGATTCAAGCGGACTTTGTGTGCCAAAATTTGGACATGTGTAGGAAGTGGAGCATGAAAGAACTATACCGTCGATGAAAATGATCTAATCGACGTTAGTCGCCTTAATGTCCAATACTCCATGCATACAATGCAATAATGGCAAAGGTGTTAATGATTTAACCACCAGTATTTTTGTGGACGGTCCTGGAGGTGCGGCAAACGTTCTTGTACAAAACCATTCTTGCTACCTTATGGCACGTAACCACGTGGCAATTGCCACGGCCACATCGGAATAGCTGCTTCCGTTTGCCGGGTGGTCGAACAAAGACACTCACGATTCAAGCTACCCCTACACACCGACGAGAATCGGGTTGCTAATGTTAGTAAGCAATCACGCCTAGCAATGTTAATACACGAGAGGCAAGAATTATAATATGGGATGAAGCTCCCATGGCTCATAGGAAAACCATGGAGACTTTTGCGAGATATGCTACGGGATGTGACGAGTGTCGATGCACCATTCGGCAACAAGTTGGTGGTATTTGTGTGAGACTTTCGGACGTGTTCTACCGGTTGTTACAAACTCCACTAGATCGCAACAAATCGATGCTTGTCTCATTAGCTCCCATCTATGGCCCTCTTTCCAAATGAATACGCTTATCCAGAAAACATGCGTGCTCGGATCGACCCACATTTTACCGTGCATACCGCCAGGCTAGGTAATGGAATGTGAGATTGAAGATGAAAATGGCTACATAACTTTACTACCTAGCATGGTTATACCTTTCAAACGAACTAGATGAATCTCATTTAAATTGATAAACTTTGTGTACCGGATATGGAAATCTTCAAGGAAGCTCGGCATCTATTGTGAATCGCATTGCTAGCACCGACAAACACATGCGTAGATGACATAAATGCATTAATGCTTGCACAAATGGAAGGTGATATAATCACGCACCGTATACGTACATTGCTTTAGATGCTCATCAACAAGGAGATTACGAGGATTTCTTAAGCAAACTTGAATCCAAGTAGCCTACCACCACACAACCTGAAGAGCCGAAAGTCAACGCTCCCGCCATCCTATTACGCAATATAAATCCTACATTGGGTCTATGCAACGGAACACGATTGCTATGCAAAGAGCTAAACTCTCATACAATTATAGCCGAGATAGCAAGCGGTCCGAATATTGGGGAGGCAACAATACTCCACAAGATTCCTTTTAAGCATCAAACGAGGCCAAGAGGTGTCGGGATCCCATTCAAACGCTACCAATATCCAATCCGCTTATGCTTCGCTATGACTATAAACAAGGCACAAGGCAAACCTTGGATTGAGTCGGGATCTACCTTAGAGAACCCGTTTTTCACATGGCCGACTCCATGTGGCACTTTCAAGACAAAAAAAAATCAAGTTCTATAAAAGTACTTATTGTCCCACCACACGTAGAAGACCAATCATACATAAACAAAACACAAAATATAGTATTTCAAGAGATAAGATCGCAAAGAAAGGGCGTAATAATTCCAAAATCACCGCTAGCTATATATACTAGAGAATCCGTGTATGGAAACTTAGTTTTATCAAAATGTATTAACATGCTTACTCCGCTTTCACTTACGTTTACATGCATGACACGTTGCTATACTATATATGTGGTTTACTCTATGTGCTATGTCAACGTCTTTGAACATGCGTGACACGTTGCTATACTATATAGGTGGCTTTACTATGTGCTATGTCAACGCTTATGAATATTCAGTTCATATAGCACAGTAACCTTTAAACATATGTGGTGTAACACAACTTTATAGTTCTCAAAGGTCTCAAAAGCATTGCAGCATTGAAATAGCTCTTACCATGACATATAATTATTGGCATACATAGCATTTATTCTTCAGATCGATTACATGCATTTATCCCATATGACATTCCTATCTTTATTATTGTATACCACTGAAGCTACTTTCACTTGACATTATTACCTCTCAACATACACATGTCCACAATATTCACTTGCTATCTTTCATACATTATTTGCAATGCTTTTATATTTCTACCATATATTATCGATGCCAAATATTCACCTCAGAATTTACAGGTGAAATGGCACCAGTAGATGCTAATTCCAAATATACATCCTAACAACACGGATTAGTGATTTGCGCAAGGTTCTTGTGCTCGAAAAGGAAATGTTACGAAGACAAAAGCGGTAAAAGAATTCAAAAGATGGTTCGATGGACAAAGAGGTATCAATTCTTATTTATTTAATTGTACACAATTAAATGCTCTTGTTAGATTCATAACACGCTATGCATGTAGGGAACAAAGTTTTAGGCGTGATGTGGGACGGTTGTACAGATTTATTCCGATCAACCTCGCATTTATTCAATACCTACTACCTTGGAGGAGCATCGATCCACCGGATAAAAACGAATATCCGAGGAATAGTCCAGAATAACGATGCAATGGACTATGGGAAGGCCAACTTATATCCGTCCGATAAATAATATCAAGAAAGCATACCCTATCCAACGGTTCCTTACATGAGTCAGACAGAAATGATTGACTCGGGTTGGCATCGTGAAAGAAGAATTGGTAAAAATACATCTCATTCACACATGCATACATAATTACTAATTATCACATGCTTTATTCAAATGTTTGCACCTTTATCGCTTTGAGATATGTTTTGTGGTTTTGGATGTGAAGTCTCCAAGTGAAAAACAAGTTCAAGGAAAAGCGACAATGCTCCAGGAATGCACGTTACTGCATCAAGAGTATGCCTCGGTTTAATTATTTACATTTTCACCCCTAGATTTCAAATAATAATAAGATACGGCGAAAATGCAGGTTACGGCCCATCATTCTGACTCTGTGGGGCTCATTCATGGATGTCCAGGGAACAGAGCTTCAGGACAAACGAAACAAATACCCAGTAGTACTAGCAAGAGGCCTGGTTGGATCTACTTTTGCTGGTAAGTAACCCCTCAACAAACAGACCCCTTTTCCACTAAAGACAAATAAACATTCTTCATAAGCACATACATGCAACTAAATGCAGGCCTCGCTGTAGCAACAACACCCACGAGCTTCATTGTTGTAGATCCAGACATTCCACAGGCTGCTGATTTCCGCAACTGGTATGTCATAGCTATTATACAAAGGAATATATACGCACCCCTTTTAATACTACACAGACAAGCAGGCTGGCTGTCTCCCCACAATCTCGGTTATTCATATAACCAATTAAATTAATATGCGCTTAGATATGCTTTGGCAGAAATACTTCAATTATTCAATACATTTTATAAGTTCACGACATATATTCATGAGATGGTTACCCTTAGATTCCTTCTATTAATTAACAATCGCGCTCACGTTGATTTCTCGGAAAATTGCAATCAACTACTTCTACGTAATTGGAAGTTTTCTTTTAAAGACTGTTATAATAGTTGTTTCGGCATGTCATTTTACGTATACATTTCATCACCACTTTATGTAAAATCATAAACAATTGAACATGTTAGACACCTGTCACTCAAAGTTTTCATGTTTTAACCCCTCTGCCTTTCTGCATACTTAATGACATGACATCTAACAGCAGTCATTTTAACATGTCTTTTTTATAAGAGCTACCATGATTGCATATGTGCCACCAATTTAAATTGGTCAGCCGTAATTACTTTCAAACCTACTATTCTTGCCATTATATGTACGTTTTCATGATCTCGTTATAGATGTAACTTTAACTTTCCACGGCTCGTTTCAGATGCTATGAAAAACAAATTAAACAGACTCGACTAAATTGACTCACCGCCAATTAGGTGAATAATGAAAAAAAAATTCAACTACATATCCTATATTCATTTGCATCTGCTTGTATATGCCTCAATTACATCTTTAATTAATATGCACTTAGGTATGCTTTCAACGAAATAGTTTAGTTATTCAATACATTCTAAAAATTTAGGACATATATTCATGAGATTGTTACACTTGTGTTGGGCGTCTATTAAGTAATTTCTCACATTCAAATTTGAAAAGTTGCGATAACCTAATTTCTATGATTAGAAGTGTATTTTATAAAACATGCTGTAATAATTGTTGTATTTAACTTATCACCGCTACACTATAATTACTTTTGTAGCTATTCTTGTTGTTATATATGTACGTTTTGACGGCCTGTCATAACTGGACCTTTTCATTCACACAGTATACGTTAAATGCTGTTAAAACCAAATGGTATAGTCCCATTTCACTTGAATCACCAACCAATTAGGTGACTAATGAAAAACATAAATTTATCTACACATCTTATATTCATTTGCATCTGTTAGTATATGACTCAGTTTCATGTTTACGCTTAGCATACAATTAGAAATACTGGACGCAAACTGAGTTGCATTTAATTCTCAGGGTATCGGAACACATGACCATCATAAAGAAGACAGAACAGACTCCTGCACGGGATGTATTCCAGAGTTTATTAGCTTACACTCCCAAAGAGAGCGTGATAAATATTTCGACATTATCCCCGATGGCAAGGTACTAAAAATTTACTCTCAAAATCCCAAACATCGTAAAAAAACCCCTATCGTAAATATACTACTAACATGATCAAATGATCGATCTTTTCAAATACAAAAACAGAATCCGTGGGTGAAAATCAATATGACAATTGATACGACCAGCAAAGAACTAACATACACCGCTTGCCCAAAATGCATGTATATGATCACCGCAGCGAGGGGGAGAGCTATTATCGCTTCATATGCAATTCCACTCAAACAAAGAACCCACAAGTAAACTTTACCTTCACATGAACACACACATTAAAAATTGTCTATCGCTAATCGCATTTATTAACTATTTCTGCAGTGCAAGTTAAACGCAACAATCGGCGATAATTGATTTCGTGAAAGTCACGGTTTTTCGACAAAGTAGCCGAACAAATTATTACGTAATACAATTCTAGAATTAGACTCTATGACCCCACAAAGTTAGCAAATTAAATGGTGAATACATCATAAAATATTCTTCACATCTGTTTTGTTTTAATAACATGCTTTGCTTACACTGCTAATGTATCATTCTTATAAAATACCTTTTGCATTAATATATTCGTTCTATCGTTATATCTCTAAAAGTTTGATGCTTATTGTTCTACTTTTCAAATCCTTCAAAGCAAACATAGGTGTGTCGCTTATCTTTGTTTGGCATATGATTGTGTATATCTTGAATTACAGGAGACAGCCAGGCTACTAACAATCACAAACGCTCGCTTGCAAAACCATACCTTCCTTGCACAACTCAGAGCACAGAAGAAAAGGTTTGACGATGGTATTACCAGGTTCACCATGCAGCAGGTTCACTTCAACACAGCAGAAGATGTAAACAACTCAGCATCAGTCCAGATATCACCACATGACAGCAAAGAGGCAAACACAGGTACATAACAAATTTCTTACACTACAAACTGACATCAATGATCCAAAGCAATAAACAAATATTAATAAAGCACATTCACTGGTTTGTTGACAGCAAAAGAGCCAACACTATCAGCCACTGAAAAGAAGGCAAACAACAACAAGAACACAACAGTGAAAGGTGCTGTCAGACCCCAAGAGGATACCATCCTAGCAACAGATGCTACCCCGTCAATTTGGCGTGTTTGGCAACGGCGGAATGGAATATGTTTTCATTCCAACGGAATGAAAATGGATGATTTTCATTCCATCCAAAATCCAATGGAATGGCCGGAATGGAATGAAAAAATAAATCATGCAATAAAAAACGATTCCATTACATTGTCTACCAAATGCAGTAATGGAATGATATCATTCCATTCCAATGCATTCCATTCCAACAGATTCATTCCATTCCATTACATTCCATCAATCCAAACGAGCCATAACTGGCCAAGCGTTTTCCATTCCCTTAACTTGAAAATGTATTTTTAATATCAATTGAGCATATATATGGTTTCATTTTTACCTTTTTTTCATATAAGAAATGAGTGAATGATAAGAAAAAGTGTATAAATGAACTACATGATGTATATTATTTGTTACAACTTTTCTATAACAAATGTAACATAAAGTATCTCATTTATGGTCGAAAGAACCAAAAAATTATGCTCAAATTTCAGTATATTCGATAAATATATAATGTTTTATTATCGATAACTGTGATAAGTTTAATGTTTTTAATGGGAATGACTTTTTAAGTTTACCTGAAATATTATTGATCAACGATATTGATGCGCTTCACTCCCGTTCAGGCCAACTCCTCCGGGATATTGAGTGCGGTGTTATCACAACAACGTGTTTATCACAGGTTTTGATTTGGAGCATTCAATTCTCGGATAACCATATCACACTACGGAGGATGGTTTAAATGCTTTCAAGATTGAAGTAGGTTCATATTTTTATTTATTTTTTGTTGCTAAAGTGAATTTATTACGTATAAAAACAATAACCTGCAGATATAAAAAGTGAGGAAGACACGCCGCACACCGTGCATCGCACGGTACGGCCCACTAGTTAATGTTATTTATAGCAACAAACGTATTTTTAGCAGTTCATCTGAAAGCTTGATGAAAACCGAAATAGAAATAAAGTAAAATGTATTGGATATTGATTGTATAATTTTGTTTGTTAAATAAAATAAGAAGAAGGAAAAATATTTTAAGAGAGGATTGTATAAAGTGGTGTTTGTTGGAATAGATTGATTTATAAAGTGTCAAAAAAAAAATCTAACTAAAGCGAAAAATGATCGTTTGGAGTGAGGTTTAAAAGGAAAACAATTGGGGTGGGTGAGTCTTATACACGCCTAGAAAAACAACGCCTTAGCAAGACTCCTCACATAGAAGACAAATTTTATATCTTAAAATAATACATATCTCTATTTTACAACATCTCAATCCAAAACCTCCACAACAAAGATCCTTATCTTTTGTCTCCTATAACATTTCAAATAATATTAAATAATACATATTCTACCTCACAACCCTATTTATACACATTAAATATTTATTATTTGGCTCCTGAAGATCTCTATCTCTATCCCTATAATTTTTAATAATTAAATATGTTTTAGGTTATTAATGAATAGATCGTCACAAGAGGACAAGATCTGTTCATATCCCTAAAAATAAATAAGTGATAGAGACTATGTCAGAAAAATTTATTTTGAAGTAAAGCCTCATTTTTATCTTCATTTTAAGGATATAGTGACACCATATATGGCTTCTACTGGGAGTGCCTTATACAATCTTAAATACATATTGTTTAAATGAGGACAAAAAATATATGTGCGTGTATCGCTAATAAGAAGAAACAAAAAAAAAACACACACACACAATTGCAGTAGGAAGACATTTTATCAAACACTTTGATGAAACAAAGCAAAAGGGCAAGCATCAATGAACTAAAAATTACATTAGACACAGGATTTTTCAAGAACGTACCTTGGGGCAGAATAACCGGAAATGGACGGCGGCAGCAAGCAGCCAGAGCCTAAGCTGACGGCGGAAGCCGCCTGCCAGTTTCAATCAGGAATAGAACTAACCCTCTCAAGATGGTCTGCTCTCCAAGTGGCTGTTGAAAACCAGTGGGGAGGTCCTCACTCTCATCTTAGGTCTCAACAAATCCTTGTCGACCTTTACAATCTCTTCACTCAATCCAAAGGCAAGTCTTTACTTATCTTTAATCTTTTGATTTCCTTTTATTTTTTCCTCTTCTGATTGAATTATCATACTGTAATGGATTGCTCAGAAAGGATATATATAGATGATGTGGAGAATTTGCTGGATGATGCTATGCTATCTCTGAACGTTGAGCTCGACGATGGCAGCATTGAGGAGGTGATGATGTTGTTGTCTTTTGAGGCGTTTTACCAGTTTATGCTTGCGGTTTTACTCAGACATAATTTGATTTCGAATTGATTAGATTCAGCATTATTTATAATCTGTTCTGTGCATTCTATTGATGTCAAATTTATGGATTCGTACAAAGTTGCATCCGTATTAGGATGTTTCAGCAGGAGTTTAAGTTAGTTTTTACCTGCAAAGATTGTTCTTTTGAAGATCTTATGCATTTTTTATGCTCTTGATTTGTTCAAGTTATTGTAGCTTGGTGATTAATCTGCTATGCTATAAAATGTCAATTTCAAACTCTTGAATCATTTAGAGGAAAACCATTGTGTTTCAGCTATCAGATTAGATTGTTACCGTGTGGTCTTGCTCGGGGCAATACTAGTTTCATTGTAAGTTTCTTTTTTTCAAGCACTAGTGATGGTTGAGTCTGACTCATTAAAGTCCGATTCCTTCAAGTGTTCTTTTTGCTGTTTAGTTCATCTTCTTGGATGGACCTAAAGACTTGCCTGATAATTTTTAGTGTCGTCTGAACCATCTTGGACACCGAGGAAGAATCTAAGAGATCATCTAGTTGGAGGAAAATCTGTAGATTTACTCTTTGGTGGAGTGTGTGTTCAATTTCTTTAAGTTTTTAAATGTTTTTGTTTTGCCTGAACAAAACGTATATTGCTTTACTATCTCCCAAAATCAATTCCGTTTCAATTCAGAACTTCAAAATAATGTTTCCCTCTCTTATCATTGCAATACACAAAACATGTTTCACAATATGAATGAGTATATGATTAATATGATAGTAATTTTATTGTCTATTTTGCTCTTTTCTTGCGTAGGATTTCATGCCTTATTTAACAACTCTCACTCTATGGAGATTATCTCACCTTTTTCACTCAAACATCACATCTGAAACAGTGTCTCATTCATGTTTCCATATTTGAAAAGGAAACCTCTTTTAAAAACTGAAATTAGAGTCAGAAGAAAATTAAGATTGCCAAAATGCCACCTACTTATCTCGGTGGATGGTTTGAGGACTGATGTGGTAAAATGAAAGGAAAGCTCGAACAATGTTGTTTGAACCCTTTTCTCTTTCTTGCTTGTGCAAACGTGTACACTGTAGTGGGGACAATTCTTTACTTTTCTCCTAATGAGATTGGACTTCCTGGTAAAATGTTATGGTTTGTTAGAACTATAACTAGTGATTTTTGTTTTCACTATAGGGATCTTTTTTATCACTCGACCTTGTCACTTCTTATTTATATTGTAGCTTTAGGATAGCTTTAAGGATAGATTGTTGCCAAAGCAATCATGCTTAGCAAGTAGGTTAGTTTTATATTTCATGGTTGGATTCTTTTACATTCGTAACACAAATTTGATTTCAATCAGCCATTGGTGTCTCTGCAAAGTTTCCCTTGAGACCGGTACCCCTTACCGGTTGTGTTCATCCTTATATTTATTTACTTTTCGAAACAAGTATAATTAAGAGAAGTAAGATTGTGGAAATCAAGAGGGAAGGCCATGGCCACCAGAACTCCCCAAATTTAATATGAGGAATGTCGTTTGGTCTTAGAAAATATTAAGCTACATAATGCATTTGTAGCTTGCTGTCCTTTGAAAGATTTTAACCTTAATCTTGTGACAAACAGGTTAATTGATTGAAACACAACAAGGTTCTTGAATTTAAGTCAATACTGATGTTAATTCTTTTGTTGGGAAAAAGACAAGCAGAGAGAAAAACAAAACCTCATTTCAAACAGGTGGTGATGTTCTTACCGTTCATGTTGATACTTTCTAATGGAAGTTGAAGCGTTGGGGGCAATAATGTTGATTGTTATTTGTTCTAGACTGCCATTAGTAATGCATATTTTATGCTTCTGGTGTAGACCATGTTGTTGTGGTCGGGAATGGTAATAGGATCGAGTCTCAGTATTTCTTCACTCATTCTTGTAATAATATCGTAGCAATCTTTTTTTTTGCGTTCTTACTTTTCTTTGATCAACTTTTAACATATATCGCTTTCTGTCCATGGCTAACGTCTCAAATCTCAACTACCAAATTTTAAATCTCTTTATTATTGTATAGATTGCAGAAAATTTGATGATTATGCATGAAGATTGTTTGGAAGGTAACTTTAGTTCCGTTGAGATGCTGAGGGCAACAAGTAACCAGAGGAGTGCATTACCTAATGTCACACAGGTAATGATAATTATATAATGCTTGCACTGCTTTTCGGTCTTCAAGAATAAGTTGCGATTTTAGATAAACCTTGTTTGTACTGTGTTCTTTCAGAAAATTAATTCAAGGTATGACTCGAGTTTTGATAACACGGAACTTTTGCAGCTAATGGCTTGTATGTATTTCTGTATTTTGCTTTGTATAAGGTTGTGGACAACAGTGATGAAGACAGTGATGAGGGTGAAGTGGATTTCAACGACTCATCAGATATGGCGATTGACGGCCCCCCGCCTCAATCTACATCTAATGGGAAGGAAACGGAGGTCAATGACACTTCGTTCGAACCTCGTGTGGAAGCAGAAGATGGTTGGACTATGGTTTCTAGCAAAAGGAACAAAGGTAGA
The DNA here is from genome assembly GCA_026214975.1 of Gentiana macrophylla. Lineage (NCBI taxonomy): Eukaryota > Viridiplantae > Streptophyta > Magnoliopsida > Gentianales > Gentianaceae > Gentiana > Gentiana macrophylla. The sequence continues at coordinate 94,418,918 of CM047814.1, read as the reverse complement.
AAGAAATAGACATCTATTTGTCATGGGATGAAGGTGTTTTGTTAAAGGGAACAAAGGTAGAAAGAAATATAGGTACCTATTTTTGAAGGAGTTAGGTGCTTATAAAGTAGATTATCTGAGGCCTGAAAGTTAAGGTTCTTGACTATTATGTAGGGCAATTCTAAAGGCACCACGTAATTACTTCGACATCACATTTTATATATAAATTTTTACATGTGAACGTGGTGCCAGAAGTAAAAAGTGAGGTGCCTTTAGATTATCTATTCCAGGAGGACCGGATGAGTTAAAACATGGCTTGATTTCTTGGCGAGGCCCGGATTATTATTTCTTGTTTTCTGGGTGTTCAAATATCGTATGGAATGGTTGGAAACGAACATATCTAAAAAAAGAAAATCAAACAAAGATCCTATCATTTTACTCTTAGCAAAGGGAATTAAAAATACAACCTATTCGTTGATTGATTCTCGTGTTCGAGCAACGTATACTCGATACCACTTCTTCGATAGGGTTCTAGCCCGATAGGTGCGATCGTATCCTTCCTTTCCACCTTTGATAGGAAAGCTTCAATGGGTGGACAGACCGCCTGTGGATAATGGAAGAGCTTATTCCTCCAAAACCAAATTCCATTAGCAACTTCTCTGAATAGATAGGGCCACTCGCCATCTCGTCCATGTGTGTTAGAGGGACGCACAAGATTCATCGTTACCCATTCCTTTGGGGAGTCAATAGCGAAAAATTCATTCCAGTTTTCCCAACGGCCTGTCATCTTCGTGTCCGACCCTATCCGTAATACTTTCTTTGCTCGTCGAGTAACCTTTACAGTCTTGACCCCACGATCCTGGCTTTCTTGAAAGATTGGTACGCGTGGCTCGCCCACAGTCTTTGTCGATACACTTCGTAAGCTAAGAACTCTCTTCGCACTCGCGTAAAAGCTCGTTACAAGTATTCCACTCGCTGCGCTTTGCTACGCTCGCTTCGCTATGCTCGCTTTACCCTTCTCTTCCTCCAACATAAAAAACGGACTTTCACTGCAGCAGGTACTTGAATTTGCTTTTGATCTAAAGACGGAACTCCAACTATTATTTATTGTCAAATGGTATTTTAGATTTTATCTTTGAAATCTCATTTTCTTAAAATTTGTAAAACTCCGGGAATAAAACATTACATATTCGGAGGAGAAATTTTCCTGTGTTGTCTCCACTCCGTGCGGAGACATCAACTTACTCATTAAAACACCCGTGTTTTTAATTTCTTTTGCTTGTTTACACTGCAAACCACGAGTGTTTTTAAAGTGTAATTGATGTCTTCGCATGGTGTGGAGTCATTGCAGGAAAATTTTGTCAATTTTGTCATTAATGTATTACGACAATGCTGGGTTTGCTATGAAGAATCGTGATCAAGGGAGTAAACAAGCCAAGTCGAACCGAGTAAATGCTCTAAACGATTCTATCAATTTTAAACGTATATTCTTGAGTTCAAGTTCAAGCAAGAGCATATCAAACTCGAGCTCGAGCTGCGATTCATGGATGTTTTAAAAACTTGTGCTAAACTCCAGTTTTCTACCCAGTTTATCGAATCTAACCGGTTTTAAAAGTTACTTCGAAAATATTTTAAATTATCACATGATATAACAAAAGGTATATTCCGGACGAGTATTTATTTTTTATTTTTTTAGAAAACGGACAAGTATTATATAGTTATTAAGTACCGAACAATATTTTTTTTTATTCAAAGTATACTTGATAAACGATTATATATAAGGTAAGATAGAAGATGAATGAAAGCTTCAACAGATTAACATAATAAATACATCGACTATAAATATAATATTACACAAACATATTTATAATAATAAAATACATATACGTGTATGAATATACAAGTTATCGAGTTGAGTGTTATATAGCGCCCCAGCTGCTGTAGTTGTTACCGTGCTTTACTGGTGTTAACGGCTTAGCAAGAAAGACTATCCTTTCTATAGGGCTATTAGGGCTTGTTCCCTCAACAAGTATAGTGCCTGAGCTAGCGGTTCTTTCACTATAAGATAGGTAGACTTCGGGCGTGGTGTGTACATGGCCAGCTCCCTAACCTAATGCGGCACCTGCAACTCTATATTTCTTTCTTGTCTTCAGAAACTTGTCAACCGGCATGAGCTGCTAGAGCTAGAAAATCGACTTAAACCTGAATTGAGTCGAATAATGACTCGAGCTAATCTCGAGATACTTACGAGCAGCTTGACGTGACTTGTTTATGGTATAATTTATCATGTGGTCGTTCTCATCAGAGGATTTAAGAGGAAGCTATCACGTGGCAGAGATCTGACCACCACGCGGTTCTCGGTGAAATCTGCGATCTTTCCGTGTGTGGAAATTGTGTGTCAGGATGTTCTTGCGTGTCACGCAGATTCACTAAGAGGAGGATAGAATTTTCCTTCACCATGGCCTCTCCCCATGACATGATATCACTAAAGACGTGTGCTACCCTATAAATAATGAAACAGAACAAGGTTGGAAAGCAAAGACGTTTCACATTTGTGCTGTAGTTAATTTACGTGTGAACTTTCTTCATTGACGTGTCTTGTAGTCGTTTCTCCGCCGTGACTGACTGAGTTTTGTGGGGTTCCACCACCAGCCCCCACGGTGGCCCCCACCATAACGCCAGTATATATCCAAATCCAAACTCCAAACTATATAAACAGGTCGGTTTGATTTTGACGGCGGTGGAGATCAACCATTTTCTTTTTTTCCCTCCGCGTGGCCCCCCGTGGGTCGTCTAAAATGATTGCGAAGGTAGCTGTTTATTATTTTTATATTACTGTTGTGCTTTGTGCGCATGCCCCCCAACTTTTAGTGTATTTCTTTTGAGGGGTTACAACTTTCCAGTTTTTTGCAGATTTGCCCAAGACAGACATTATCTATTCCAAAGTACATTTCTATAAGGTTCCTTATAATGAATAATTTCCTTTTTATCTTTACATTCGGAGAGAGATACTTTATAATTTTATTTTAGTTTAGACAATGAAAAAATATTTTATAATTAAATTATGTATTTTTTTTATTTTTATTTTTTGAAGTGGAAATGTATTTTTGATACACAACGATTTAAAAGAGAATCGTTAATAACACCACGGTCGGAGCACAACATTTCGTGCACATTTTCATAAATTCAACTCGAAAGAATTCGAATTTCGTTATGGTACTACAACCGTAGATCGAGTGTGTGTCAGTAATAGTGTCATTTAAAATACATTTGCTAGTGACATCACATTGAATCACTTTCGCTAAACCAACATTTGACTTTATAAATGTCATGTATTTATTTCGACCTTTACAAAATCAAATATGACGCACAACGTGGTAACTTGGTGAGTATCAATGTGTGATGCACTAAAGAAAAGCGTCATGCTGAAACTATAATCCCTTAAAAAAAACTATAATAATGTTTTAACCTCTTAAAATTAAAACGCCAACCTTATCAATAAACAGCATAAATAAATAAATTTATGGGAATAAAACACCAACACCATGCTCCTAATAATAAGTTCATTGGCAAGCTTTTATTTGGGACCACACCTCAGCATTATGACACCATCACTAAACATAAACTACGGCCGTGATATATTCACAACACCATTATGCACTACATGATCCCATAATTGATTATGATATCTAAATCAATCTATATGTCCTACATTTTATTGATGATGGGGATCATATGTAGCGATACATATTGTGCACAATGGTGTTGTAGACATATTGTTTTCCCATAAACTAGTGTTTGTTTAAAAATTCACATATTTTATACGACAGCTCTATTTTTCAAAAGTCGATTCTGAAAATAAATCTTTTAATAATCAATTTTTAAAAGTTAAATATCAACAATATTGTTGAATGAATGTGGATGATCAGACCTTATACAAGTGGCACTTTAAGACACACTTCGGATCTTGTAAGTAAAACGGGCTTAGCGAGTTCAACACCACATCTGGCCTTAGACAGACTTTGATCTTAGCAAAACGGCTATTACGAAGTGCAAGACGCTCATAATACATTGACACTTGCAGATCGTTCTTTGTCTTATATGATTAGTTCGAAGTAAGATAATTATCATCTCGTACCACCGACATGGTACAGGTTCGCCTCAGTCGGGGACTCACAGTTCGGTATAAGTATTCAACGAACTCATATAATCATATATTATCTGATCAACAAGACTTTAAGTCCTCGATCTCATACCAGTTCCATTATTCACACATACAGGTAATGATTACACCATGATCGCCTTCATAACCGCTTTTTCATTTCATTGATTACGACTTCAACGATGTGAACAATCAACTCCTCCACGAGAGAATTCTTATAAAATGATTATTATCCTCACAATTCAGAACTACGTTAATAGTTTAATCTCAAAATCTCTAAAGATGTAGGCAGTTAATTCATATTGACTCAACTATCTCCGGTCAAATAGTTGAGTTATTCTTACGAGGCCTAATTACCCGTTTATAAACCCAGTTTAACTATTGACGATTCTGGTATCGTCATTGTAATATAACGTTGTAGTAAATTGATTGTGATAGAAAACAATCCTTTTTTGCATTATTTCTTGTTTGAAAAATTTCATTATCTGTTTTTTTTATTGAGTGGATACTGGATAGAGTGTTTTCTTAAGGGGGTTTAGAGTTTAATGTCTATGAAAACATTATTTGGGGCTCAAAAATATACTAGGGGCTCAAGAGAATATAAAGATAAAAAGAAAGGGTTTGTCTGCAAATAATAAGAAAACGGTTCATGAAATTCAACACGGTTTACCTTTTTGTCCCCTTTAAAATTTCAAAACTCCATCTACCTGCATGTTGGATTGTGGACTCCTCCATTGTCTACTGGCTACTGCTCTCTTCCTGTTCATCAACACCCTCTTCTTCTTTTTTTCTTTCTTTTTTGCAAAAGAGAGGTAAAAGGAACAAAAAGGAAGGAAAAGGGGGAAAAAGCGAAGAAAATCGGTAGTTACCTCGTGATTAATGTCCGATGCGTTCTGGAATTGGTGAGTTTAAGTTCGGTTTTCATTATGCTATTGTACCAGCTGATTTTGGTTTAGAAATGGAGCTTATTCATACTTTTCAACACAATCTTCGATTTTATTTTTTTATTTTTTTGATTTTTTTTTTAGTTGAGAAATATTGTTGCTTTGAGATTATGTTGTATTCTCTTCATTTTTGTATTTCGTTTTAGTTCGGAAATTCAGCTTGCAGAAATTATAATTGAGGTTGTACGTTACTCCTTTGTAATTAGCAGAATTATGAAGTTATCAGCAAAACTGGCACACATACAGTACAGGTTAAAGCCTTTTCATGGAAGCATATGACTATGTTGTGTGCAGAAAAAACGAGTGTCATTTGTATAAAATGTTAGAAATATGTTTCTCTTTTTTACCAATTTCATCCATCTAATAAATATGTTGATGCAAATTCATACAATAAATATGTCATTTGTGTGAATGTTTTTTGTAATTTTCTTTTCTTTTGTTGTCCCTCTCTTCTTTCATGATTCAAAATCGAACGTTATGCAGGGATTTGAAAGTAAAGCTTGTTTCAGTTTACCTGAATTGGAGTTAGATATGGTCAGTGAGTCGTGGTTCCGAAGTTTATGGAGATCTTCAAAGAAGCATGATATTAGCCATGGGAATGCTGAAATAGGAGTTTTGGCATTTGAATTAGCAAGCTTGATGTCTAAACTGATAAATTTGTGGGAATCTCTCGGCGATAAGCAGGTTGCTAAGCTAAGAGAGGAAATTACGAATGCAGTCGGCATAAGAAAGCTGGTTTCGGACGATGAAGATCATATAGTGAAATTGATGTCGATGGAGTTGATGGAGAATTTATCACATGTAGCAAGAACAGTAGCAAGAATTTCCAAGAAATGTAATGATCCTGTTTTAAAGAGTTTTGAACAGGCCTTTAATGATATCTGCAGGATCGGTGTGGACCCTTATGGTTGGTTGTTGACTATGAAAAAAATGGAGAAAAATATTGAAAAGATGAAACGTCTCATTGTATACACTGCAGATTTGTACCAAGAGATTGAATCACTTAAAGGCTTGGAACAAATGTTGTGGAGAATGAAGTGTAGTGATGATGTAGACAGCATCAGTTTGGTTGAATATCAGAAGAAGATTGCTTGGAAACAGCAAGAAATAAAGCATTTAAAGCGAATCTCGATTTGGAACAGGACTTATGATTACATGGTTGTCCTTTTTGCAAGCTCACTCTTTACCATATTCTGTAAAACTGGACATGTCTTTGGCATTGATTTTGTAGGGGATATGAGAGTCAATGTTTCTCCAGTTCTTGAATCTATATATACCCGTCACGGTCGCTCGGCGGCGTTTACACAGTCATCGGTCCACCCCTCTGGTGGAGCAACTACAAAATCTGGTCCTATAATTGGGAGAAGAAACAAGAAGAACAGTCATTATTCTGCTCCACTTGGAAGTTCACTTGCAACATCAAGCTCGATTTCCGCAAAACATGACATCGTCAACTTCTATTCTGGTCCTCTTGTGAAGTCAGTTACTAAATCTGGCAAGTTAGCTAAATCAAGCAAAAGTGGATTCAGGTTGTGGCATTGGCAAGTGAAGATCCCATTTTCTAAACATAGTAAGAAGTTGAAGACATCAGGAGGACCCTTTAATGTGAACATGGATTTGAACTATGGAAGTAATGAAGAAGAAGTGTTAGACTTCCATACTCTTGGAAAGAGGATTCATGGTTATCAAACGATTTTCACCTCGAGAAACCGACTGTTAAATGCTCCGGTCGAAACTCTTGGTGGGGCCGCTTTAGCATTACATTACGCGAATATCATAATCGTCATAGAGAAGTTGGTGGCATCTCCACACTTAATAAGTGAAAACGCCAGAGACGACTTATACAACATGTTGCCTGCTAGCATCAGGGTAGCACTTACAGCGAAACTAAAACCATACGCGAAGATCTTGACTTGTTCCGTTTATGATAAAGTTCTTGCTACAGAATGGAATGAATGTATGTCTGGGATTTTAGAATGGTTAGCACCTCTTGCTCACAACATGATACGATGGCAGTCCGAACGAAGCTTTGAACACCACCAGAATTCAGTGTCTCGAACTAATGTGCTTCTGGTGCAAACCCTTTACTTTGCAAATCAAGAAAAGACGGAAGCAATGGTTACAGAGCTCCTTCTTGGTCTGAACTATGTTTGAGATATGGTAAAGAATTACATGCTGCTGCAATGATGGAATGCGATAGTGGTATAAGTATTGATGATTGCTTAGAGAGCTAGATTAAGCTTTCTTGCAATACACTCAAACCGGATTTCATTTTAAGGAGGACAAGAAACTTCTGTGGGAGGGAACCATCAAAAACTGCGTCTTGGAAAAGTTACCATTTTCCTGCGAGCTGGTTGAAAACGGCCTCCAGTGTGTCGCAAAGTATATGAGAGCAATACAACTTAGATGGCTATGAATGTTCACCGGATCGTATGGGTAAAATGTGTTTTCATCGAGCATTCGAGCATCTCATGAGGCCAGTCGCAATCACCACCCTAAAATGTGTGTTCCTCATGGTTCCAAAGGGAAAAAAAGGAGATGTATGTGTGTGCGTGTGTATAAACATGCTGTTGTTTCTTTCTAGTACAACAACAACAGCACATAAGTCATAGTTCATAGTATTGTAAATAAATTTACGTTTGGTTGCAGTTTTTGGCTGGTTTTCTGGTTTATCTCAGAGTAGAAGTTTGAATGTTTTGATGTAGAGTTGGAGACTCTGATCCCTTTATATTATATGTATTTAGATGTTCGTGAACTAAGTGACTATCTTTTAAGATCGTGACTTTACAGATTCTACTAAAATCAATTAGTATTAGTAAATGTGTTATTATATTTCCTTATACATTAAGAGTGTGGACAATCTCTCCAACACCCCCTCAAGTGTGGGCAATCTCTCCCAACACTTACACAATATAATTGGGGTTCAACACGCCATCAAATGTGAGCAATATCTTCCAACAATTGCACAATATAAAATGTGAAAATAATGTTAACACTATGGTTCGATCTCATGACCTCTGGCTCCGATACCATGAAAAACAATTTCGGGGGAATTATTTTTATAATTCATCAATCACATATTACAATATTTATATTACAAATCAGGGTTTCTTCTCCTACCAATATATTTACCAAAGTATCCTTACTAAAAATAAGTACAAATTACACCATAATATATCACAATTATCGTAATGGATATAGTAAAACAAGAACGTTTGATCATAACACGATATCGGAGCGAAGACGTCATGAGGTCGAATCCTGGTGTGATAAAGAGATTTCCACACGGAGGGCGTGTTGAACCCCAATTATATTATATTGTGTAAGTGTGCCATGAGAGATTTCCACACTTGATGCGGGGTGTTGGGAGAGATTGCGCATTACACTCCCATTTACTAACACCAATTTGTATTAGTATAGATGCTTACTATATTTCTTTATATATAAGAAAGGAAGAGTGAATGCCTCCCAACATACTATTTATAAACATAATCATCATTTGTGATTCTCGATTAACATCTCCAATTATCCGTGATGTGAGAACAGGGATTGGGGGGCTTCATGAGTAGGGTTTACCTATTTTATTTATGAACATAACTCGGGTTCATTCGTTTAATAAGCAAATATACTAGTATCATGTTTGAGCTCGACGTTTTAACAAACAAATAGCTTAGAGCAATGAAGTAAACGAGAACAAGGAACATAATGGGAGATTCTTCGGAAACAAAAAAAATCGGGATATTAAGATAAGATTAAGCAAATAAGTTTGAACTTAATTGTGTTGAGTCGAAACCGGATATTTTATTAAGAATCAAAACCGTACAAGTTGTGCAAAATTACAAGCAAAACCGAGAGTAAAATACATGTACTAGAAAGTCGAAAAAATAAAATCACGCTAATTTAGTTTAAATTTCATGAATGCATTAATGTGCCTTCAGAGATGATCAACTTTGGGGCGTGGTCCACGTAGACAATCGGGTGGTGGGCTGGGCTTTATTCTCCAAAACCAAAGACTCATCACAATCTTTTGGAAACAAAATCTCTAAAACGTGGTGTTATCGTGTTTGTTTCGTATTTATTTTCAAACGATTCTCTAACCAGGAAAGGTGTATCACGGAGGAATGCGAAATGATTTCAGTGTTGCCAATGAACTTAATTGTGTAACGTATAATAACATACATTTCCAAATACTAAATCCTTTTGGAAGAAATTGCGATTAAGCATACATACGTTTAATGATAAAGATAAATAAAACCCGATGGAAGAACAAACAAGCACCTGTGGCCTAATGGATAAGGCGTTTGACTTCTAATCAAACGATTGTGGGTTCGAGTCCCACCAGGTGTGTTTTTTTTTTATGTATTTTTTTCCACTGGCTTTCCCATTTACACAAACGCATGATATACATTATTTTTTTTTTTTTACGGGATTTTTTTTTATATTTTGTTTGGTAGTATATCTTATTCTCCATACAGGTCTGCTGCATTTGCAGCAAACATATAGGGGGAAGGAGTCCACATCTGGTTAAAAAAGTTTTGATCAAAGCTTCTTCGAAACCTAAACGATTTAGTATGTTTATTTTAAGTTCTTCAGTGAGGGACAAAGTGGTAGAAATTTCATGATGCGGGTTAAAAATTTGACATTTTATCTTATGAATTTACACTTCAATGTAATATGTTAGGACGAGTGGATCAATATACAAGAGTTGGGAGATCATTTCAAAATTCTATTGTGATATTGTTTTTAACATCTCATCAATGTCCGGCTGTTAGAAAATTAACACACAAATGATGAGTGACTATAACAAACTTCAAGACACATGGATTACGTTGACTTTCAAAAAGATGTTTCGACCCTCTCGATTTGTCATAAAGTGAAGAAGCGAAAATCTCTCATGAGGATCAAATGAAAATGAAAAGTGTTCGATTCAAATTGTGATTTGTTCGATCAAACCGAAGGCACTCAAAAGTTATTGATGATGCTTTGATCGAATGAATATGATGTTATCGCATTATGATGTCTTTTACATGCGATAGTGCCTAAGTGAAATGTTGTCCGATCAAATGGACATTACTCTTTGCATGTAGAGCTATGTCTCTTCACATCACATGAGTATCTCATTTCGTTTACAAATGTATGTCATTTCGGCTTGATCCATGATTTATTACACAATTTATCTGTACAACAACTCGAATATAAATGATCATAAAAATATGTAATTTACACAAAATACCTAACACAGCCAAGTTGTGTGTTGTCTTACGGATTTTCCTCTTGCTATAAATTTCATTGTTGTCGGCATTGATATGCAGAACGGAACTCTCTCTTTATTCTCGTCCGATTAATCCGTTCGTGAACAAATCTACAGGCCGTGGGTGAATTGTTTGATACAGTCGGTATATACGCCTCTTCTTCATCCTTTTGGGATTTTTGGTAGAAAGGTTTCTTTACCTTACCAACTCCATTTGTTAGAACAGCCGTTGAGTCTTCACGTATGAAGGTATCTAAAACAAAAAATGGTAAACCCTACCATTAAGGGCCCCTCACCCCCGATCCCACAGGAAAGTGAGGAGAGGTTAATCGAAGATGCTGTTAGGCCTCACATGGATCGCTTTTTCACCACCGTGTTTGAAAGGTGTTATCAATCGAAAATCAACCCTATTACTTAAAATCGAATCCGTGACCTTCAGAACATAATACCTGCGCCGCATTACATACCCATGCCGCCACCACTAGGCCATATCCAGGGGATCGTATGAAGGTATCTACACTTCATGTTTGCACGTTACATTGCAAATGTATGATTCTCCGCACACGGAAACACTATTTATACGAAGAAAAAAGTAAGTCAACTAAAACTACAAAGTAAACTGTATAGCTTTGTTCTTTCCTAACTTGCATATTCAAGTTGAAAAGTCGATCCAAATAAGAAATGAAAATTCTTCTGGTTGCAGTTTCCTGTCGTCATAAATTCATCATAATCCCTAGCTCTTCTTTATTTGTAATCTAAAAGTGTAGCAAATAAAGGGGAGATGCAACTTTTCCTAGTTGCTTTTACATGGCTTTTAACCTTCACCATTGTTTTCTCTCAACTCACCTCTGTCCATGGGAAAATCTTTCCAACTGGATATTTGTTGGATGATGTAGCTATCAACTGCGGTTGTGTTAGTAACTCTACTGCGCTTGACGGCCGCCAGTGGGTCGGAGAAACTCCGCTCCTCCGACCAATTGGGAAATCAATAAGCTCAATTTCAGCTCACAAGTTGCTCTCTGCAGACCCAACTCCATATTTGACGGCAAGACTCTCTTTTCCTACTTTTCTTACCTTTTTCAAGTCAGCCCAGGTCAGAAATTCATTCGCTTCCATTTCTATCCAGTAAGTTATCAGGGTTTTGAGAACTCTCAAGATTTTTTCACTGTCGAAGCTAATTCATTCACCCTTCTGCATAATTTCAGTGCATCACTTGTTGCTGATGCTTTGGGTGTCAAATATATTGTCAAGGAATATTGTTTAAATGTAAATGAAACCGGAATTTTGCAAATTACATTCTCTGCCTTGCAAAGAAGCAGAAAAACCGATAAATTTTTCACATTTGTAAATGGGATTGAGATCATTTCCATGCCTACTGGTCTTTATTATACTGCTGATGATAAATTAGGGCCCCTTATAGTTGGTCAGAGCAATCGTTTCCACTATATTGATAATAGCACTGCACTGGAATTGGTTCAAAGGTTGAATGTGGGTGGGAGCACAATCTCAACGGTAGATGATACTGGCTTGTTTCGAAAGTGGATAGGGGATGTTGATTACCTGCAAACAAATCCCTTTTCTGCTGCTGAAAATACCATTTCACCACCCTTTGTTGCACCGCCAAAGATTTACCAGACGTCGAGGAAATTGAGAAAGAATTTGCAGTTAGAGGAACATTTCACTTGGAAAATACCTGTGGACGTAGGCTTTTCGTATTTGTTGAGGCTTCATTTCAGCTTCTTTGGAACTGAGATTCCGGAAGGTGGTCCACCGGACTTCAACATTCTTATACAAAACCTTGTTGCTGAGACTCAGTTCAATGTGATTCAACTGAGTGGTGGTAAGAGAACACCGGTGTGTAAAGACTACTTGGTTATGATGAAAGGAGACAAAGCTCAAGGTAAGAATGATCTCTTTATTTCATTACAGTCATTTGATGAGTTAGTTCTTGGACTACTCAAAGGAATAGAGATCTTCAAGTTGAGTAACACCGAAAATAGTCTTGCAACCCCGAATCCTTCTGGTGCAAAACACACTTCCTCTTTTTGGACTTTGAAAATCCGGAACATTTTTGTTGACATTGGTAATTCAAATGTCATTATGATTGCAGTGACGATATTTTTGGCCATAGTGAACTCTTGTGTTTATATGTTGAGACGAATTTGTGAGTACACATTTTGGCTGGAGAAAAACGTGCAATCAGCACCAGAAGAACCATCTTACCACAAGTTTTCCCTCACTGAAATATTGTTGGCAACCGAAGATTTTAATGAGGCGTTAGTGATTGGAAAGGGAGGCTTTGGTAAAGTGTATAAAGGGTTCATTCATGGGCGCCCAGAGATTCTTGCAATAAAGCGACTGAAGCCTGACTCCAAGCAAGGGGCACGTGAGTTTTGAGAGAAATTGAAACACTTTCCACGCTCCGGCACGTTCATCTTGTTTCTTTGCTAGGCTATTGCATGGAAAGAGAGGAGATGATTATAGTGTATGAATACATGCCAAGAGGCACAATTGCTGACAACCTTTATAAGTCTAACATAGATGGGAAGGAAAGAATCCCTCTCACTTGGGAACAAAGGCTTAGGATTTGTATTGGTGCTGCTCGTGGGCTTGACTATCTTCATACTGGCACCCAACACGGTGTCATACATCGTGACGTGAAGGATACAAACATTTTATTAGATGAGAATCTTGTCGCTAAGGTTTCGGATTTTGGCCTGTCAAAACTGGGAAAGATAGGTGAAATACAGGGTGAACTTAGCACAAAAGTTATAGGCACGATTGGGTATCTGGATCCAGACTATATTATGACTCATAAACTTTCAACTAAAAGTGATGTATATGCATTTGGCGTTGTGATGTTGGTAATGATATCTGGAAGACCCGCAGTGGAAAGAAGAATCTTTGAGGAAACGAAGAGTCTTTTGGATTGCTACCGTGAATGCGTGACAAAAGGAGAAATGAATGAGATTATTGATCCCTGTTTGCAGGGAGAAATTTTGAAAGACAGTTTGACAAGATTCATGGAAGTTGTTGGAAACTGCTTGCACCGTCATCCTAAAAATCGGCCTACTATGGCTCAAGTAGTAGCTCACCTTGAGACTGCATTGGAGGAACAAATAAGTGCAGTGCCTTCCACACTTGTTGTTGATAGTGTTGTTGGACAGAACTCCCCAGTTGGATCTAACCTACCATTTGAATCGTATGAATTACAAGTTGCACCAATACCTGAGGAAAGTATAATATCTCTGCCCGGTGAAGGTAGTACTAGTAAAGAAATCCGGAATGCTATGTTACAGACAAAAGTAGAAGTCTTGCAGTCAAAAGGAAAGGATCGTAATGTATCCCAAAAACCTTTGTGGGCTAGACCTTGGACTGCTTTCAGGAAATTCCGTAAGCCTAGTAAAAAGACGGATCTAAATTTACGAACTGCACGGGCGTTCTCGTTCAAAGACATTAAATTGGCAACAGAAAACTTCAGTGATAAGTCTCTTATCGGGAAAGGAGGATTTGGTAACGTGTACAAAGGTTTCATTGATTCTGGTTCGGGAATTGTAGCAATAAAGAGATACTCTACTTGGGGAGCTGAAGAGTTTCGGGCAGAAGTTGAAATACTATCTACAATCCACCACACTCATCTTGTCCGTTTTGTGGGATTCTGCAATGAAAGTAACGAGTTAATTGTTGTGTATGAGTACATGTCACGAGGTTCACTTGCTAGTCATATCTATAGGAAGAACAATGGAAACCGAAATAGTAATATCTATCTCACTTGGGAGGAAAGGCTTAGAATATGCATTGGTGTCGCTCGTGGGCTAAACTACCTTCATGACGTCGGAGTTATACACAGAGATGTGAAAGATCAGAATATCATGTTGGACGAAAACTTTGTAGGTAAGATTTCAGGTTTTGGGCTGTCTAAGGGGGCAAGTTTTGGGGAATCTGAGACCCATTTCACCACACAAATTGTAGGAACTCCCGGTTATTTGGACCCCAGTTACTTCATATCTTCTAGATTGACTAAAGCTTCGGATGTGTATTCCTTTGGCATTGTCTTGTTGGTTGTTTTAAGCGGCATGCCAGCTATAGATTTATCACGTCCGGAAGAACATCGGCATGTGAAGTCGTGGTACGAAGCATGCTCCGAAGAAGGAAATTTCGAAGAACTAATTGATCCAAAATTGGTTGGAGGAATCCCATCAGCAAGTTTGAGAAAATATCTAGAATTAATCAACAACTGCTTGCAAGAGGATCAAAAAGTCCGGCCTATAATGGCTCAAGTGGTGGCAAATCTAGAAGAGTCATTGAGCCTGGCAGCTCAAATGGACAGTGAAGAGTCTTCCCCTGCAGTAATAACTGGTGTCATATAATAAAGAGGGACTATCTCGTTAACCGAAGATTCATGTGGATGCTTCTGCTAGATTTATCAGAGTTCATGTTCTTGGTACCTTTTCTTTTCAACTATTACTTCTTTGTTGTAGTTAGTTGGCATACGTTCTCTGTATTCTTTTTCCCATTATTTTGTTCAATTATACGTACCGAGAATGTACTCTTTGTAAGTGACCTGTTAATTTCGTGTTCTTTTTGTCTTTTCTGCTACCACTACAGTCTTCATTCTTTGTTATAGCGATGATTTGAATGAATTTGTCGCTGTCTCTATGATATGCTTATCTGTCAATTCTTTTAACAATCCTTAAAGAACTAGTGGAGGAAATCTTGTCTAGAGATCAGTCTAGTAAAATGTTCAGTCCGGTTAAGCGCGTTTGTGGGCTCATCATTTTGAAGTATCTATATGCTTTAGAGTCTCTCACACTCGTGACTAAGAACGCAGCACGGTCATGTCATCATGGCCTGTTTACAGTGATAGCACAAAACCTTGGAATCCCAATGGCAGCAGAACTGAGTAGCTAATAATAACTAAGAAGAATCTTAAGTTCAGCTAATGCAGTTTAACGTAATTGGTGGCAACAATGGCAATAACTTTGGATTAGGATAAAGAGTTAGATTTGCTAATATATATAAAGTGTTGAGGGCAGGCAATTTAACTTAAGTAGATTTGTTTTCATTCAGAAACATTGACTCTGAAATCGCGTTCTCTTAATTCACGCTTCTTGTGTTGAAGAAGCAGAATAGTTTCTCGACTGTCCATTTGATCATTCGACTGATTTCTATTGGTTCATCTTCTAAACACTAACTCTTCTTTTTTGTTTGATTTACTCCTTTTTTGTTGAATTCAGTGTGAACTGAATTTTCCACAGATAGAGATAGTATATAAAACATGTTGTTGAGGGTGTCTTTTGCTTGAATACGAAGCATCCCTAGATATTATATATATAGTCATATCTCTGTTCTTTTTTGCAAGTGTCGTAATCAATTTACGTGTTTCAGAATATATATACATTTACAATCTTATCAAAATCATAAGAGATACTTCTTATTTTAGAAGACTTTGTACTTATTTTACTGAAAGAGAGTCAAAGTCAGGTCAATTCAGAAAGTCAAACCTTAGAATGACATCTTGACAACATATTATGAGATAACTTACATGCAAGTTGTAAAGATGATCCAAATAAGTATACGAAAATCTTGTAAATCTTCTGCTCTTCTTGCAAAACAGGGAAAATGCAAGCATTCCTAGTTGCATTCTCATGGTTCTTCACCTTTATCATCGCTTTCTCTCATGTCAATGGGAAAATCTTTCCACCTGGATACTTATTGGGAGATATAGCTATCAACTGCGGCTGTGTTAACAACTCTACTGCGCTCGACGGCCGCCATTGGGTCGGTAAAACTCCACTCCTACAACCAATATGCATATCAAGAAGTTCAACTTCATCTCACAAGTTATTCTCTGTCTCTGCCGACCCGACTCCATATTTGACGGCAAGAATCTCTTTTTCCTACTTTTCTTACCTTTTTCAAGTCAACACAGGTCAGAAATTTATTCGCCTCCATTTCTATCCTGATTCCTATCAGGGAACACACAAGATTTTTTCAGTGTTGAAGCTAATTCATTCACCCTTTTGCAAAATTTTAGTGCATCACTTGTTGCTGATGCTTTGGGTGTCAAATGCTTTGTCAAGGAATATTGTTTAAATGTTAATGATACTGGGATTTTGCAAATTACATTCTTTGCCATACAAAGAAGCAGGAAAACCAATAATTTTTTCGCCTTTGTAAATGGGATTGAGATAATCTCCATGCCTACCGGACTTTATTACACCCCAGATGATAACATAGGCCCCGGTATTGTTGGTCACAACAATCGTTTCCACTACATTGATAATAGCACAACACTTGAATTGGTTAACAGGTTAAAAGTCGGTGGAGGCTCAATCTCAACAATTGATGATACCGGCTTGTTGAGCCTCAGGTTAATGTATTTCAATTCAATGGTGGTAGTAAGATTCCGATGCACATAGACTATTTGGTCATTTTGAAAGGTGGTAAAGGCGGATGCAAGCGTGATCTCCTTATTTCTTTACAGCCATTTGTTGAACTAGTTCTTGGTTTCCTCAAAGGACTAGAGGTCTTCAAGTTAAGCAACCCCCACGACAGTCTTGCAAGTCCGAATCCATCTGGTCCAATACGCACCTACCCTTCTTGGACTTCGAAAATACGCATCAACCTTGTAGCTTTTGGTCTTTCACATGTCATTATGACTGCATTGACAATTGCTTTGGCTTTGGTGAACTCTGTTGTTTACCTGTTGAGGCGAATTTATGGGTACACATTCTGGCAAGAGAGAAACGTGGAATCAACGCCAGATGAACTATCTTTCCGCCACCTTTCGCTTACTCAGATATTGTTGGCAACCGAACACTTCAACGAGGCATTAGTTAATGGAAGGGGGGATTTGGTAAAGTATACAAAGGGTTCATTCATGGACGTTCAGAGATTCTTGCAATAAAACGACTAGAGTCCGGCTCCAAGCAAGGGGCACAAGAGTTTTGGAGAGAAATTGAAACACTTTCCAAGCTCCGGCATGTTCATCTTGTCTCATTGCTAGGCTATTGCATGGAAAGCGAGGAGATGATTCTAGTGTATGAGTACATGCCAAAAGGGACTATTGCTGACAACCTTTACAAGCCTATAAAAGATGGGACAGAAAGAATTCCTCTCACTTGGGAGCAAAGGCTGAGAATTTGCGTTGGTGCTGCTGGTGGACTTGACTACCTTCATACTGGCACACAACACGGTATCATACATCGTGACGTGAAGGATACAAACATTCTATTGGATGAGAATCTGGTTGCTAAGATTTCAGATTTTGGCCTGTCAAAACTAGGAAAAGTAGTGAAACATTTGGCGAAGTTATCTCAAATGTTAATGGCACAGTTGGGTATATGGATCCTGACTATCTTATGACTCGTAAACCTTCAACTAAAAGTGATGTATATGCATTTGGCATTGTGCTATTGGTAGTCTTATCTGGAAGACATGCCATAGAATCAAGAATCTTTGGTGAAATGAAGAGTCTTTTGGGCTGCTTCCGTGAAGGGGTGGCTAAAGGTGACATGAAAGATATTATTGATCCTTGTTTGAAGGGAGAAATTTCGACAGAAAGTTTGACAATTTTCATGGAAGCTTTCGGAAATTGCTTGCATCGTCGTCCTAAAAAACGGCATACTATGGCTCAATTAGTATTTCACCTTGAGCATGCATTGGAGGAACAGATAGGTGCAACGCCTTCCACAATTGGCACTGATACCGTTGTTCGTCAGAGCTCGCCAGTTGGATCTAACCGACCATTTGAATTCTTTGAATTTCCAGTTGCTCCGCCAATACCAGAGGAACGCATCATATCTCTACCGAGGTTAGGTAACAACAAAAGTAAAGAAATCAAAAAAACTGACATGCAGACAAGAGTAGAAGTCCTGCACGCAAAAGGAAACGATGGCAAAATAACCCGAAAACCATTGTGGGGTCGACCTTGGGTTTCTCTCAAGAATATCCTTAAACCTAGCAAGAAGACGGATCTAATCTCGCAACCTGCTCCAATTTTTCGTGAATGGAAGAATCCAGTTTGTGGATGGAAGCATCCAATTCGTATGTTCTCGCTAAAAGACATTAAATTGGCAACCGAAGACTTTAGTGCCAAGTTTATTATTGGGGAGGGATCATTTGGAATTGTTTACAAAGGCTTCATTAATAATGCCTCAGAAATCGTAGCGATCAAGAGATTTTGGTCAAGCAGACTCCAGGCAACTGAAGAGTTTCAGACAGAAGTTGAATTGCTATCAACGATCCGCTACTTTCACCTCGTTCCTTTTGTGGGATTATGCAATGAATGTGATGATTTGATTGTTGTGTATGAGTACATGTTCTATGGTACACGTAAAGATCATCTTTACGGAAATAATAGAAGCAAGAACAATCAGACTTCCCTAACTTGGGAGCAAAGGATTAAGATCTGCACCGGTGCTGCTCGTGGACTCAATCACCTTCATGAGTTAGGAGTTTGCTAAGATTTAAACATTAACAACATCATGTTGGATGATAACTTTGTAGCTAAGATTTCAGATTATGGGCTATCAAACTTGTTTATTCGGGGAATCAGAAAGCACCATAAAATTTGAGGGAATTTCCGGTTTTTTGGACCCCGGTTACTTTGTTTCTAGTCGATGGACTAAAGAATCGGACGTGTATTCCTTTGGAATTGTCTTGTTGGTTGTTTTAAGCGGCATGTCAGAAATAGACTGGTCATATGTGAAGGATTGGTAACGAAACATGCTCCGAAGAAGGAAATTCCGATGGACTAATCGATCAGAAATTGGTAGGTGGAATTCAATCAGCAAGTTTGGAAAAATTTCTTACATTAATCAAAATCTGCTTCCACGAGAATCCGAAACATCGACCTGTAATGGCTCAAGTGGTGGTATATCTGAAAGAGTCCCTGCTGGGCAAAAAGGAGAGAGATGCTCAATCACGAGATACCACCTCCAGTAAGACCGCTGAACAAATCAAGATAAAAGCTAATCAAGATAAGAGCTGAGATTGCTAGGTAAGATTAATAAAAAAAGTTTTGATCTTACAAAGTTCCTTTTTCTATAGCTGCTGCAAATAGTTTTGATATATATACACCAATTATATATAGTTATCGACGTTCTATTTTGCAGATTAGGCTTCGGGAGCTACACACGCTTAAGGATCATGTTGAATCAGTGATGAAAATGAAAGGCCTGGATATTTAAACTATGCACCAGAATTACACTGTTTGATATGGAAGAAGCAGTACAGAGAATTGAAGACAAACATGGGGACACTATACAAGTATTGTACAAACAAATGCATACAATCTATTTTTTCATTTTTCTATTTACACAAACACAGTGAACATTATTTTTTACATTTTTCCATTTAAACACACACAGTACATTCTTCTTACCCATGTATTCTATTGTACTAGATTATAGCGTTTTAACCGTAAAAAAATCAATCGACTTTTCAAAGTCTATTTCAAAGTTAAGAATCCTCTAGAATCAATAATGAAAAGATCAATTGTTACTATGATGACATAACCGTAGATTTGGTGTGATGCTGCTAATAAAAGAAGGCTTTTTAGAAAACTAAAGCAGGTTCTTTGATCTTCAACATTAAAAGAAGGGCAAATAATTTGAACATACCGTTCAAATATAATGAAAACAAAAGTTAAAGAAGACAAAGTCAAGTCAATTCAAAACTTCATTTCATTGAAAAGTAGACAAAGCCAAGTCAACTCAGAAGTATGCCATTTTACTTCATTTGACTTCCCAAGTTGTACGGTTGATCCAAAAATACGGAAACGAACGAACTTCTAGTTGCAGTTTCCAGCTTGTTATATTATATTCATCAAAATCTTCAGTTCTGCATGTTTTTGTTTTAAGTGAAGCCAAACAGGAAAATGCAATCATTCCTAGTTGCATTCTCATGGTTCTTCACCTTCATCATCGTTTACTCTCATGTCAATGGGAAAATCTTTCCACCTGGATACTTGTTGGGAGATATAGCTATCAACTGCGGCTGTGTTAACAACTCTACTGCACTCGACGGCCGCCATTGGGTCGAAGAAACTCCACTCCTCCGACCAAATGGCAAGTCAAGAAGCTCAATTTCAGCTCATAAGGTACTTTCTGCCGACCCAACTCCATATTTGACGGCAAGAATCTCTTTTTCCTACTTTTCCTACCTTTTTCATGTCAGCCCAGGTCAGAAAATCATTCGTTTCCATTTCTATCCAGAAACCTATCAGGGTTTTGAGAATTCTCAAGATTTTTTCACTGTTGAAGCTAATTCATTCACCCTTCTGCATAATTTCAGTGCATCACTTGTTGCTGATGCTTTGGGTGTCAAATATGTTGTCAAGGAATATTGTTTAAATGTAAATGAAACAGGGATTTTGCGAATTTCCTTTTTCCCATTGCAAAGAAGCAGAAAAAGCAATAATTTTTTTGCCTTTGTGAATGGGATTGAAATAATCTCCATGCCTACTGGTCTTTATTACACCACAGATGATAATATAGGCCCCCGTATTGTTGGTCAGAGCAATCATTTCCACTATGTTGATAATAGCACTGCACTTGAATTGGTTCATAGGTTGAACGTTGGTGGGGGATCAGTTTCACCTGTCGAAGATACGGGTATGTTTCGAAGGTGGACAGAGGATGTAGGATTTAACCACATAAATCATTTGTTTCCTGCAATTGAATATACCATTTCACCACCCTTTGTTGCTCCACCAAAGATTTACCAGACATCAAGGAAGTTGAGAAAGAATTTGCCCTTAGAGGATCATTTCACTTGGAAAATACCGGTGGATGTAGGCTTTCCTTATTTGTTGAGGCTTCATTTCAGCTTCTTTGGAATCGAGTTTCTGGAAGGTGGCACAGAGGAATTCGATATTCTTATACAAAATCATGTTGTTGAGGCTCAAATCAATGTGATCAGATTAAGTGGTGATAAGAGAACACCCGTATACAGAGAATACTTGGTTGTGGTGAAAGGTGACAAAGCCCGAGGCAAGCGTGATCTCTGTATTTCATTACAGTCATTCGATGAATTAGTTCTTGGACTCCTCAACGGATTAGAAATATTCAAATTGAGCAACCCCGAAGATAGTCTTGCAAGCCCGAATCCTTCTGGTTCAAGACACACATCTTCTTCTTGGACTTTGAAAATCCACAGCGTTTTAGTAGCATTTGGTCAATCAAATGTCATCGTTACAGCTTTAACAATATTTTTTGTCTTGGTGAACTCTAGTGTTTACCAATTGAGGCGAATTTATGGGCACACATTCCGGCAGAAGAGAAGTATGGAATCATCGCCAGATGAACCGGCTTTCCGCCAGTTTTCCCTCACTCAAATATTGTTGGCAACCCAAGACTTCAACGAGTCATTAGTTATTGGAAAGGGAGGATTTGGTAAAGTGTACAGAGGGTTCATTCATGGATGTCCAGAGATTCTTGCAATAAAGCGACTAAAGCCTGACTCCAGTCAAGGGGCACGTGAGTTTTGGAGAGAAATCGAAACGCTTTCCAAACTCCGGCACGTTCATCTTGTCTCACTGCTTGGCTATTGCAAGGAAAGAGAAGAGATGATTATAGTGTATGAGTACATGCCAAGAGGCACAGTTGCTGACAACCTTTACAAGTCGGGCAGAGATGGGAAGGAAAGAATTCCTTTCACTTGGGAACAAAGGCTTAGGATTTGCATTGGTGCTGCTCGTGGACTCGACTACCTTCATACCGGCACTCAATACGGTATCATACATCGTGACGTGAAGGATACAAACATTTTGTTAGATGAGAATCTTGTTGCTAAGATTTCAGATTTTGGCCTGTCAAAATTGGGAAAGATAGGTGAAACACATGGCGAACATAGCACAAAAGTTAAAGGCACAATTGGGTATTTGGATCCAGACTATATTATGACCCATAAACCTTCAACCAAAAGTGACGTATATGCATTTGGCATTGTGTTGTTGGTACTGTTATCCGGTAGACCTGCACTTGAAAGAAGATTCTTTGAGGAAACAAAATGTCTTTTGGATTTCTACCGTGAATGCGTGACTAAAGGTGAGACAAACGAGATTATTGATCCTTTTTTGCAAGGAGAAATTTTGACAGAAAGTTTGACAAGTTTCATGGAAGCTGTCGGAAATTGCTTGCATCGTCGTCCTAAAAGACGGCCTACTATGGCTCAATTAGTAGTTCACCTTGAGCATGCATTGGAGAAACAATTAGGTTCAGTGCCTTCCATGTATGGTGACGACACTGTTGTTGGCCAGAACTCCCCTGCTCGATCTAACCGATCATTTGAATCCTATGAATTCCAATTTGCACCATCGCCCGAGGAAAGTATCATATCTCTAACGAGGGAAGCTAATAATGCAAATAAAGAAATCCAAAAAGGTGAAACAAGAGTAGAAAGAGGAAAAGATCACAAAATAACCCAAAAACCATTGTGGGGTAGACCTTGGGCTTCTCTTAGGAATATCCTTAAACCTAGCAAGAAGATGGATCTTGGCTTACTACCTACTAATGTGTTTGGTGAATGGAAGCATCGAATTCCTATGTTCTCGCTAAAAGACATTAAATTGGCTACCGAAGACTTTAGTGCCAAGAATATTATTGGAAAAGGAGGATATGGTACTATGTACAAGGGCTTCATTAATGATGGCACACGAATTGTAGCAATCAAGAGATTTAGCTCGTCCAGACGTTACGCAGTTGAACAGTTTCATGCAGAAGTTGAATTACTATCAACGATCCACTACGTTCATCTTGTCCCTTTTGTTGGATTATGCATTGAAAATAATGAGTTGATTGTTGTGTATGAGTATATGTCACATGGTACACTTAAAGATCATCTCTACGGTAATCTTCATAGCAGTAACGATCAGACTTCTCTAACCTGGGAGCAAAGGCTTAAAATCTGCATTGGTGCTGCTCGTGGGCTTACCTACCTTCACGAGTTAGGAGTCATACATAGAGACGTGAAAGATGACAATATCATGTTGGATGAAAATTTTGTAGCTAAGATTTCAGATTTTCGGCTGTCTAAGCAGGTATATGGTAGATTGACTAAAGCGTCAGATGTGTATTCCTTTGGCATTGTCTTGTTGGTTGTTTTAAGCGGCATGCCAGCTATAGATTTGTCACGTCCGGAAGAACATCGGCATGTGAAGTCGTGCTACGAAGCATGCTCCGAAGAAGGGAATTTCGGCGAACTAATTGATCCAAAATTGGTTGGAGGAATCCCATCAGCAAGTTTGGGAAAATTTCTAGAATTAGTCAACAACTGCTTGCAAGGGGATCAAAAAGTCCGGCCTATAATGGCTCAAGTGGTGGCGAATCTTGAAGAGTCATTGAGCCTGGCAGCTCAAATGGACAGTGAAGAGTCTTCCCCTGCAGTAATATCTGGTGTCATATAAATAAAGAGGGACTATTTCTCAGAAACGGAAGATGCACATGGTTGCTTCTGCTAGATATATCAGGGTTCATGTTCTTGGTACCTTTTCTTTTTCAACTATTAGTCTCTTCATTGTAGTTAGTTGGCATACGTTTTCTGTATTCTTTTTCCCATGTTTTTGTTCATAAATAATTATTGGGAATGTACAACATGGAGGGAAAATGGATCATTATTGCTCTTTGTTATGACCTGTTTTTTCTTGTTCTTTTCTGTATTTTCTGCCGCCACTCTGTGTCATAGTAACCATTTGAATGATTATGTCTATGTCCCTATGATATGCTTATCTGTCAATTCTTTTAACAACCCTTAAAGAACTAGTGGAGGAATTCTTGTCTAGAGATCAGTCTAGTAAAATGTTCTGTCTGGTTAAGCACGTTTCTGGGTTCATAATTTTGAAGTACTCGTAACTAAGAACGCAGCATGGTCATGTCATCATGGTATTTTTACAGTGATAGCAGCACAAAACTTTGGATTTTAAGGGATTTGAATCTCTTAATTAACGTTAAAGGTCCCTGAATTGTAAGGGTTTATTTACTTTTAAAATCCCTGACAAGAGTACAACAGCTCAAATGAAGTTCTGCTAACGCAGCTTAAAGTGATGGTTAATTTCTTCGGTGGAAACGATGACATTTATTTTGGATTAGGATGAATACTTTGTCTACTTAACTGTTGTAGTAGTATATATATAAAGTGTTGAGGGCACGCAATTGTCGAAATCTTTTTTATATTTCATGCTTCTAATGTTGAAGAAGCAGAATAGTTTCTTGATTGTCCATATGATCATTCAATTGATTTCTATTGGTTCATCTTCTAAACACACTTCTTTTTTTTGTTGAATTGAATTGAATTTTCCACAGATAGTATATCAAACATGTTTTCTTTTAAACCAACTCATGAAGGGATTTTTCTATTTTTTTAGTTGAGGGTGGTGTCTTTTGCTTGAATACGAAGCATCCCTAGATATTATATATATTCAGAAAAATACTTTCTCTGTCCGTTTTTGCAAGTGGCGTAATCGTTTTACGTGTTTCAGAATATATATACATTTACAATCTTATCAAAATCATTAGATACTTCTTATGTACTTATTTAAATGAAACAAAGACAAGGTCAGGTCAATTCAAAAAGTCGAACCTTAGAATTACATCTTGACAACATATTATGAGATTACTTACATGCAAGTTGTAAAGATGATCCAAATGAGTAAGCGAAATTCTTGTAAATCTTCAGCTCTTTTTGCAAAACAGGGAAAATGCAAGTATTCCTAGTTGTTTTTACGTGGCTTTTCACCTTCATCTTCATTTTCTCTCGTCTCTCGACCTCTGTCCATGGAAAAATCTTTCCACCTGGATATTTGTTAGGGGATGTAGCTATCAATTGCGGTTGTCATAGCAACTCTACTGGGCTCGACGGTCGCCAGTGGGTCGGAGAAACTCCGCTCCTCCATCCAAATGGCAAATCAAGAAGCTCAATTTCAGCTCACAGGCTACTCTCTGTCGACCCAACTCCATATTTGACGGCAAGACTCTCTTTTTCCTACTTTTCTTACCTTCTTCAAGTCAACCCAGGTCAGAAATTTATTCGCCTCCATTTTAATCCAGAAATCTATCAGGGTTTTGAGAACTATCAAGATTTTTTCAGTGTTGAAGCTAATTCATTCACCCTTTTGCAAAATTTTAGTGCATCACTTGTTGCTGATGCTTTGGGTGTCAAATGCTTTTTCAAGGAATATTGTTTAAATGTTAATGATACTGGGATTTTGCAAATTACATTCTTTGCCATACAAAGAAGCAGGAAAACCAATAATTTTTTCGCCTTTGTAAATGGGATCGAGATAATCTCCATGCCTACCGGACTTTATTACACCCCAGATGATAACATAGGCCCCCGTATTGTTGGTCACAACAATCGTTTCCACTACATTGATAATAGCACTACACTTGAATTGGTTAAGAGGTTAAATGTCGGTGGAGGCTCAATCTCAACAATTGATGATACCGGTTTGTTGAGGCTCAGGTTAATGTATTTCAATTCAATGGTGGTAGTAAGATTCCGATGCTCTAAGAGAGTACTTGGTCATGTTGAAAGGTGGTAAAGGCGGATGCAAGCGCGATCTCCTTATTTCTTTACAGCCATTTGATGAACTAGTTCTTGGTTTCCTCAAAGGATTAGAGGTCTTCAAGTTAAGCAACCCCCACAATAGTCTTGCAAGTCCGAATCCGTCTGGTCCAATAAGGACCTACCCTTCTTGGACTTCGAAAATACGCACCAAACTTGTAGCTTTTGGTCTTTCACGTGTCATTATGACTGCATTGACAATTGCTTTGGCATTAGTGAACTCTCTTGTTTACCTGTTGAGGCGAATTTATGGGTACACATTCTGGCAAGAGAGAAATGTGGAATCAACGCCAGATGAACTATCTTTCCGCCACTTTTCGTTATTGTTGGCAACTGAACACTTCAATGAGGCATTAGTTATTGAAGAAGGGGGGCTTTAGTAAAGTATACAAAGGGTTCATTCATGGACGTTCAGAGACTCTTGCAATAAAACGACTAGAGTCCGACTCCAAGCAAGGGGCAAGTGAGTTTTGGAGAGAAATTGAAACACTTTCCAAGCTCCGGCACGTTCATCTTGTCTCATTGCTAGGCTATTGCATGGAAAGCGAGGAGATGATTCTAGTGTATGAGTACATGCCAAAAGGGACTATTGCTGACAACCTTTACAAGCCTAGAAAAGATGGGACAGAAAGAATTCCTCTCACTTGGGAGCAAAGGCTGAGAATTTGCGTTGGTGCTGCTGGTGGACTTGACTACCTTCATACTGGCACACAACACGGTATCATACATCGTGACGTGAAGGATACAAACATTCTATTGGATGAGAATCTGGTTGCTAAGATTTCAGATTTTGGCCTGTCAAAACTAGGAAAAGTAGTGAAACATTTGGCGAAGTTATCTCAAATGTTAATGGCACAGTTGGGTATATGGATCCTGACTATCTTATGACTCGTAAACCTTCAACTAAAAGTGATGTATATGCATTTGGCATTGTGCTATTGGTCATCTTATCTGGAAGACGTGCCGTAGAATCAAGAATCTTTGGTGAAATGAACAGTCTTTTGGACTGCTTCCGTGAAGGGGTGGCTAGAGGTGACATGAATGATATTATTGATCCTTGTTTGAAGGGAGAAATTTCAACAGAAAGGTTGACAATTTTCATGGAAACTGTCGGAAATTGCTTGCATCGTCGTCCTAAAAAACGGCATACTATGGCTCAATAGTATTTCACCTTAGCATGCATTGGAGGAACAGATAGGTGCAATGCCTTCCGCACTTGACGTTGATACTGCTGTTGGACACAACTCCCCAGTAATTGGATCTAACGAACCATTTGAATTCTATGAATTCCAATTTGCACCAATACCGGAGGAAAGCATCATATCTATACCGAGGGAAGGTAACAACACAAGTAAAGAAATCGAAAAAGCTGACTTGCAAACAAGAGTACAAGTCTTGCTGTCAAAAGGAAACGATGGAAAAATAACCCGAAAACCACTATGGGGTCGACCTTGGGTTTCTCTCGGGAATATCCTTAAACCTAGCAAGAAGACGGATGTACCTTCGCAACATGCTCCTATGTTCCGTGAATGGAAGCAATTGGCAACCAAAGGCTTTAGTTCCAAGTACATTATCAGGAGCGGAGCTATTAGTACTGTTTACAAAGGCTTCATGAATATTGGCTTAGGGTTATTAGCGATCAAGAGAATCAAGTTGACCAGCCTTTGGGTAACTGAAGAGCTTCAGGCAGAAGTTGAATTACTATCAACAATCCACTACGTTCACCTCATTCCAGTTGTGGGATTCTGCATAGAAAGTAAAGAGTTGATTGTTGTGTATGACTACATGTCCCATGGTACACTTAAAGATCGTCTGTACGGAAATACTAGAAGCGGGAATGACCAGACTTGTCTAACCTGGGAGCAGAGGCTTAAAATCTGCATTGGTGCTGCTCGTGGGCTAACTACCTTCATGAGCTAGGATTCATACACAGAGATGTGACCGATCACAACATCAAGGTGGATGAAACTTTGTAGCTAAGATTTCAGATTATGGGTTGTCTAAGTTGGCGAGTTTAGAGGATTTATACGACACCACAAGAGATGTGCTAAGAAACTAGTGTTTATTTGGACCCCAGAATCTTTTAGACTGATCTACGTACTAAATCCTCAGATGTGTATTCCTTTGGCATTGTTTTGTTGGTGGTTGTTTTAAGCGGCAGGCCAGCATTTGGTTCCTAACGTCTAGCTGTTACAACCTTGGGATGTTAAGTCGTGGTTCGAAACATGCTCCGGCCCCAAAAGGAAACTTTAACGAATTGATCGATCCAAGATTGGTAGGAGGAATTCCATCAGCAAGTTTAGGAGAATTTGTGCAGTTAATCAACAACTGCTTGCACAAGTATCAAAAAGTTCGACCCGTAATGGCTCAAGTGGTGATAGATCTGAAAGAGTCATTGGACCTTGCTGAAATGGTGCCCATAATTAAGCAATAAGCTGACCTGATGGTCATAATAGATATTGGCAAAGAGGAGAGAGAAGCTAAATCAGCAGTTGCACAGTAGCAGGCTTTGCAACTGCCAGATACCTCAAGTAATCTTGATGAAACAGCCGGGGCAGATACGAAGACCTCTCTAAGACCGCTGAACAAGTCAAGTTAAATGCATGCTGAGATTGCTAGGTGAGATATGAAAATCACTCTTACAAAATTCCTTTTCTATATATAGCTTGTTTTGGTACACACACAGTCACACACACACTAATATATATAATAATAGGCGTCCTATTTTGCTGCTAATTAGGCTTCGGGAGGTGCACACGCTTAAGGGTCATGTTGTGATGAAACTGAAAGGCAGCAGAACTACACTATTTGATAAGTCAATGAATTATTGAAGAAGAGGGCTCTGACAATCAATATGGCTGGCTATTGAAGTGTACACAGACATGTATCTTTTCATTTATATATAAACACTACATATATATCATTAATCATTAATCATTAACTATATTAAAAGAACCAATGTGTTTCCTCTCAAAAGTGTTTCCCCCTTGGGTGTTTCCCCTAAAAAGAGTTTCTCCATAATTTAATATATTTTCATAAAAAAATAATTTAATATTGCCTTAATAATAAACAAATAAACATTCACGTGAAACAAAGATGAAAAAAGGATTAGCATCTGCGGAAAAAAAAAAGTAAAAAAGAGGATTAGCTTTGAAAAAAAAGAATTGCCTTAATAATAATAATAACTAGAAATGATTGAGGATTACGTTCGTTACAAAGCAATGCCAAAAAAAAAAAAAAAAAAATCTCCCTGAAGATTGAGGATTATGTTAATAAGCATTGCATTTTTTTTTTTAATATTTTCAATAAATAAAAAAAATAGTCACGTGAAAACACTAAGATAGAAAAAAGGATTAGCATTGCGGGAAAAAAGGATTACGTTAATAATAATAAAACAAACTACACTATTCACGTATTATCTTATTATCTCAGCAATAATCATTATCTGATTAACAATAATTCATTATGTCCACAAATTTAATATATTTTCAAACGTAAGTGACTAATTTCATTAGAAAAAAAAGTGTACTAATTTTTTTTTGCGGGCACGTGTACTAATTTCTATGTTTACACTTTACAAGGCACCATAATTATATTATATTGTATAATTTATTCTGTCTAATCAATTCTATCATTTTTGTCATTACACTAACTCAATGATTTTCATAGATAAAAATCATAGATTGATAGGATGGATTAAATCATTATCTCATTGTTATATTATATAATTAAATCTATCTAATCAATTCTATTTTTTTTCTTATTACAATAAGTCAATATTAATAGATCAGCACACGTGAAGGATTTCCTATCTAGATCAATAATCAATTCGTTACTATTCTATTCTTTTTCTATTCTAAATATTTCCCTCTCATACCATTGTTAGGATTTTCCTTCCCATTTGCTATAAAAATATAATGCACGTTGAATTACGATTTACGACCTATCCTGCACCATCATCATCTTTTTTCTGTTGTCACAAGATTCTAAATATTTTATTCCTTTTGGCAGTCTTTCGGATCAAAGGAGACAATGTCCGTCATCATCTTAGATTAGAGGTTAGCATCTAAAATAGTTATTAGAAATAATGCGTAGTACTTTTGCTAGGGACGTGAAGTTTTTCTAGACATTCAACGCTATTGCTTCAAGTAACAAACTCAAAGCAGATTCCAATTAGGTTTTGATGGTGCATATATATATATATATATATATATATATATATATATATATATATATATATATATATATAATACTATTAATCTGGTGTGCTTCTTTTCAATTTTCATTGTTTGATTTATTGTTTGCAAGTTGAGTTCGTTAAACCGATTTGTGTTAACTCTTATTTTAGTTTGTTTGTTTTTGGGGTTTTATTTTATATTGGAATTTTTTAAATGCCAAAAATGGCAAATAATTACCAACCTCAATGGGGACTGTGCAAAAAAGTAAATAGATAGAGAGAGATACCAACCAGGGAGGTCCCAGGGTTCTTATTTGTAGAGATCAACTTCGGGGATGACCTCAAGTTCAATGTTACAACAAGGACATGCACATACTCTACGTTAATTACAACACAACATGCATGCACGCAACTTAGAGTATGAACACTCCACATTTAGTGCATTTTTGTAGTATAATTTAAATTGTTATTCAATGTGTAATAATGGAATCAATTGTGAAGGTAATCAAGATGATGCAATTACCATCCTCATAGACAGTGGTGTGTCTCACACTTTCCTAGACCAACAGGTTGCCAAGGAGGTGCAGTGTGACATTACCGACTCACCACATGTTAATAATCACAGTAGTAGATGTGAACAGAATGGTGAGTGAGTTTAAGTGTCCTAACCTGCCATGGATCATGCAAGGGGTTAAGTTCCAATAAGATGTGAGATTGATCAAGTTGAGAGTATGTGACATGGTACTAAGGGTGGATTGGATGAAATGGTACAATCCAATGGTCTTGACTTCAACAAAACATAGATGGTTTTCACTAACAAGAGAGAACAAATTAAGCTGAGAAGCTACGCATAAGAAGCTTAACTTAAGATTATCAGTTGTAAAATCATTACTAAGGAATCGAGAAAAGGGAACTATGGACTCCTCAGGTGCTTCAATTTGATATAAAAAACATGCCATCAATCTTGTGCCTATTGAACTTACTCATGTTCTAGAAGAGTATCATGACGTGTTTGCAAATTCCTACGGATTGCCATTGAAGAAGGGCTATGAGCATCCCATAAATTTGAAAGAAGGTGTTGGATCTGTGAAACTAAAACCTTATAGGTATGCTCACTGTCAAAAGGATAAAATAGAGTAGTTGGTGGATCAAATACTACAACGGGGAGAACGAAACCAAGAATTCTCTTTTTTCATCAAAACCAATATATATATATATATATATATAGAGAGAGAGAGAGAGAGAGAGAGAGTAGATGTGACGTAACGAATTATATTAGTTGCAAGGTAACAAAACCAAATATATATATTACAACTCTAAATATAGATTACTTATTTATGTTTGTGATGAATATATATACACAGGAAAATGGTAGCTCGGAATATTATGATAAATTGAACGAGCCCGGTCTAGAAGAATACAAATTCTTCTTCAGATTCAACGGCAGAATAGAAGATATCAATGGTTCGCCGAAGTTGATAGCAGAGGCAATGCGAAAATCCATAATCCAAAAATCAACATCAACGAATCCGAAAATGCAAAAAAGTACCGACAAGAAACCGTTAGAGGAGGATGGAAAAGATATCGACGTGTCTATAGTAAAAACAAAGAAGAAAAACAAAAAGAGTCAGGTGACTGCATGCTATAGTCAACATACAATCACGAAACACAAAGACACGACTCCAATTTATGTTGACAATCATGACGATGACATTGGAAGAACAACTGAAACTAAGAAGAAAAAAAAGAAGGCCAAAGTGACTACAAGCAATGACAACAGTGAAAGTACGACCATGAAAGACAAAGACAAATGTCCAATCTACATTGAAGATGATGAGATCATTGGCAACCTGAGAAAAAAAATTAGGTTATCAAAAATTAAACAAGAAAAAGACTAAACAGTTTATGAAAGATAAATAGTTGTTTACCTTCGATGAACTAATAATACATTTGATGTTTCTGCTTGATTATATATTTATGTGCGTAATATTATATAAATGTTATTCAATAAATTGTTTATCAGAGTTGATAATAGTGATTATGAAGGCAAAAATGCATCGATCAATACCGACTGTTTACCCATCGAAAATAAAAGCGTAATAAAGGTATCACATTAAAGGGAGCCAAAGAGGAATGCTGGCAGATAGGAAATAAACCCTAAGTGCTCTTTTGCACTTAGGGTTGCCTAAGAGCAAAAGAACAATTCATAGGAGAAGATTCAGATAGTTTATCATTTCATAGCAATGACTCACCGAATGGAGCAACCCTACATCTTTCAAAGACTACGAGCAACCCTACCTCCTTCAAAGACTACCGCCCTATTAGTTGGATTGGCAGCATGTATAAAAAAAATCCAAATTGCTAGCTGATAGACTCAAGAATGTCATCCCTCTCCTCATTGTTCACCGTCAACCTACTTTCATCAAAGGCTGACAAATACTTGATGGTGTCCTAATAACAAATTAAGTGATTGACTATATGAAAAAAGCCTAATACAAAAGCCTTTATCTTCAAAGCAGACTCTGAAAAAACATTTGACTCAGTTAACTGGAGTTTTCTGGATTCCATTTTGGAACAAATAAATTTTGGATCTACTTGGCGTAAGTGGACAAAGAGGTGCTTATCTTTAGTTTCGGTTTCCATTGATAAAGGGGTGCATAACTTCAGCTTCGGTTTCCATTTTCATGAATGGGAAAAATCTGTCAATGAAGCCTCAACCGATCCAAAATTTCTCAAATATGCCAAGAAGAAACATTTGGTAGAAGATGAAAACCTAATACACACATCAACGATAAAAACAAAGAAAAAATGGAGAGCCAAACTACTGCAAGTGGTGAAATGAGTCAAATAACAACCATAAAATACGAAGACATGAGCCCAGTTTATATTGATGAAGATGATGCGATTGGAACCGTTAAGGAAAAAATTAGGTTCTAAAAAATAAAACAAGAAAAAGACTAAACGAGTTATGTAAGGCTTGATTTACACTAAAGTTTTGGTTGCTTATATGTTTACGTGCATTATATTATATCGATTATAGTATTCCCTTTTTAGGGATATTATATTAATGTTTTTTTGCTTTATTTATTTATTTAAACTATTAATGTAGTTCATTTTCACAATAAACTGCGCTCAACAAAAATATATTTATCAATACCTCAACAACACGAATACTATAAATATTGTTAAAAATTAATCAATATGCATAAAAGAAGTGTATTGATTGAAAAATGCAAAAAGCAGAAAATTAAATTTACATTATTTTAAGGGGAAATTCAACCTTGGAGAAGTGAGCTGACAGAAAGTAGTTAGCTTAGTGATAACGTACTTAGCCTGAATTAAGACAACTACTATAAATGTTGAGCTCTTACTGTGTAATACACAACTTTTGTCAGTAATAAAACCTCTTATTTACTCTTTCCTTCCATGTCTCTCGCTTTTCTCTCTATCCCATTTACTAAATTTTTTTGGATGACAATTACCCTGACTTAGAAATACCAAAAGCTTAACATATGGTATCAGCACCATATATTGCCCTTGTGGAATCTCCATGGCTAAAAGTACTTTATTGAAGGCTATGGAAAAGTTGCGGAAGAACTAGAATAGGTTGGGATAAAATGTTCATGCTTGCATGGAGAAGGTGCAGGAATGTAATGTGAAAATTGACGCGGTGCATGCTAAAATGGACATGTTCCAATAATCTATGACTACAAATCAAGCTGCCATGCAAGCTCGGATGGATTCCTTGATGTCTATGTTACAAGCGTGGATGAAGAAGACTCATGGTGTGAGTGATATATTTTCACAAACACCTTCGTCGTCGTCTCATCAAATTGGAACTCACCCACCAGTTCATGACAGCTTGCTACTTACGCCACATAGGTATGAAGCTAATTTAAAATTAGCTAGAAATGAGAAATTTCAGGAGGAAGTTAAGGTTCCTAATGTCTACTTCCCCACGTTTAATGGAGAATCACCTAAGGAATGGATACGGCGTAATAAAAGATACTTCTAGATGCATGATTCTTCGGATGATTAGAGAGTAGGCTTAGTAGAAAAGCATTTTTTAGGAAAAACAAATGTGCGGTTTGGTAATCTGAGACTGAGTTTTATAGCAATTGATTTTTCATTACTGAGAGAAAAAATTATGAAACAATTAGCAGGTAGACCATTAGAATTGGCAGTAGATGAAATTCATCAACTCAAACAAAAGACCACTAACAGTGCTGAAAAAATACCCGGCACCGAGAATTAACAAATGATACATAAAACAATTACTCCTAAGGAGTTGCAAGAGAATAGGGTCGATGGGTTATGTTTTAGGTGTTATGAATAATACACCCCTGGCCAAGTGCGCAAGCACAAACACATACACTTTCGGGTACCTAAGGATAATGGAGTTTGGGGAGAGATTGCGGTGGACATTGGGGATAAAGAGGACGTGGTATGGGATGATGGACACACCAAATATAGAAGATTCATTTTTGATCTTTTTGTGGTGCAATTAATAATATTGTTTAGTTTTCTCGATCGACGTCATTCAATAATATAATTAAAATTTTATACTACTAAACATTACAAAATAACATTGGTACTTTTGCATAAACAGCTATAAAACATATATAAATTAACAACAATAAACATCAATAACCACTTAAAAATACACATATGATGGGCCTTATAGATTTTTTAAGAGATTTCTGAATTCAAACACTTATTTTTCAATACCATACTTCATCCACATGATTATTATATTAATAATCAGTTATCCATGCACACCTTATATGGACAAGTCACCTCCAACACCATCAAAATGGCTAAATTACAATTTTGGTCCTCTAACTAGACACGTTTTTCGATTTTGGTCCTGGTTTTTCTCCGGCGATAATTTTATTCCCGTAAGTGGTCTTTTTTTTGCATTGTATTAGGGATGGATTGGATGAAAATGTACAACCGTGTGGTCTTTGATTTCAACAAAACGGATGTGGATTTCACCAACGAGGGAGAACAAATTAGAATGAGAAATACATAGAAGAAACTCAACTTAAGATGATCAGTTGTAAAAGATATGCTAAGAAATTGAGAAATGGGACCTACATACTCTTAGGGAGCCCCAATTTGATACAGGAATAGGTTCGAATCATGTGCCCATAGAATTGACTCTTGTCTTGAAGAGTATCATGAGGTGTTTGTATATTTCAAAGATCGCAACAGGTGAGGGGCTATAAGCAAACCATAACTTTGAATGAATGTGTTGAACATGTGAAAGTAAAACCATATAGATATGCTGATTGTCAGAAGGATGAATAAAACAGTTGGTAGATCAAATGCTACAACGAGGTATTATACAACACAATAATAGTCCATTTTCATCACTCTTGCTCTCTGTGAAAAAGAAATAGGGAACCTAGGATGTTGTGTGGATTACAGAAAGTTAAATGACTTGATTGTCAAGAATACCTACCATTTTTCCTAGATGATGAACTGTTGGATGAGTTAGGGAGTACTAGGGTAATTTGTAATATTTTAAGGTATGGATTTCATTGGAACACGTGCAAAGCACGTGTATTTTGCTAGTATATCCATTCTATATTAATAAGAAGAGGTTTTGTGTCAATTGGTGACACATGTAATTTTTTCATTGGTTGTTTTTTTTTTTACCGTTCATAGGCCCAGCCCAAAATATAAAATTTTTTTTCTAAAATTACTGTTCATCGGCCCAGTCCAGATTTTTTTTAAAATATATTTTTAGAAGAAGGGTTTGAGTTAAATTGTTCCATTTTGGAGGACTCAATTGTATCACTTTTAATGTGCGAATATATGTAGCAAAGGTATAACTATTTTCAAAATATAAGCCCACGACTTATTGCGACATACACGATTTTCGTGTCATGCTTAAAAATTGTGTTTGACGTTTAAATGAAATATTATAAATTTCTTAAAATAAATTCATTTCATAAAAAAATATATCGTTTGTACACGACGATATGACTTATTTCAAGATATAAAGCCGCTACACGTATTTATACACGCGATCTTTATATCATGCCAAAAAAAAATTGGATTTGACGATTACATGAAATATTAAATTTCATGAAATGAATTTTTTTTTTCGTAAAAAAACATATCGTTTATGTAAAATATTAAATATCCTGAAAAAAAAATTATTTCGGCCACAAATATTGTTAAACTGGCTATAGTGTATTGTTGATTTAATTTCTATGGAAATTCGAATTATGTATTTTACCATGACCGTTAAAATTAGCCTAGATCTGAGAATACAAAAAAAGGGTTCGGTAGTGTTGAAATGTGTCGATTTTGTGTCGTGGAGTGTAGACAGTGTGTTAGATTTTAATTAAAATTTTAATTAATATTCATTTCATCAACCGACACTTGTTGGATATGGCGTCGGGGTGTATCAATGTTGCAGATAATGTCGAAGATAGCTTCATTTTTTCGGTTAAAATAGATTTAAGTATTAATTGAAAAATAAATCAGTAGTGTCAAAAAGTATCCATACGATGTCGGGAGGTGTCGAAGATGTGTCGGATATTCATTTCATCAGCCGACACATGCCGGACATGTATCAAAGTTAATTAAATACAAACCGGGTCAACGCTCATGCGGAGCACGATTGTTTATTATCCTAGTGTATATATATATATATGTGTGTGTGTGTGTGTGTGTGTGTGTGTGTTCGTGTCGGGATCGGGAACCCGACGGGATTGAGTTTTATACCCGATCCCGTAATTTTAGGGTCCGGAAAAATCCTGAAATTTCGGTATCGGGAAACTTTCGGGATCGGGATTTTTCAGGACGGGACCGGGATGGGATTCGGGACGGGTCAGGATTTTCAGGAAATTTGCCACCCCTAATTTAATGTAATCTTGAATTATCCTTTCATGAATGTACCCTACATAAGAGAAATTGTCTAGAAGACTGGTTCTCTTAGACCATGGTAGTATTACCTCCGTCCCTAAAAAATGTCCACATTTGAAAAAGTTTTGTCCTATAAAAATTGTCCATTCAGAGTATCAATACATCATTTAATGTTTTTTTTCCTAACAACCCTCTAAGCTAACATTTATTGTTGTATGTTCATTTCATATTTCAAAGCAAACATTAATTATAAGATAGAGATATGTATATGTCTATTACTACTAAAACACAACATATTAATTGAGTTTCTTAATCTGCGTGAATAATAAAATTTGGATAATTTTTATGGGACGATGTAGGTAGTAATATATACCACCTCCGTCCCAAAATGTAAATCCATTTGAGTGTTTTCACACAGATTAATGAAGTTGGTTAAATTGGTTATGTGTCATTAAATGTCATTTGACTGTTATGAATGTTGAGTAGTGGAAAGTTGGTTGATAGATAATAAATGAGAGGTAAAAGGAAAAAACATGTAATAAATGTTTCATTGGTTATTTAAATGGACTTACATTATGGAACAAAATAAAAAAGGTAAATGGACTTACATTTTGGGACAGAGGTAGTATATATATATACACGATGATGGAGCTACGAGTCATTCCGCCTAGACGTGGCCGGTTCCGGGTCCTTGGCACGACCCTCCAATTCCGGGTCCAAAATGGAACCGGAACCGCCGGTTCCAATTTCTAGCCGGTTCCGCCGGGTCTCGGGAACCGGCGGGTTTGACGGTTCCCCGGTCCGGGTCCGGGTATCGGCGGTTCCCCGGTTCGGGCCTCGGCGGTTCCCGGGTCCAGATGGTTCAGATCACGGTTCCGATTACGGTTCTGATCGCGGTTCCAAAAAAAATCAAAATTTTTTTTTACAAAATTTGTATAACTTATGTTAAAATTAATAATAAATTCTAATTGGTTATTAAACTATATATAATATTTAATTTCATAACTATATTTTTTTAAAAAAACACACGGCTTGTATAATATTTAATTTAATATCTATATATAATATATTTAATTTCATAACTTATATTCTAGATAATTTGTAAGTAAATTAAAAAATAATACGTAGTTTTCTAATTGTTTATTTTTTATGATTGATTTGTAAGTAAATTAAACTTATATTTCATATAGTGATTACGCTGATTTATATTTATAATATTATGTATATAAGTTGATTTTATATCTTAATGAATCGAGACAAAATGTATATACAAGTTGTTTTATTAAGCAACACTATTACATAATTAAACAATACACCGTTACAAACAGCCTTAAATTTTGAATGATTCACTTCCCCGGTAGTTTCATCAGTAACATTTTCTTTTTGAAAAAAAACCGAAAAGTAGACACAATGATAAACATTGCAAAATAATATATTTTGAATGTGATAAAAAGTAAACGAATTTATTCAGAACAACTTCAAATCACTATCCGAAATATATTATAATGGTAGATACTATTATGATATGAGAGTTAGAATATGAGAGTTAAAATAGAATTGTGGGTAAAAGTGATGAAACAGATATGTATGTATAGTGTGAGGAGTGTATGATATTTTAAAATAAAAAACAAATTGTTCAAAAAATTTGAATAAATATACGTTGGAGTCAAGTTGGTCCAACTTGGAGAAAAGAAAAGAAAAAAAAAAGCCGGTTCGGGTCCTCCAGGCCGGTTAAATTTGGATTTCCGTCCGGTTTCTTGAGCCAGTCGGTTCTGGCAGAATGGTCGGTAGAAACTAGAACAAGGTTGGGACCATGAACCGCCGGATTCTGGACCCGGCAGACCCGTGGAACCGCCGGGTCTGACCCGGAAATGGACCCGGAACCGCCCAGCTCTAATTCCGCCAGCGTGCGTCCCTGCTACCAAATACAAATTATAGAGAGTGTTGTCTGATCGAATTTAAGATACGCCGGAGGTAGTTTAAATTAAGACATTTTTAGCCTTGAATTAATTGTTGGAGATGATTAATCCATAGTAAATTGTACAGGTGAAAGATTGCAGCAGAAATTGATGAACGTCATGCACTTATAACATTTTTGTTTTTGTTTTATGGAGTAATAATTTTCGGCCGTAAAATTAAAAATGTTTAAACTTGCAGCAGGGTGGTCATTGACATCTGTAGCTCTCAAAAAATAGAGTTCATCTGTAGCTCTTTATGTGCACCCCCCCCCAAAAAAAATGTAGCATTTCCAATGTAATATTTATGATACTTTTTGTTGTTCTATCCTTATTTACTGTAATATGATAGATAAAATAGAATGCCACACTTTTTTGTTATTTTATTTTAAAATCAATGCATTAACCATTTTTCTTAATGTATGTGATTTTGACAATTGCATTGGATAAAATAGAAACAGAGGGAGTATAACTCGTAGACTGAGGGCGTGTTTGTTAACTCAATTCAGCACTTATTCTGAAAATAATAAGTGGCAGTTATGAATAGAAGTGTTTGATAATATTTTTACTATCTCCTAATTAATTAAGCATGTCTGAATATCCTTTAATAAATTTTAAGCCAAAAAAAGATGCTTATCACTGAAATGCTTAAGCGCTAAATTGGTCAATAGCCGGAAAATCACCACGTACCAATCCGTTTATGGGAACCACACACTTACGTTTCCTTTATCCAAAGTGTTACTCAATTATTATTATTATTTTTATTTCTTAAATCACCATTTATGAATCTATTATATATACTGTTCAAAAGTAAAAAAAAATGAATCTATTATATATAAATCACATTACTAGTATCATGATGATAATATACAAGTCTTTTTCTAATATTTGTTAACTTTAGGGGGTTAATTGCTTATATATTTGTTTTTTTATTTTAGGTGTTATTAAACATCTATATATAATATATAGAGGAAGGGATTTAACTCAATTACCCGATTGACCCGCTTCAAACCCGTAAAAGATCCGGGAAAAAAACAAATATATTTTTAAAATCCAGCATTAACTCTATTTTAATACTAGCTCCCTAATATTACTCCTAAAATTCAAATCTTTTATTCAAATTCAAAATTCAAAATTCAAAATTCAAAATTCAAAATTCAAAATTCAAAATTCAAAATTCAAAATTCAAAATTCAAAATTCAAAATTCAAATTCTTATTTCCTTTTACAATTACAACATGTGGTAAATATGTTATTCACAATCAATGAAATAATCAACCGAATTTGAAATTCAAACCTCCCCAACATAAACTGATCTCTCATCTTCAATAGTACTCACAATCACGGGATATGCTCATCTCTCATATTCAATAGTACTCTCATTCACGGATATGACTTTCAGTTTCAAAGCAACATTTCACGTTTATCCCACCTACGATTCCTGCACCCTCTCATTTAACTTATCCGACTCGCTATGTACCCATTCATCGTATGATTTCCGTAACATTGCCTACCACCACATTAAAGCATTTGTTTTTTTCTTTTTTGTCAGCAATTGCCTTAATGGAATCAAAGTTTAGAAGTGCAGCATTATTATTTTTTGACACAGAGAATGGCATGATTTGTGTTCGTTGTTGGTGTTGATAAGCCATCTTTGTGCTTTACGATTTATTTTATCCGAAAGTATTTCTAAATTTTAAGTGTTTTTAAATTTTTCTTTTTGTGTTTCTACATTTATTTTTATTTTTATGATATGATAGTGAAAAGAACATGTTTTTTTGTTATATCTTTGCCTTTAATGCAGTTCTTTTGCATGAAGTCACCGTAAAGCATTCACAACATCCAAGTCGTCTTTTTCGTGTTTTTTAGTGGTGGCGGTTGATTTTCTAGATGCCCGCTATTAGTTAAGGTGATCGATTTTTTTCTTTCGATGTTTGATTTCTTTGTTCATTTTACACATATACCGGAGATTAACAATTTGCATTTTTCTCTTTGTGTTTTTTTTCCAACTAAATGATATGACTTTTAAAAGCACACACTATAATAGTTCTTTGATAATTTTTGTTGTAATTTTCTGTAGTTTTTTTTTTTCAAGTCACGAGAAGTATTCACAGATTCAGTCACTTTTATTCGCTTTTTTTTGGTGGGGAAGCGGTTGATTCTGTGGTTGCTCTTGCTCCTTCTCAAGGTATCATTTTATCTTAAATTGTACTCTCCGTTCTTAATTATATGTCGTAATTGCTAAAATCAAATTTTCCTTTTATATGTCGTAGTTACATTTCAATACATATTTTAATACTCTTTCGCTTTTCAATACTACTTTTCAACTTTCTAGATTTCATTCAACCAATCAATTTTCATATTCATCGCACCACTACACTTTCCAAGATTTTTTGGAATACTCATTTTTCAATCTTTGTGTTTTCTCAAACACGACATATAATAAGGAGCGGAGAGTACTACTATTTTTGTGGTGCATTTTTCTAATGCATTATCGTTTCACGATGTTTTCTATGATTATGTTCTTAAAATAATCTCTAATCAATCAAAGAAATTAAATTGTTTTTGAAGATCAATCAAGGATTACGATGATATTCATTTAAATTGATTTTCTTATTAATAATGAGTATCGTTTTTATTTTTTTCGTATTAATAATCAATCAAGGATTTTGATGATTTTCGTTTTCTATTTTTATTTAATTAATTTTTGTTTTTATTGAATTACGTATTTGTTTTATATTTTTTGAGGGTCTATTAGTTTTATAATTATTCGCGATTATGGAGAAACGCTTTTTGGGGATTTTGTTTGATGAATAATGACTTTCATTTCGTTTTTTCTATTTTTAATTTCATTTTAATTTTTGATTATGTGATTTTCATTTTAATGGGAATTTTGATTGATAAATAATTTTTTTTTAGGAAATAAATAATTATTTTCGTTTTTATTTTTGTAATAATTTCACTTCTCTATTTTTAATAAATTAATTATTATTTTTAATGATTTACGAATTAACTTTATTTTTGTATTTTTTATTCATTGATTTTCGTTGCATAGATGTTAGAGAATGACAATGAAAACTATAACATTTTTATTCTTTATAATTTCACTCATTATTATGCCTTAATTATTATCTTACATCACCGTGCATAGCACCAGATTTTGTTTAATTGAGTTTTTGTTTTAATTGATTTACGTATTAGTTTTTATTTATTCGTTATTATGGAGAAACAATTTTGGGAAGAATTTGATTGATAAATAATGATTTTTGTATCGTTTTTCTATTTTTAATTTCCTTTGTTGTATTTTAAATTAATTGCTTTTTGTTTTTAATGGGAATTTAGATAGATATATAAATAATGATTTTCAAAAAGGGTTGATTCACACGTATCCATCGGTTGCAAAAAGGGTTGATTCGAATACTTTGAACGCGTAAAGAGGAAATTCGCCGAAGTGGCAGTGAAAAACAAATGAATTCTTGGTAATTTTACTGCTTTCTTAGACCTTATTAAACTTTATTCTACTTTTTTTCCCACGCTGATTTATTCTGCTTTGAATTTGTCGAATGCAATGCCTGCTAACGGCGTACTCACTGTAGATGAGTACTGCAGCAGTCCTGTTATTTGTATCCTCTACTTTAACATCTTTTTTTTCCCTAAGACAAGTTCAATCTTGCTTCAAGGGTCAATTTGAGTTTATTTGCTAATAATCAACTATGTTACATTGAGACGGCCGGAAAGTTAGTGTAGAAAACTTCCAAAGGAAATACGCCTATGGCACTACCACAGATGGATAATTGAAGGTTCAATCTATATCTTTTTCTTTATTTTTTTTTTATCATTTTGCATCAATGAAGGATTGGCTCTTCTTGATGTTCTTGGTATTTGAGTTGTATTTTTTGTATTGTATGTATAAATTTCATTATCTTGATGATATATTAATTATATTTAAAATTGGATAGGTGGTAGGTTTTAGGATAAGGGAAAACGGCTCTATATCGATTGACAAGAATTTCTAGACCGTTGTACTTGAACCGCATTTTTAAGACTCATGGGTACGTAAATCTGACCACAGAATATGATGGAATTGTAAGTACTAAAGATCGCTTTCATGATATACATTAGTTTTGAAGACTGTGCTTTGAATTACTTAGTAGAAAATAAACTTATGGAGGCACAACATGCTCCGGAAGCATATGGCAGTTGTGTAACGGCGGAGTTGATAAGTGCATGAGTACAACAGCAGCAATCGCAACAACATTATGCACATGAAGGTTGGAGCAACGGATGAAGTGATGATAATGGTCAAATAGTGAATTTGTAAGTGTGATGTTTCTGGGAAAAAAAGTCTAGGATTTCTCGGTTGGTACATTGAGTTAAAAATGATTCGCAGAATATTTACCTTTCATATTTGTAAATACTCATTCGTATATTATACACACAAGATCAATGAAAATCATATGGGAAAATAAATGTTGTATATGTGTATAGTGTTAGACTATAAAATATATTATGCATATTTTGTATTGATCGTAAAGAATATTTTGTAGTTATTTTTGAATATTTTCCTTCCATATTTGTAAATACTCAATTGTATATTATACTCACAAGATCAATGAAAATCCTACGGGAAAATCAATCCCGTATATTGTGTATAATGTTAGACTCTAAAATATATTGTGTATTGATCGTAATGAATATTCTAACAATTATGGTAATTTCCATTATTCGAAAATTACAATGATTCCTATAAATAAATCAAATAAAAATTATGTCAAGCCAAATATTTCTGCATTAATTATAATTATAATTTTCAATTATTACGTAACTTTCAACCCCAATATTCCGCCTTAATTATAACGATTCCTATAATTAACATATATTCTTGCATTATTTATAACACTACTTTCACTTCACAATAATTACAAAATTTGAATTTTTGAATTTTGATTTTCATAATAAATAACCTCTCTCCAAGCACAGTAATTATGGTTCACACTTATTACAAAATTTGAAT
Source organism: Gentiana macrophylla (assembly GCA_026214975.1). Lineage (NCBI taxonomy): Eukaryota > Viridiplantae > Streptophyta > Magnoliopsida > Gentianales > Gentianaceae > Gentiana > Gentiana macrophylla. The sequence continues at coordinate 94,374,991 of CM047814.1, read as the reverse complement.
TTGTCAAATTTGATTTTCGTAATAAATAACTCATCTTTCTAATCACACTAATTACAGTTCACACTAATTACAAAATTTGAATTTATAAACATTGATTTTCCTGCAAAATATCACAGTAAGTTATAATATTTAAAAATTAATAAAATTATTTTTTCCAATTAATGAAAAATATTCTAACATGAAATTACATTTTGTAAAATATCTAAACTCAAATATGTCATTTAATGCGAAATATTTATGCATTAAATTATAATATTTAAAAAATGATAAATTCAGTTTTACCAATTAATGAAAAATATTCTAAAATTAAATTACATTTTGAAGAAATATATAAACTCAAATATTCCATTTAACGTGAAGTTTATGTGACATTAAATACATCCCTATAAGTTAATGATAAATACTATCATATTAAATACATACCTATAAATTATTCATCACAATTAATTACAAATATTCTTGAATTTATGTCATTTAATGCTAATTACCACCTTAAATTATAATATTTCAAAATTGATAAATTCAATTTTACCAATCAATGCAAAATATTCTTCAACTCAATAATACAACGTAATCGAAGATGCTAAAGGTGCTTTATTATACTAATTGAGGTACTTTTTGATCTATCGTTTTTGTATTCAAACCTCTTGCTGAGATAAGATGATTCAGAAAGACAGCTGATTTGCCATTTTTCAATTATTTTTTTAATTAATTTATTCATTTTTGTTTTAATGCTAAGGTAGGTAAGGTATGTAGAAGCGTGCTTGAATAAGGTAGGGTGGTGGGTAAGGTAGGGTATGACGGGGTGGTGGGTAGGGTATGGTAGGGTGGTGGGTAAGGTAAGGTAGGGAGGGATGGTGGTGGGTAGGGTAGGGTAGGGTAAGGTAAGGGGTGGTGTTGGGTAATGTATGGTAAGTAGGTAGGGTAAAAAAGTGGTGGGTAAGGTAGCGTTGGTAGGATAGGGTAGGGTAGAGTAGAGTAAGGTAGGTTGGGGTAGTGGGTAAGGTTAGGTAGGGTGGTGTGGTGGGTTAGATATGGTAAAGTGGAATGGTGGGTAGGGTAGGGTAGGGGTGGGAAGGGTTTGGTAGGGTAAGGTGAAGTGGTGGGTAGGGTAGGTTGGTATGGTAGGGTAGGGTAGAGTAAGGTAGAATATGTTGGGGTAGTGGGTAATGTAAGGTAGGGTGGTGTGGTGGGTAAGATATGTTAGAATGGAATGGTGGATAGGGTTGGGTAGGGATGGGTGGTGGGTAGGGTACAATGGGGTTGTGGGTAGGGTCGGGTAGATAAGGGTGGGGTGATGGGTAAGGTAGGGTGGTATGATGGGTAAGGTAGGGTAGGGAAGGGGTGGGTGATAGTGGAGTGGAGCAGGTAATGGGTTAAGTATGTAGGATATCGAGGGTAAGATATGGTGATGTAGTGTAGCGTATGATAGGGTGGTGGGTAGGACGGGAAGAGAGGTAGGGTGCAATGGGGGTATGGCGTAGGCTACCCACCCCTTCATCTTTATCCCACCATATACGTGCCACGTGCAAACGCATGGTTATTGACTAGTTAACTATATATGCATACGTATCTTTTTGAAAAAAAAAAATTATATGCATATGTATCTATATACAAATAGATATACATACATACATATGTATATATCTATATATAATATATAGAGGAAGGGATTTAACTCAATTACCCGATTGACCCGCTTCAAACCCGTAAAAGATCCGGGAAAAAAACAAATATATTTTTAAAATCCAGCATTAACTCTATTTTAATACTAGCTCCCTAATATTACTCCTAAAATTCAAATCTTTTATTCAAATTCAAAATTCAAAATTCAAAATTCAAAATTCAAAATTCAAAATTCAAAATTAAAATTCTTATTTCCTTTTACAATTACAACATGTGGTAAATATGTTATTCACAATCAATGAAATAATCAACCGAATTTGAAATTCAAACCTCCCCAACATAAATCGATCTCTCATCTTCAATAGTACTCACAATCACGGGATATGCTCATCTCTCATATTCAATAGTACTCTCATTCACGGATATGACTTTCAGTTTCAAAGCAACATTTCACGTTTATCCCACCTACGATTCCTGCACCCTCTCATTTAACTTATCCGACTCGCTATGTACCCATTCATCGTATGATTTCCGTAACATTGCCTACCACCACATTAAAGCATTTGTTTTTTTCTTTTTGTCAGCAATTGCCTTAATGGAATCAAAGTTTAGAAGTGCAGCATTATTATTTTTTGACAGAGAATGGCATGATTTGTGTTCGTTGTTGGTGTTGATAAGCCATCTTTGTGCTTTACGATTTATTTTATCCGAAAGTATTTCTAAATTTTAAGTGTTTTTAAATTTTTCTTTTTGTGTTTCTACATTTATTTTTATTTTTATGATATGATAGTGAAAAGAACATGTTTTTTTGTTATATCTTTGCCTTTAATGCAGTTCTTTTGCATGAAGTCACCGTAAAGCATTCACAACATCCAAGTCGTCTTTTTTCGTGTTTTTTTAGTGGTGAGCGGTTGATTTTCTAGATGCCCGCTATTAGTTAAGGTGATCGATTTTTTTCTTTCGATGTTTGATTTCTTTGTTCATTTTACACATATACCGGAGATTAACAATTTGCATTTTTCTCTTTGTGTTTTTTTCCAACTAAATGATATGACTTTTAAAAGCACACACTATAATAGTTCTTTGATAATTTTTTGTTGTAATTTTCTGTAGTTTTTTTTTTTCAAGTCACCGAGAAGTATTCACAGTATTCAGGTCAGCTTTTATTCGCTTTTTTGGTGGGGAAGCGGTTGATTCTGTGGTTGCTCTTGCTCCCTTCTCAAGGTATCATTTTATCTTAAATTGTACTCTCCCGTTCTTAATTATATGTCGTAATTGCTAAAATCAAATTTTCCTTTTTATATGTCGTAGTTACATTTCAATACATATTTTAATACTCTTTCGCTTTTCAATACTACTTTTCAACTTTCTAGACTCATTCAACCAATCAATTTTTCATATTCATTGCACCACTACACTTTCCAAGATTTTTTTTGGAATACTCATTTTCTCAATCTTTGTGTTTTTCTCAAACACGACATATAATAAAGGAACAGAGGGAGTACCTACTATTTTTGTGGTGCATTTTTTCTAATGCATTATCGTTTCACGATGTTTTCTATGATTATGTTCTTAAAATAATCTCTAATCAATCAAAGAAATTAAATTGTTTTTGAAGATCAATCAAGGATTCTGATGATATTCATTTAAATTGATTTTCTTATTAATAATGAGTATCGTTTTTTATTTTCGGTATTAATAATCAATCAAGGATTTTGATGATTTTCGTTTTCTATTTTTATTTAATTAATTTTTGTTTTTATTGAATTACGTATTTGTTTTATATTTTTTGAGGGGGTCTATTAGTTTTATAATTATTCGCGATTATGGAGAAACGCTTTTTGGGGGATTTTGTTTGATGAATAATGACTTTCATTTCGTTTTTCTATTTTTAATTTCATTTTTAATTTTTGATTATGTGATTTTCATTTTAATGGGAATTTTGATTGATAAATAATTTTTTTTTAGGAAATAAATAATTATTTTCGTTTTTATTTTTGTAATAATTTCACTTCTCTATTTTTAATAAATTAATTATTATTTTTAATGATTTACTGAATTAACTTTATTTTTGTATTTTTATTCATTGATTTTCGTTGCATAGATGTTAGAGAATGACAATGAAAACTATAACATTTTATTCTTTATAATTTCACTCATTATTATGCCTTAATTATTATCTTACATCACCGTGCATAGCACTTGATTTTGTTTAATTGAGTTTTTGTTTTAATTGATTTACGTATTAGTTTTTATTTATTCGTTATTATGGAGAAACAATTTTGGGAAGAATTTGATTGATAAATAATGATTTTTGTATCGTTTTTCTATTTTTAATTTCCTTTGTTGTATTTTAAATTAATTGCTTTTTGTTTTTAATGGGAATTTAGATAGATATATAAATAATGATTTTCAAAAAGGGTTGATTCACACGTATCCATCGGTTGCAAAAGTGGTTGATTCGAATACTTTGAACGCGTAAAGAGGAAATTCGCGAAGTGGCAAGTGAAAAACAAATGAATTCTTGGTAATTTTATCGCTTTCTTAGACCTTATTAAACTTTATTCTACTTTTTTTCCCACGCTGATTTATTCTGCTTTGAATTTGTCGAATGCAATGCTCGCTAACGGCGTACTCATGTAGATGAGTCACTGCAGTGATCTGTTATTTGTATCCTCTACTTTAACATCTTTTTTTTCCTAAGACAAGTTCAATCTTGCTTGAGGGTCAATTTGAGTTTATTTGCTAATAATCAACTATGTTACATTGAGACGGCCGGAAAGTTAGTGTAGAAAACTTCCAAAGGAAATACGCTACGGCACTACCACGAGATGGATAATTGAAGGTTCAATCTGTATCTTTTCTTTATTTTTTTATCATTTTGCATCAATGAAGGATTGGCTCTTCTTGATGTTCTTGGTATTTGAGTTGTATTTTTGTATTGTATGTATAAATTTCATTATCTTGATGATATATTAATTATATTTAAAATTGGATAGGTGGTAGGTTTTAGGATAAGGAAAACGGCTCTATATCGATTGACAAGAATTTCTAGACCGTTGTACTTGAACCGCATTTTTAAGACTCATGGGCACGTAAATCGACCACGAATATGATGGAATTGTAAGTACTAAAGATCGCTTTCATGATATACATTAGTTTTGAAGACTGTGCTTTGAATTACTTAGTAGAAAATAAACTTATGGAGGCACAACATGCTCCAGGAAGCATATGGCGGTTGTAACGGGCGGAGTTGATAAGTGCATGAGTACAACAAAGAAAGAATCGCAACAACATTATGCACATGAAGGTTGGAGCAACGGATGAAGTGATGATAATGGTCAAATAGTGAATTTGTAAGTGTGATGTTTCTGGGAAAAAAAGTCTAGGATTTCTCGGTTGGTACATTGAGTTAAAAATGATTCGCAGAATATTTACCTTTCATATTTGTAAATACTCATTCGTATATTATACACACAAGATCAATGAAAATCATATGGGAAAATAAATGTTGTATATGTGTATAGTGTTAGACTATAAAATATATTATGCATATTTTGTATTGATCGTAAAGAATATTTTGTAGTTATTTTTGAATATTTTCCCTTCCATATTTGTAAATACTCAATTGTATATTATACTCACAAGATCAATGAAAATCCTACGGGAAAATCAATCCCGTATATTGTGTATAATGTTAGACTCTAAAATATATTGTGTATTGATCGTAATGAATATTCCTAACAATTATGGTAATTTCCATTATTCGAAAATTACAATGATTCCTATAAATAAATCAAATAAAAAATTATGTCAAGCCAAATATTCCGCATTAATTATAATTATAATTTTCAATTATTACGTAACTTTCAACCCCAATATTCCCGCTTTAATTATAACGATTCTATAATTAACATATATTCTTGCATTATTTATAACACTACTTTCACTTCACAATAATTACAAAATTTGAATTTTTGAATTTTGATTTTCATAATAAATAACCTCTCTCCAAGCACAGTAATTATGGTTCACACTTATTACAAAATTTGAATTTGTCAAATTTGATTTTCGTAATAAATAACTCATCTTTCTAATCACACTAATTACAGTTCACACTAATTACAAAATTTGAATTTATAAACATTGATTTTCTGCAAAATATCACAAGAAGTTATAATATTTAAAAATTAATAAAATTATTTTTCCAATTAATGAAAAATATTCTAACATGAAATTACATTTTGTAAAATATCTAAACTCAAATATGTCATTTAATGCGAAATATTTATGCATTAAATTATAATATTTAAAAAATGATAAATTCAGTTTTACCAATTAATGAAAAATATTCTAAAATTAAATTACATTTTGAAGAAATATATAAACTCAAATATTCCATTTAACGTGAAGCGCACAGACATTAAATACATCCCTATAAGTTAATGATAAATACTATCATATTAAATACATACCTATAAATTATTCATCACAATTAATTACAAATATTCTTGAATTTATGTCATTTAATGCGAATTACCACCTTAAATTATAATATTTCAAAATTGATAAATTCAATTTTACCAATCAATGCAAAATATTCTTCAACTCAATAATACAACGTAATCGAAGATGCTAAAGGTGCTTTATTATACTAATTGAGGTACTTTTTGATCTATCGTTTTTGTATTCAAACCTCTTGCTGAGATAAGATGATTCAGAAGTACAGCTGATTTGCCATTTTTCAATTATTTTTTTAATTAATTTATTCATTTTTTTGTTTTAATGCTAAGGTAGGTAAGGTATGTAGAAGCGTGCTTGAATAAGGTAGGGTGGTGGGTAAGGTAGGGTATGACGGGGTGGTGGGTAGGGTATGGTAGGGTGGTGGGTAAGGTAAGGTAGGGAGGGATGGTGGTGGGTAGGGTAGGGTAGGGTAAGGTAAGGGGTGGTGTTGGGTAATGTATGGTAAGTAGGTAGGGTAAAAAAGTGGTGGGTAAGGTAGCGTTGGTAGGATAGGGTAGGGTAGAGTAGAGTAAGGTAGGTTGGGGTAGTGGGTAAGGTTAGGTAGGGTGGTGTGGTGGGTTAGATATGGTAAAGTGGAATGGTGGGTAGGGTAGGGTAGGGGTGGGAAGGGTTTGGTAGGGTAAGGTGAAGTGGTGGGTAGGGTAGGTTGGTATGGTAGGGCAGGGTAGAGAGTAAGGTAGAATATGTTGGGGTAGTGGGTAATGTAAGGTAGGGTGGTGTGGTGGGTAAGATATGTTAGAATGGAATGGTGGATAGGGTTGGGTAGGGATGGGTGGTGGGTAGGGTACAATGGGGTTGTGGGTAGGGTCGGGTAGATAAGGGTGGGGTGATGGGTAAGGTAGGGTGGTATGATGGGTAAGGTAGGGTAGGGAAGGGGTGGGTGATAGTGGAGTGGAGCAGGTAATGGGTTAAGTATGTAGGATATCGAGGGTAAGATATGGTGATGTAGTGTAGCGTATGATAGGGTGGTGGGTAGGACGGGAAGAGAGGTAGGGTGCAATGGGGTATGACGTAGGGCTACCCACCCCTTCATCTTTATCCTACCTCATACGTGCCCGTGCAATGCACGGGTTATTGACTAGTTAACTATATATGCATACGTATCTTTTTCGAAAAAAAAAATTATATGCATATGTATCTATATACAAATAGATATACATACATACATATGTATATATCTATATATAATATATAGAGGAAGGGATTTAACTCAATTACCCGATTGACCCGCTTCAAACCCGTAAAAGATCCGGGAAAAAAACAAATATATTTTTAAAATCCAGCATTAACTCTATTTTAATACTAGCTCCCTAATATTACTCCTAAAATTCAAATCTTTTATTCAAATTCAAAATTCAAAATTCAAAATTCAAAATTCAAAATTCAAAATTCTTATTTCCTTTTACAATTACAACATGTGGTAAATATGTTATTCACAATCAATGAAATAATCAACCGAATTTGAAATTCAAACCTCCCCAACATAAACTGATCTCTCATCTTCAATAGTACTCACAATCACGGGATATGCTCATCTCTCATATTCAATAGTACTCTCATTCACGGATATGACTTTCAGTTTCAAAGCAACATTTCACGTTTATCCCACCTACGATTCCTGCACCCTCTCATTTAACTTATCCGACTCGCTATGTACCCATTCATCGTATGATTTCCGTAACATTGCCTACCACCACATTAAAGCATTTGTTTTTTTCTTTTTTGTCAGCAATTGCCTTAATGGAATCAAAGTTTAGAAGTGCAGCATTATTATTTTTTGACACAGAGAATGGCATGATTTGTGTTCGTTGTTGGTGTTGATAAGCCATCTTTGTGCTTTACGATTTATTTTATCCGAAAGTATTTCTAAATTTTAAGTGTTTTTAAATTTTTCTTTTTGTGTTTCTACATTTATTTTTATTTTTATGATATGATAGTGAAAAGAACATGTTTTTTTGTTATATCTTTGCCTTTAATGCAGTTCTTTTGCATGAAGTCACCGTAAAGCATTCACAACATCCAAGTCGTCTTTTTTCGTGTTTTTTTAGTGGTGAGCGGTTGATTTTCTAGATGCCCGCTATTAGTTAAGGTGATCGATTTTTTTTCTTTCGATGTTTGATTTCTTTGTTCATTTTTACACATATACCGGAGATTAACAATTTGCATTTTTTCTCTTTGTGTTTTTTTTTCCAACTAAATGATATGACTTTTAAAAGCACACACTATAATAGTTCTTTGATAATTTTTTGTTGTAATTTTCTGTAGTTTTTTTTTTTCAAGTCACCGAGAAGTATTCACAGTATTCAGGTCAGCTTTTATTCGCTTTTTTGGTGGGGAAGCGGTTGATTCTGTGGTTGCTCTTGCTCCCTTCTCAAGGTATCATTTTATCTTAAATTGTACTCTCCCGTTCTTAATTATATGTCGTAATTGCTAAAATCAAATTTTCCTTTTTATATGTCGTAGTTACATTTCAATACATATTTTAATACTCTTTCGCTTTTCAATACTACTTTTCAACTTTCTAGACTCATTCAACCAATCAATTTTTCATATTCATTGCACCACTACACTTTCCAAGATTTTTTTTGGAATACTCATTTTCTCAATCTTTGTGTTTTTCTCAAACACGACATATAATAAGGAACAGAGGGAGTACCTACTATTTTTGTGGTGCATTTTTTCTAATGCATTATCGTTTCACGATGTTTTCTATGATTATGTTCTTAAAATAATCTCTAATCAATCAAAGAAATTAAATTGTTTTTGAAGATCAATCAAGGATTCTGATGATATTCATTTAAATTGATTTTCTTATTAATAATGAGTATCGTTTTTTATTTTCGGTATTAATAATCAATCAAGGATTTTGATGATTTTCGTTTTCTATTTTTATTTAATTAATTTTTGTTTTTATTGAATTACGTATTTGTTTTATATTTTTGAGGGGGTCTATTAGTTTTATAATTATTCGCGATTATGGAGAAACGCTTTTTGGGGGATTTTGTTTGATGAATAATGACTTTCATTTCGTTTTTCTATTTTTAATTTCATTTTTAATTTTTGATTATGTGATTTTCATTTTAATGGGAATTTTGATTGATAAATAATTTTTTTTTAGGAAATAAATAATTATTTTCGTTTTTATTTTTGTAATAATTTCACTTCTCTATTTTTAATAAATTAATTATTATTTTTAATGATTTACGAATTAACTTTATTTTTGTATTTTTTATTCATTGATTTTCGTTGCATAGATGTTAGAGAATGACAATGAAAACTATAACATTTTTATTCTTTATAATTTCACTCATTATTATGCCTTAATTATTATCTTACATCACCGTGCATAGCACCAGATTTTGTTTAATTGAGTTTTTGTTTTAATTGATTTACGTATTAGTTTTTATTTATTCGTTATTATGGAGAAACAATTTTGGGAAGAATTTGATTGATAAATAATGATTTTTGTATCGCTTTTTCTATTTTTAATTTCCTTTGTTGTATTTTAAATTAATTGCTTTTGTTTTTAATGGGAATTTAGATAGATATATAAATAATGATTTTCAAAAAGGGTTGATTCACACGTATCCATCGGTTGCAAAAGGGTTGATTCGAATACTTTGAACGCAGAAAGAGGAAATTACGCGAAGTGGCGGTGAAAAACAAATGAATTCTTGGTAATTTTATCGCTTTCTTAGACCTTATTAAACTTTATTCTACTTTTTTCCCACGCCTGATTTATTCTCGCTTTGAATTTGTCGAATGCAATGCTCGCTAACGCGGCGTACTCTCACTGTAGATGATGAGCATCGCAGTTAGATCTGTTATTTGTATCCTCTACTTTAACATCTTTTTTTTCCCTAAGACAAGTTCAATCTTGCTTCAAGGGTCAATTTGAGTTTATTTGCTAATAATCAACTATGTTACATTGAGACGGCCGGAAAGTTAGTGTAGAAAACTTCCAAAGGAAATACGCTTACGGCACTACCACAGATGGATAATTGAAGGTTCAATCAGATCTTTTCTTTATTTTTTTATCATTTTGCATCAATGAAGGATTGGCTCTTCTTGATGTTCTTGGTATTTGAGTTGTATTTTTTGTATTGTATGTATAAATTTCATTATCTTGATGATATATTAATTATATTTAAAATTGGATAGGTGGTAGGTTTTAGGATAAGGGAAAACGGCTCTATATCGATTGACAAGAATTTCTAGACCGTTGTACTTGAACCGCATTTTTAAGACTCATGGGTACGTAAATCTGACCACAGAATATGATGGAATTGTAAGTACTAAAGATCGCTTTCATGATATACATTAGTTTTGAAGACTGTGCTTTGAATTACTTAGTAGAAAATAAACTTATGGAGGCACAACATGCTCCGGAAGCATATGGCAGTTGTGTAACGGCGGAGTTGATAAGTGCATGAGTACAACAGCAGCAATCGCAACAACATTATGCACATGAAGGTTGGAGCAACGGATGAAGTGATGATAATGGTCAAATAGTGAATTTGTAAGTGTGATGTTTACTGGGGGGAAAAAGTCTAGGATTTCTCGGTTGGTACATTGAGTTAAAAATGATTTTTGAGAATATTTACCTTTCATATTTGTAAATACTCATTCGTATATTATACACACAAGATCAATGAAAATCATATGGGAAAATAAATGTTGTATATGTGTATAGTGTTAGACTATAAAATATATTATGCATATTTTGTATTGATCGTAAAGAATATTTTGTAGTTATTTTTGAATATTTTCCCTTCCATATTTGTAAATACTCAATTGTATATTATACTCACAAGATCAATGAAAATCCTACGGGAAAATCAATCCCGTATATTGTGTATAATGTTAGACTCTAAAATATATTGTGTATTGATCGTAATGAATATTCCTAACAATTATGGTAATTTCCATTATTCGAAAATTACAATGATTCCTATAAATAAATCAAATAAAAAATTATGTCAAGCCAAATATTCCTGCATTAATTATAATTATAATTTTCAATTATTACGTAACTTTCAACCCCAATATTCCTGCCTTAATTATAACGATTCCTATAATTAACATATATTCTTGCATTATTTATAACACTACTTTCACTTCACAATAATTACAAAATTTGAATTTTTGAATTTTGATTTTCATAATAAATAACCTCTCTCCAAGCACAGTAATTATGGTTCACACTTATTACAAAATTTGAATTTGTCAAATTTGATTTTCGTAATAAATAACTCATCTTTCTAATCACACTAATTACAGTTCACACTAATTACAAAATTTGAATTTATAAACATTGATTTTCCTGCAAAATATCACAGTAAGTTATAATATTTAAAAATTAATAAAATTATTTTTTCCAATTAATGAAAAATATTCTAACATGAAATTACATTTTGTAAAATATCTAAACTCAAATATGTCATTTAATGCGAAATATTTATGCATTAAATTATAATATTTAAAAAATAATAAATTCGCTTTTACCAATTAATGAAAAATATTCTAAAATTAAATTACATTTTGAAGAAATATATAAACTCAAATATTCCATTTAACGTGAAGTTTACAGACATTAAATACATCCCTATAAGTTAATGATAAATACTATCATATTAAATACATACCTATAAATTATTCATCACAATTAATTACAAATATTCTTGAATTTATGTCATTTAATGCGTAATTACCACCTTAAATTATAATATTTCAAAATTGATAAATTCAATTTTACCAATCAATGCAAAATATTCTTCAACTTAATAATACAACGTAATCGAAGATGCTAAAGGTGCTTTATTATACTAATTGAGGTACTTTTTGATCTATCGTTTTTGTATTCAAACCTCTTGCTGAGATAAGATGATTCAGAAGTACAGCTGATTTGCCATTTTTCAATTATTTTTTTAATTAATTTATTCATTTTTTTGTTTTAATGCTAAGGTAGGTAAGGTATGTAGAAGCGTGCTTGAATAAGGTAGGGTGGTGGGTAAGGTAGGGTATGACGGGGTGGTGGGTAGGGTATGGTAGGGTGGTGGGTAAGGTAAGGTAGGGAGGGATGGTGTTGGGTAGGGTAGGGTAGGGTAAGGTAAGGGGTGGTGTTGGGTAATGTATGGTAAGTAGGTAGGTAAAAAGTGGTGGGTAAGGTAGCGTTGGTAGGATAGGGTAGAGTAGAGAGAGTAAGGTAGGTTGGGGTAGTGGGTAAGGTTAGGTAGGGTGGTGTGGTGGGTTAGATATGGTAAAGTGGATTGGTGGGTTGGGTAGGGTTGGGGTGGGAAGGGTTTGGTAGGGTAAGGTGAAGTGGTGGGTAGGGTAGGTTGGTATGGTAGGGTAGGGTAGAGTAAGGTAGAATATGTTGGGGTAGTGGGTAATGTAAGGTAGGGTGGTGTGGTGGGTAAGATATGTTAGAATGGAATGGTGGATAGGGTTGGGTAGGGATGGGTGGTGGGTAGGGTACAATGGGGTTGTGGGTAGGGTCGGGTAGATAAGGGTGGGGTGATGGGTAAGGTAGGGTGGTATGATGGGTAAGGTAGGGTAGGGAAGTGGTGGGTGATAGTGGAGTGGAGCAGGTAATGGGTTAAGTATGTAGGATATCGAGAGTAAGATATGGTGATGTAGTGTAGCGTATGATAGGGTGGTGGGTAGGACGGGAAGAGAGGTAGGGTCTGAATTGGGTATGGCGTAGAGGCTACCCACCCTTCATCTTTATCCTACATATACGTCTTTCACAAGAATGATGTGAGTTATTATTAAGATATATATATATATATTATTAACATTTATGTGAAATTTTATGTATGGTCTTGTATCGTATTCATCAAAACGCATATATACATATACAAATACATATACAAATATATATATATATATATACTTTAAAAAACCGCGTCTTAATGCATGAGGAGAATATGCAGAGAAAAAACTATGAGATGAACCAAGTTCAACAGAATGAAACATGAAAATAAAAAAAGTTTTAGACTCCTAAGATGAAAGATAAACTACTCCCATGAAAGTTTGTGAAAGCAATAAGAAAATAGATATTGCATCTTAAATGGTTCGAAAATGATCAATTTCACTAAAAGAAGAATGAAGTGATCGAAGTGATGGAAGATCACCTGAACATCGATCAAGAAATATTACAACAACAAAAACAAAAAATATATATATTTCTAAAAAAACAAAAATTATTTCCACTGAAAATCTAAAAAGGTTGCCAAAATATGAAGCAAAAGACCCGAGCATCTCCCAGCACCAGAGCCGTTCATAAGCAAATATCCTATCAGCATCGCAATTCCAAAACAAACCCTCAAAACCGCACCAACGAAACAAATGATATCCTTTAGCAGCGATCCATAGCCAGCAACACAAACGAAAATAAGTAAATCTGAAATAAAGTCACTAAGCAGAGACACGAATCCAAAAATGATGTCAACATGAAAAGAACTCAACAGCCGGATGGTGGAAGATTTAGAAGATTTAACATATTTATACCAGGATCATCACCATCACTTTCATCTACAACCATACATTTGCCACTCACCAGAACCACTGTAGTGCTTATGCTAAAATGGAATATGGTTTCGTAAAAGAATATACATGTTGAATGAAAATGTTGTTTCATCATGCTTTAATATACATGAAACACTCTGTTCACATAGAATAACAAAAAAAAATACATGTACCATGTTATAACCTCTAGAACCATCAACACAGGTTGAACCGTCATGTCTACCTTATTCATGCAAGTTTTGCAGTTGAAGTTCCATTTATCAACCCCACTGAACAGTGACAAATATCAGGAGAAATGTGTTGTCTATATATTGAGGTGCAAATCAGAGAATGAATAGCAGCAATAGAATGTATCTGTGATCACGAAGAAACCTCTCATACACCTTCTAGTCTAGAGCATTGTTGTGCAGCTGCAAGACGTTATAGTCAATCACTCTTTATATTCCTACATAACCACCCTCCACGTTGCTACATCGCTACTTTTCAATCAACACTCATCCTCTCCCTCCAAATTCGGATCATATGCATAGGAACAAAATAATTATGCATAACCTGAAGGTAAGTAATGTGAAAATGTAACGACAATAAGTGAAGATATACCTACATAAAACCACTACGGTAAGGAAAACTACTGCATGCATAAGACTCCAAAAACAAATCACCTAATAAACATCAACATTAGCCATGGTACCAAGATCCATCTACCACGGTAAAGATGGAACATAGACGGTATACAAAAGCAAGGGCATCAAAATAGTTGGAGGCATCAAGATTTTAGCCCCGGAAAAGCTATTGTCTCCCTGAAAAGAGATAAAATACAACTCATTAGTCGAACCCGACCAACAACATCAGATTCTATGAGTTTTTTTGTTAGACCTGGATGATTTCCTTAGCATTTACAGGATTTAACTTCCAACAAAGCTGATAAGCCCAATAATGTTGTAATTGTTACACTTCCTATAAGTGTACTACAGGGTTACATTAATATAAAACTTCATAAATCTATCTAAGAATAAGATTCAACTAAAAACAATATTAAGAAATATATTAGCAATATTCAAATGCTCAAAGCTTTCATGGTGTGAAATGATGAAAATGAATGACACACATATTTGAATTTGTAGCAGAAAGCAAAGGCTTGTAGCATGAAAATCCACAATAAAAAAAATCAATAAAATGACAAAATGCTCAAAAAATCCAAAAAGAAAGTTCATGTAAGGAATCATAAGAGCAGTTAAATGAACACATCATGTGTCTTTCTTCCTGTAACGTGGCTAACTGTGCTTGTGCGGATTCCATGTTGCGAAACATATCACCAACATATGAAGCAATTTTGAATAAGTACTCCTAAATTAGGAACATAGTTCATCACCTTTTTGGTCTAAAAATTAATGAACGAACCAGCAAGAAGACCACACATTTCCAAATTTATATATCCATTACATTGACACATATTTACATTCATCATGGACTACGGTGGAAATATTGCAACAATGGTGGAAATTTGAAGTAAAAATTAAAAAGTAATGGGCAGAGATTTGAAAGGCAATGAACACTTATCTTATGTGCAAGTCCAAACTGGTGTTTTCTATTTGCGAACATGGAATTTTTTTGAATCCTCACATGATCAATCAGCAGATTTTATGCGTAAACCTAGAAAATATATCTCATGAAACCCCCCCCCCCCCCCTACCAAAAAAAATTAGTTTTTTTCTCAATGAAACTAACGCATACCAAGCTTATCTACACTACATCATGAAAGGGGGTGGTAAAAATGAAAGGGTTAGAAGGTCATGTCCATTTTTTCCTTTCTCTATACATTATACCATTCACTAATACTGAATTTCTTTTATAGGATCTCCTTTACTTTATTCTTCTATTGAGTATCACCAAAAAGAAAAGAAAAAATGCACGGGAGAATATGAAAGAAACACACACACACACACACACACAAAAATGGAGCACTAAATAATAAAAATTCACATACAGAAAAACATATCAAAGAGGGAAGAAAGAAAGAGCATTAAAACTGAAATTTTAATTGCCTTACTTTTGCGACAGTTTTGTATGCTAGAGTGGGAAGGGTGGAATGATGAATGGATGGATTGTGGGTGGTATTCCATCCTCTTTTCCATTAACGCCATAACTTCTTGTCTCTCAACCTTGCTAAATTAAATCACCAATCAATGTATAACACTTTCGAACTCATAAAAGAAATAAAGTTTTAAAATAATAATATCCAAATGTGAGTTAACCAAAAGCTAAATAGAAATTACATAATGGCAAACGTAACGTGAAAAAAGAATAAATGCACTTGGTATTAGATTTTTCTTTTCATAGGTAGGCCTGCTTAAAAATAAAACAAAATAAATAATTTGTGAGAATCTTTGTATATATATTGCAGAAAATGCAACAACAGAGAAACAGTTCGATAACTATTTACCGATTCACTGTGGTCGTCTTTTGTAGAGCCCATCATATGATTTGCCAACCTAATCCTAGCGTAGAACATTACCAACTCCCTTTGCCCTGCATTATTGAAGAAATAACCCATCTTTCATTCAATTGATTAAAAGAAAAATAAATCATACCTAACAAAATAATAAACAATTTTTCTTTCAATCACTGAATAGGGGAAGCAAATCCCCCTTTTTAAGTAGGCAAATCCACATCTCAGAAGTAGTGTGCACAGCCTCGTGCCAAAATAAAAAATAAATAAATAAAGGGCAACAAAATAATAATTACTCACATTTCATTCATACAATCAAATAACCCACCTTTCATACAATTGAGTGAACAACAAAGAGACATCAATTCATCAAAGAAACCATACACACATCATCAAGGGCTGAAAAGGTTGGGAAGCCATATTTATCTGGTGTGGAATGGAGAAACAATGATTAATTTTTTTTTACGAAGTAGCAATGGAGAACAACGATTAATTTTGTTGTACATGACTCACCTCCGAGGTCGCAAGGTTAGTTGCTCAGATGCTAAAGCTCCATCAATGAACTGGGTCGCTCTGTCCACAATTTGGAGCCCTCGTTTAATTTCTTGCCAATCAAAACCCTTTGAGCCTCCAAGTGCTTCTGCCTGTGAGTGGTGGTTTTCGGACTGAAAAGAATCGGCAGCCATCCATTTAGTCGGAGGAGTAGCATGACTGTCACCTAGAGTGCAATAAGCGTACTTCGATTCGACATTTCGGCAAAAAAGATGAAGAAGCCGTGGATTCTTCCCTAAAAAGAAATCGGAGAGGATTCAGCAAGAAATAAGCCCTATTACCTGAAATCATCAAGCCACATCCATCTGAAGCATCGGAATGGCAGATTTCTTCATTTCGAGTCAAAACTTCGCCGGAAAAGAGGATAAACAGGAAGAGGCTTTGAAATGAGGGTGTCTTTTTTTTTTTTTTTTTTTTGATGGCAAATGAGGGTGTCTGTTTCCAGGGGAAAAAAAGAAATGAGAATGTCGATCAAAAAAGGAATGGAGGAATGGAGGAATAAAGGTTGCACGCATTTTTTTTTTATTGACTGGGTATAAGGCGGGTCGAAAGTAGGATCCGGATCAAAATTCCGGGTAATCGGGTTAAATTCCTTCCTCTATAAGGCGGGTCGAAAGTAGGATCCGGATCAAAATTCCGGGTAATCGGGTTAAATTCCTTCCTCTATATATTATATATACTAGTAGAAAACCCGTGCGATGCACGAAGAACGTTAAATTTAAAAATAAAACATCGAATCAACTTGTGTAAACTCTGAAACGAATACTAAACTAACATAAATGTGTATTGGAATTTTTTATTTTTTCATTTAAATCTTAAATCAACTTGTGTATTACGCCCCGTGCGATGTTGTATCACCTTCATTACACCCCGTTATCTACCCTCCCCACTACTCAAAGATGTCATAAATTTATATGGCTTCCTCACGTTTTCAGGGCCAGTCTACAATAAACCACCAAAATCTGATATCCGAATTGAACAATGCCCTAATACTTTCCATTTCAGTAAGAAAAGGAAATGGGAAAACATTACCTAAAAACTAATTGAGAACTATTCAAATTCGCAACTCATGTTTTACTTTTCAGTTCTCATATGCAATAAAGATTCATCAGAACATCGTTGAACACTACAGTCAATAACAATCCAAGTTTCTCAGAAAGAAAGAAAAAAAATTATTTGGGTAATCTGTATAAAAGTAAGATCAGAGAAACTTTGAAATAATGTCCTATCAATTCAGTATACATACCAAATCTTCTGCGGTGATATTGATCCTTCCAACTGCACTGAATATGGCATCAAACAGAGACTTTCCAGGCCCTGCCCACTGGAAATAACCAAACCTTCAAAGCATAAAAGACATGTAACTAACACAAAAACCTTCAAAACGCAAAAAAAGAATAATTTGAATGAACCAAATGGTTCACCCATTTTCCGCTTTGTCAATTGTGCCATCATAATCTTATCATATGCAGATGTTGGGGTTCTTGCTCAGTTCATACGCGCATGTCAGGCCTGTAGATGGAAAAAAAATAGCACACCCATTTTTATTACATTTACATCAAAATGATACTGCAAGATACATAAAATCCTAAATCACTTGTTACGATTTCCTCGTTGAAAAAAAAAACAGCACACCCAATTTCATTACATTTACATTTACACCACTCCCTTCCAGAATATTTTCAAGGCAGAGCGCTCGATTCTTCACTTGCACTTCCTCCACCGAACAATGATGTTCTGAATTACTTAATAAAGTTGTTTGAGAGCACAATCCAAATGCAAAGGCACACAAATCTGAGGTAGAGGCACACACTAAAACTTTAATGTGTATAGTAATGGATGCCTTTTATAATAAGTGTTCAAGAAACTTTTGCAACTCAGGCAAGAAACTTTTGTCATTAAGTTCACCTACCAAGCATCAGTTCAACCACCTTTCTTCTGATGGCCATGGAAATAACTCCAAATACTCACCATCAATATTCCTCACAACCAAAGGATGAACCTCAGAATGCAACGAAGGAGACCCCGAAACCGAAAACTCTTTATTATTAGGAACTTCTTCTGTGAAGTTCATCTGCAAATTTTTAGAAGGAACTGAAGTATGAGGATTGTTACCCTTCATCTTAGCAGATGTAGAATAGGAAGAGGGACCGACTCTCTCAAATTTACAAACATTAACTCGAAGTTTAAAGGAACCGATCCAAATGACACTCAACTTTTCCTCCAACTTTTGAATATCACTCCCAGAAGGGAAGCGAACAAAACCGAATCTCCGCCCCTCTTTATTTTTCTTCACCGGCAGGAAGACATCCAATACCAGTCCATACACCTGAAAATATGATCTACACCCAAGCAATGAGCAATCACAAATGTATGCTTCTTCATTGTAACTGATATAAGCCCCTAAGAAAAATAACAATATTTAATTGGAAAATCGGGTGAGAGGAGATAGCAACTCGTACCTATATAGCCTGTCCTTTATGTTCAACGTTACGAAGAATCCAAACTTGAAAATTGATTTTAAAATTTTCAGTTGTATGACTATCATGAACACATCATTTGAGAATTGAGATTGCTATATCCGGCCATGCTCTAATATTCACACATGTATATGACTACAAAGACTTCCTCTTCAACCATAACCAACAGTGGTAGACAAATAATTATCAATAAATAACAAATGTACAAAAAGAGAGAGACCATGAAGAAGGCCTTAAACAATGCAGCAAAAAAGTTGACTGCTTGTTATGGATAGTGATGGATAAAAATTTCCAAAAGTTTCCATCTCTGCATTAAAAGATGAAGGACCTTTTATCAATCACCGTCATCATCTACACCAATGAGGGACCTTTTATTACAGTACTACAAACCTGCACAAATTAGAAGGAATATTTTTTTATAAAAACAACAGCAAAATATGCTAGATACGGCCATACTTGTCGTGTTAATTACTTTTCTCGCATAAGTATGTAATGTTACCTTTTGTGGAGCAGATAATGCAGTGAGTTGCTTGCTGTCGTCTAAAGCTGCTGATGAATCCATCAAATTACCAAATTTACCCCCATCATTAGTCATTTCAACACTCACATGTCCCTCTTGTGTATTCTGGTTCTCTGGTAGGCTGTTATTGATGCTCATCGTGCTAACTTCCATCTCACTTTGGGACCCACCGGTGGAAGGGACATCGTGAATAAACGACCAAATGTTTGAGAAAGAACGGCTGCGGGAGTGGTTGTTTACCGTTGTTTATTCCACTATAAGTTAGGAGTCACAAAATTCTTCATCCACATAATCCTTTTTCTTCAACTGATCATCAATCTCATATCATTATCACATCAAAACCTTTCAAATTCATATCATATAAGTGACAGCAACAAAATTTAACCAAAAATCAAAATCAACCGATCAAAACACAAACATAATGCGAAATGCTAAAAAAAAAACAGAAATCAAAATCAACCGATCAAAACACAAACAGAATGTGAAATGCTATAAAAAAAAAAAGAAACCATAATACCAGAGAATAATCGGGAAAATTCATTCAAATTGCGTGCTGATGATGCCTGATCGTTGTGTTGTGTGAAGTATTTGCTTCAGGGAGTGGTGAAAGTGGTCAGTTTTGTGTGGATAGGAGATGTGGAAGAAGATAGTGGTAATGCGAAATGCTAAAAAAAAAACAGAAATCAAAATCAACCGATCAAAACACAAACAGAATGTGAAATGCTATAAAAAAAAAAAGAAACCATAATACCAGAGAATAATCGGGAAAAGTCATTCAAATTGCGTGCTGATGATGCCTGATCGTTGTGTTGTGTGAAGTATTTGCTTCAGGGAGTGGTGAAAGTGGTCAGTTTTGTGTGGATAGGAGATGTGGAAGAAGATAGTGGGGAGTTTTTTTTTTTTTTCGATCGTGGGAAGGTTTTGTGTGGAAGAAGATCGTGGAATTATTTACAGAGAAATGAGCATGTAATTTAAGCGTTAAGAACCGGGTTTGGGCCAGGTCGGTCAATTAACTAAAGCAGGTTAATTGACAGTTTTTTCCTTAAAAATATATAATAAGATATATATATATATATATATATATATATATATATATATATTTTTAGAGAAAAAAATTAATCGATTAGCTTTTAACCAATCGACCACCCAAACCCGGCAGAGAGAAAAAACACTAAAAAAAAAAATAAAACTAAAAACCGGACACTCTCCTTCCATTTTCCCACGATCTGCTTCACACAAACTCCCCACGCCTCGCTTCCTAAAACTCCCCATGAACCCTAACATCCACTTTCCACTCCATTGCAAATTCTTCCTTATATCATCGACGACTCCGGATCTCTTCCTTGCTTCTGCTGCAAACCTTCCTGCCACAACTCCAATCCATGAAAGCTTTTACTCATCCCGAATGCGCACAGAGGACCAGCTGTGGTGGATTTCATGGAGAAAGACGCTGCCACAACTCCATGAGTCTTGATTCTGATAACTACATCAAGGTAGTATAATCAATCATGTTTTGTATCAAAATCGATTCGCTCCCTTTAAACTCTGATTCATGTATTATGGGATTCTTGAGAAAATGTTTACTTCAGGGAGTTGTATAATTTTGTAGGTTATGCGGCTTTTTGTCGGTGATCGAGTCTGGACTCCGTTTAATCGTCCACATGACCATCTTCCATCAAGGTGTGTATTTTGCTCTTTGATTCATAAGCCATAACCATCTTTACATCTCAAAACTGAAATTTAGGGATCTTCTTGGTCACGAAATCTGACGAAGCTCAATCTGTATGCAGGAAAGAATATCTTGAAACTTTTGGGCACAAGAAATTCTCTGATCGGGCTGTTGATACTGCCGCTTAAAAGGGCTCTGGAAGTCTAAATAATAATATAGAGCAAGGAGAGTCTGTTATTTGAATTAAATTTTCATAAAAGGGGGGAGTTATTAACCTTCTTAGGAAACTTCACTGACATTTCATCAAAGATAGAAATGAGCATGACAATTGCCGATGTGAATTGAATCAAGTCACCTCCCTCATCAATTATCACAGTCGCTTTGAGTGAGTGTTCATTTGTCTTATGCTTAGGTTTGTTTTGACATTGAACAGAGTATTTAATGATATGAGCTAATATATGTTGGTAAATAGCCACATTTCTGTTGAAATATATTTGTTAAAATGATATTTGCTTACATCATAAGATTTTGTTAAGGAAGCAATAAATATTCAAATCAGTATAACCAATCATGATGAATTACCGTTGTTTGTAATCGAGTATTTACGGTCATAGAACTTTTATTTGTTAAGGGATGCGTTATATCTTGATGGATCTGTCAGGACTTTCTTTTCGACATTGTATATGGTCGATCACATGTCATTGGTTGTCGAGAAAAGTAATGAAATTGAATCCATTTGGCGAATTGATGGATTGCGAAAGGTTCTTAAGGAAGTGCACTCTCTTTTTGTGATTTTTCATGGAAGTGTTAGAGCCATTCTTGACAGGTAACCTGGGGGAGAACTTATTCGATGCCATATGTATTACTTCATCCTGGATTATCTCAGTGGTGAGCTGTCATCACTTGCATCTATGCTTTCTTGATGATCTATTGTCATCATTTCTGTTGTTTAAGACGTGTCACTATGACTCACTAATTCTCAGTTTTCATAAAGCCGGCTCCATTTGATTGTTGCTGCTGGGGTAACATGTTGTTGCAGTATCCGATAATGTCCATTTTATTGTGCATTACATTCAATCTGAAGTTTTTGGTGCCAGATCTTACTTACAATTTTTTTTTATGAGACAGGATTTCTCAATGCGAAGAAACTTTGATTGCCGAATTTTCGGGATTCTCTAAAAGAGCGAGAAGCAATCTGATGATGCTAACTATTGGACGGGAGGTTGCTCTTGACGTTCAGGTTTGTCCTTGGTATTATATTTATATACACAATTCTACCAACTATAGTATGATTCTTAAATATAACATCACGGTAAGTTAGCAATCTAGAAACGGGTTATTTAGTATTTTATAATTGGATGCAAATGGAATGAAGTCATTTGCATTGTTTCTAGCTTAATTTTCGTAAGAGCGTTTGGATTAAACGGGTATGATTTTCAGATTTAGCGGTGTATATAGATGCGTGCAAATGACAAAAAGAGGCGACAAATTGGAGTTCGTGGTGAGTACGGGCGGAGATGCAATCGATTTCATTCATAAATTATTTTGAGCATTATTTTATAGATGGCTTCGTCATATTCTATTCATGATGTTTATTTTTTAAAGCATGAGGAGGAGGAACATAACATGGGATTGGTTTTATTTTATTTCTTAGTCATGAGATGCGGACCCCACCACACCAATAGCATGAGTATGTACCATTTGGATCTCCCTGTTGCTAATTTATTTGGTAAAATTAAATTTTCAGAGAGGCCGTTTAAAGCAAGTTTTTGACCTTCTGGATGCTCTGGCTCCATTATGCTCTGTGCTTGGGATGGATTCCAAGGCTACAGTCCATGAAAAACATCCCACGTTGGATAATTCTTGCGTTGAGAAAAGCATTAGTCTTGATACTATCGAGAAATTATCCACCACAATACTCAAACTAAAGGACCTGAAGATACAGAGAATGCAAAAGGTTTGTTGACTTTAATTCTCACATCTGTGATGGTGTAAATATATTTCTTTTTCTTTTTTGAGTCCTCTTGCTTTTGTTTCTTTCTTAAGCTTCAAAATCTTGCTGGAACCATGCTTGAGCTCGGACTTTGATGGATACTCCAGTTCATGAGCAACATATATTCCGAATGTGACACAAAATATAATTGCTTGAAAATGAAATCACCGAGCCTAACGCTCGTCTTTGGACTTTATCACTATGTATGTCCGGATTTCGCTCAGAGTTATTTGTTTGTGCCCTTACTTTTTGCAATCGATTTGGAGACTAATCAATCTTAGGCATGCAGGTGAGACAGAAGTGTTAAGGCGCAAAAGATCAAAGAAAGCAAAACTATGGAGCTTCTTTTGAAAAAGAGATCCCATCTAGAAAGAATATGTAAGGGGGCACACATGGTTGTTGAAGCACATGATTCAAAGTGGACTTTTCCCGAGAGTATAAAATCCGGCAGGAGTTACACTCATATCGATTTGCATTAGTGCAATCATGTGTTAAGTAAAGTAATGGTTCACGCCACTTACACCCCGCCTCACTATTTTTTAGGTCTCGAGTTTGTGCATGATTTTTTAAGCAAGCAGGAGTAATTTTTATGGCAAATGTTTGTTCTCTCCTTGCTTTCGTTGTCATGTATTGTCCATTAAGTTAGCAATCTAGAAACGGGTTATTTAGTGCATAATGAATGTTGTACTAAATAATTCGCTACATTCACATCACATAAAATCATCATATACATTTAAAACATTAATGTGTATTGCTTCAACATTTATAACATTCTCCGTGCATCGCACGAGTTTCCTACTAGTATGCATATATACAATTGGAAAAAAATAATTGTTTTCAGACTTCAGATCAATATTGTTATCAAACACTCTAATCGGTTTCAGACTTAAGTGAAATATGTTATCAAACACTCTAATCGCTTTCAAAGACTTAAGTGATTGAAGATTTGACTTAGGACTTGGACTTCGATTTTGATTTGGATTTTGATTTGAGATTTCGGACTTGGACTTGGTTTTAACAAATGACCCCTGAGTGTGTAGTCATTCATGAAAGGGCACAATCGATTGTATCGCGAAAGGGCACAATCGTCAATTCCAGAAATTAATGGGAGTACGTGGTTTCTTTAGTCCTTTTTCTTTTAGTATTTTTTAAAAGAAAAATGTACCCTAAAAAAAAAATGAGATATGGGTTTTAGTAAGGGCATTTTAGGGAGAAAAAAAACTTCTTTAAAACCTCCAACCAACCAAAACCCTAAGTTCATTCTTCCATTTTCGAGTTGAAGAGAGGCAAGAGAGTAGAGAGAAAAGGAGACAAATTTCACTCTTGTGTTTGATATAACCGACGAATTTATAGATCAATCACACCACGAGAATCACCCCGACAGGATGATCGTTACTACGTAAGCTTTTCTTTGATCGGGTAAAAATGTTTGAAACTCATTTTCTAGATCTAGAACTTTTCGTGGATCTTTCTTAGTTTCTAAATGTTTAGTAACCTTAAATATTTGTTTTTGTCGTAGGAATCGAAGAAAGAACTTGGTTTCGGTGAGTCTTCAAGTCTTGGCTTTTGGATCTAGTTTCTTTTTTTTTTTTTTTGTTACCACCTCCCCCATAGATTCGATGTTAAAGAGTGTTCAACCAAATCTAAATGTGTTATTTTGATGTTTAGATGTAGCTTTATGTAATGAGCATGCCTAGTAGTAACTGAAGTGTTCATGCTTGTTGTACCAGACTTCTTGTATGTTATCTTCCATAGTAGAACTTTGTACACTTTTCATGCTTTGGGATCGGTTTTATTTTACTATTAGATTACAATTGTGATGTTGTTGTCGGAGCAGGGAATGCATCGACAACAACTGAGCTGATAAGCCGACATGCAATATAAGGGAATATAAGTGCTCTTAATTTTTTAGAAAAATTTAGAAAACTAATTGTCAATTAATATAATAAGTTGGTTTTTATTTAAGGTTTGCTTAGCCTTTATTACCATTTTGATTTTCCACTGGAAAGCGTGACAAAACACCAGCTAACAAGCACTGCTAGCTATTTAATTAGTAAAACCTTTCCACTTAGCACATCGGAAGAGTAGAGGGGTGCCTAGCAACCGCCCCCATTCTCCACCCTATCCGATCCGCCACCCAACCACCAACATGAATTGATGACTCCAAGCAATAAGCCACCGATTGAATAGAGTGAAAAGTGCTATTGTTTTATAGATGCCAAGGGTTGCACAGGGCAAAGGTATAATTATACTATTGTGTAGCAAATTCTGTTTCACTTCAATCTTTTACTTCAGACATTTGACACAAGTATACACAAGATTTCTTTTTACTCCGATCTTTCACTCCTATTCTAACGAGTATACAATCACTTTCGAGGAAATATTTACCATCTCGTTAAGTAGTATTTAGTAATTATAAATCAAATTTCCTTAATTGTTATATATATATATATATATATTTTTTTTTTTAATTTTTTTTTCCGTTCGCTATAGGTGATAAATACAAATTTGTTTGAAGACATCCTAGAGAGATATTACAGGTCTCATTTCTTATTAGGTAAGCGTCTATCTATATTGTTTTATTTTTCATGATTTATTTTTCTCTATTCTCTATCTCGTATTAAGATGATCGATGCATAATAAATATTCTTTAGGTTGATCGAAGGGAAAAGTAAATGGAAGGAAAGGAAAGATAAGATGCACAATATATCGACCCGTAGGCAAATAATAAACTGGTAGAGGAGCCCGTAAATGATTAGGAAGACTTTAGGCTTGGGCGGGCGTTGAATTAATTCGATTTGTTTGATAGTTAGAGTCATCCGTAAATGATTATGAAGTCTTTAATTAGACTTGGGTGGCCATTGAATTGGATTTGTTTGATAGTTAGAGTCATGTTTATGCTGTGTAGCGAGCCCTTTAAATCACACTCACATGCATTCACTCACTGTACTTCAACAGGTTGATAAGTGGAGAAATCAGTAATTACATTATGCAGATTAGCGTGATTTTTCCTCAAAATACCATAATAGTAGTAGATGTAGATTATCCACAAACAAATGTCGGATTTCCACATTTCATATGAGTGATTTTCTTCAAGATACCATAATAGTAGTTGTAAACTATTCACAAACGAAACGGATGAGTTGTAACATCCATAAATTTATACAATTTCACAGTAGATTGATTGATATAACTTAAAATTTATAGAGCAATTTCACTGTAGATTGATTGAAATACCTTATAGTGTTCTCATTTTAAGTTATTTAATTAAATTTACAGTGAAATTATATAAATTTGTGGATCTTACAACTTCCCCGTTTCGTTTGAGGAATGGAATGAGGAAATTCGTCGTTCTTTTGTAGATAGTCTACAACAACTATTATGGTAATGGTATCTTGAGGAAAACCATACATACATATTCATGCAATGGGGAAATCTAATGGTTAATGGAGTTCGACGTGGTTGCGAGCAATTAAGAGATATTTACAGAATGGAGAAATCTTGTAGAAGCCATTTTTTTCTTTATTGTCATTTTAAGAAATATTAGTTTAATGATGCGTGACAAAAGTTTCTGTCTACGTTCAATAAATTATATTATCAACTTAGCCATTTAAAAATTGGCTTTGATTTTTCTCTAGCTCCAACTATTGATTGATATTTTATTTTTATTTAACCTTGTGACTGGGGAACAAGTATGGACAACTACTTCTATATCATTTGCCGGAATTCTCAAGTTATTGCCCGACACGATTTCCCCCCGTATAAATATGGTATGTATTTTTTATTTTTTATGCGTGTATTTGTTTTTTTATTGGTCTAATATTTATTGTTTTTAGTACATATTAAATGATAAATTACATACGCCATTATACTTAGCTGAGCTCGAGTATTTCATCGAGTTTATCGAGTCTAATACGTTTCAAAATTTAATTAAAAAATAATTCAAATTATTACTTGATAATAATAAAAAAAAATGTCATTTCGATCAATTATAATATGATATTTTATATTAAAAATTAAAATAATATTTTTTTGAGTACCAAACAATGTATTTAGTGTAAAGTATTTGATAAATCATAAGATATAAATGATATAAAATTAACGAAAATTTCAAACATTTTATACATTGATTACAAATATAAAGATTTACACACATATATCTACACATGTATTTTGTGTGTATACGTGTGTAGATATACATGTATGCTTTTTAGTATATATTGATATATATAGTCGAGTTTGCTCGCAAGTAGTCGTGTCGGGTATTGCATTGCTCGAGTATCGTTCGTTTAATCTCGAGTCAAGTTAATTTCGAGTTCGAGTTGATTTAAGCCAAGGCGAGTTGAGTTTTTATCGATTTTGAGCTACTCACGTGTAGTTTGGCTCGCTTACAGCCCTACCATTGACAATTTCATCATGCCTAACCGGATTATTGACAAATGAAAATTTCAAACAATGTGTAATTTCAAACAATGTGTTTAACGAGTGTCAATATATTCAATCTTATCTCTCTTATGGACCAATGTAAAAGATAACCATAATGATACGCTCGCTCTAATCTCTCCCGAACCTTCAGAAAAATTTAATAACTCCAAGACGTTATCACGTAACCAAATACAATAATTTGTCATAATTAAATGTATTTATTATCACGATTAATACGTAGTAGATATAAATATATACGTAGTAGATTAATACTTGTTGTTTATTGCTACCAACCGTAAGTAAGCAACAGCCGTAAAAGTAGGTTAACATTTATACCTTTTTTGATGGATTGATGTAAAGGAAAAAGGTAAAAAAAAACCGAAGCAAAAAAAGATGATATAGATTATATTGGTCAGGTGAAAAAAAAAAAAAGCAACCACCCAATAATAAACCATTAGTGGAGCCTGATCTAAATCTATCAAGAAAATAAGATCAAATCTAAGATAATTAATTGATAATGAATGATGGAATACAAATTCGCAACCTTGATGCCTCTTATATAGGGTGTATAAACTGAATTAAAGGAAAACATAATCCTTGGGGGACAAGAAAACGTGTTTTTTGCCCGTTTCGCTAGTTGGGCTCGCAATTGCGAGAGTAGGGCTCGCAATTGCCTCCGCAACCAGTAGTGGAGCCTGAAAATGATTGGGGAGGTTTTAGGCCTTGGGTGGGCTAGAACCAATGTCTCATAAAAAGAGACTGCTTAAGGCTACTCAAGAGAACATTAACGTAGTGGTTGAAAATGAAAAAAAAAAAAAAAAAACACTATCCCACCTGATAGCAAGAGATCCTAATACGTGGGAAGAATTTCCTCCAGAAACAGAGGAAGATGAAGATCCCATAATACAGGTATTAATTTATATTTTTGCCAACATTTCATTTCTGATAAGTGTTTGATGATTGGTTTCGTATCATTGGTTTTTTAATAGGCTAGAACGAGATTAGAGGATAAGTTAGGAATGAACATCCTTCCTCGTTATACATCTCATTGATCGAAGACAATTTGGGAAAGGAATATATTTGAGTAAGGATTTAACTTTCCCAAATATTAGGATCAAACGCTTACCGTTGTACTAAAACCAATTGGTATTAGTAAAGGTGCTACTATATTTCCTTATACGCCCCCTCAAGTGTGGGCCTATAAGAGGGGAGAGAGGCCCAACACTTTTTTTTTTTTGGTTTGGGAAGTGTGGGTTTGTTAGAAGAGAGAAGCCCAACACTTGTTTTTTGTTTTTTTTTTTATAATTTTTTTTTTAATTGTGCTTTAGAAGTGGGGGTTCGAACTTAGGATCTTCTTGTGTGATGTTATATATTGCGAAATCATTTTGGCAATTGAGGGTTGAAAAGGCTTGACCATAGAATCCAATGAGAAGTTTGAATGATCCTGGAGCGCGATGAAGAAGGAGGATTCTTGGGAGCCTAATTCGCTTGCAATTTTGACGCCACCGGAGCCTTTGAATCGACCATGTTTATTTCGAAAGGAAGAAAAAAAAATCAACGTGAAAAAAAAAATGTGGGAGGGGTGAGGGTTTGATTATATTGATGTCACAAACCCCCACCCAAAATTCTTTTTCGTAAAGCTTGCTCAGGATCGAAAAGACGTTAGTCTAGAGCTCTGATACCATATTAGGATCAAGCGCTTACCGTTGTACTAAAACCAATTGGTGTTAGTAAAGGTGCTACTATATTTCCTTATATCACCAAATAGAGTGAAATCTCATTGTCTTCGATCAAGGAGATGTATAATGAGGAAGAGATGTCCACTCCTAACTTATCCTTTAATCTCGTTCTAGCCTATTAAAAAAACCAATGATACTATGAAACCAGTCATCAAACACTTATCAGAAATGAAATGTTGGTAAAATATAAATTAATACTTGTATGATGTGATCTTTATCTTCACACGTATCATGCTCTCTTGCTGTCGTTTTTTTTTTTTTTCATTTTCAACCATTAGGTTAATGTTCTCTAGAGTAGCCTTAAGCAGTCTTCTTTCTATGACCCATTGGTTCCAGCCCACCCAAGGCCTAAAACCTTTCCAATCATTTTCAGGCTCCACTGCCTTTCAGGCTCCACTGCCGGTTAATCATTGGGTGGTTGCTTTTTTTTTTTTTCACCTGACCAATATAATCTATATCATCTTTCTCTTGCTTCGGTTTCTTACCTTTTTTTCCTTTCCATCAATCCATCAAAAAAGTATAAATGTTAACATACTTTTACGGCTGTTGCTTACCCACGGTTGGTATCAATAAACAACGAGTATTAATCTACTACGTATATACTTATATCTACTACGTATTAATCGTGATAATAAATACATTTGATTATGACAAATTATTGTTTTTGGTTACGTGATAACGTCTTTATGGGATTTTCTGGAATTTTCTGGAAGTTATTAAATTTTTCTGAATGTTTGGGAGGGATTAGAGCGAGCGTATCGTTATGGTTATCATTTACATTGGTCTATAAGATTGAATATATTGACACTTGTTAAACACGTTGTTTGAAATTTTAGTTTCGTTCGTCAATAATCCGGTTAGGCATGATGAAATAGTCTATGACACTTGTTAAACACATTGTTTGAAATTTTTTATTGGGACATTTTGTTAGATATTTTTTTCATAAATATTTTTTGTAATCTCTTGCATACGAGTTGTCGAACGAAATAATGTTATCGCGACGAAACGGGGTTCGACCTGCCCGGTCAGGTCGCGGTGGGTCGAAGGCGAGCCCTTCGCAGGGTCAAGAGGCGGTGTTAACTCGTGGGGTTCGGGGCAACGCCCAAACCTAAACCAATACATGCATCAGTTCATGAAGGGAGTAAATTTTTTTTGGCCTTTATCAAAAAAAGAAACATATTATATTAGGTTGGATCAGATTGAATCTACACAATTTTTTTCTCTTTTAGCGAAACATGTACCGTTGGGCTCTCCCGGCATCATTGGGCTTAAGACCGCGGTCTCTCTGGCCTCACTATAGTGCCGGCCTTGAGGAGAGAGATGCTCAATCACGAGATACCTCAAGTAAAGACCGCTGAACAAATCAAGATAAGAGCTGAGATTGTTAGGTAAGATCAGAAAAATACTCTTACAAAGTTCCTTGTTATATAGCTGTTGCAAATAGTTTTGATATATACACACCAATTATTATATATAATTATCGACATTTTATTTTGCTGCTTAGGCTTCGGGAGCTACACACGTTTAAGGGTCATGTTGAATCAGTGATGAAAATGAAAGGCCTGGATATTTAAACTATGCACCAGAATTACATTGTTTGATATGGAAGAAGGCAGCAAAGAGAATTGAAGACAAACATGGGGACACTATACAAGTATTGTACAAACACATTGAGCATTTTTTTTTACATTTTTCCATTTAAACACACACAGTACATTCTTGCTTCTTACCCCTGTATTCTCTTGTACTAGATTATAAAAGAGTCATTTGAATGCTTCATTTTTTTTTAGCGTTTTTGCAGTAAAAAAAAATCGTCTTTTCCAAAGTCAATTTCAAAGTTAAGAATCTACATTCATCCTGTCAATTGTACAATCAACCGAGATAAAGTCAATTATTAGCTTTAAAATAGATAATGAAAAGATCGATTGTTACTATGATGACATAACCGTAGATTTGGTGCGATGCTGCTACTAAAAGAAGGTTTTTTTTTTTATTTTAAAAACCAATTTATATTAGAATTCAAGATCTGCTAAAATCGCAGAGGTTACAGATTGTGGGGGTTGGGTGCCCCAGTTACAATAGCCCGAAAGAAAATTAGGCTTCGAAAAGCCCAAATTGGCAAGCCCATCAGCTGGGATATTACACTGTCGTTTCACATATTGAAAGCTACACTTCCTAAAGAACCTTTTCAATTTTCGGATTCTTAAAGCTAAAGCTCCCAACGTCGTTTGATCTTCATCTTCTTCCGATTTGATTCTAGCAATACACAGAGCCGAATCCGATTCAATCATAACCTCACCACTCCAGATACGTGCTACCTCCTTCATCCCATGTAGAATTGTGAGAAGTTCAGCAAATTCTACCGAAGCAACTAAACCTAGATCCATGGAGATTGCAACTGTTACCAATCCATCCTGGTTCCTTGCTAAAATTCCAACGGTTCCATGATCACCTCGTACCCCTGCATCAACGTTTACCTTCAAAGTCCCTGCCTTTGGTTTTATCCATCGATTTGGAATAATCCCTTCACAAAATGAGGTAAGATCGATGCTTGCTGCTTTGTGGAATTCATCTAAGAAGATTGTCGCTTTTTCGCGAATTCGAAGCGGCATCAGTGCAGCATTCTGGAAAACAGCTCCATTGCGTCCAAGCCAAGTGAACCAAAGGACCATAAAGAATAACTCTGCCTTTGGATATGAGTGTTTTGCCATAAAGTAGCAAAGATCTAGCAGATTATCCGGGTTTAAGTCTACTATTTCCAGAATATCTGAGTAATCAGACCAAATTCCATTAGTCCAGTTGCATTTGAAGAAACAGTGGGTCCAAGTCTCAATTTCCATATTGCAAATTCCGCACATGCCGTCCACTATTCGTCTTCGAAGAAAGTTTGCTCCAATGGGTAAAGAATTTGTGGCAATCCTCCATAAGAAGGCCTTCACTTTTGGTGGAATTCGAAGTGACCACAGGTAACTCCAAGATTTGGCATTTGCTTTTGATGTAGAGGCTTCACCGTTTGTCTGAGTTTGTGTCAGTATTTGTTGCGCTAGTTTGTAGCCAGATTTAACAGTGTAGACTCCAGATTTTCCATAATGCCAAATGAGTTTGTCGTAATTAGATTGGAGACTTCTTCATCGAGATTTAATAGCATCGACTTCATGAGGTAGAAAAATGTGAGAGAGCAAAGTTAGGTCCCAATTCCCATTGCTTATTAGTTGGTCCACCGTTTGAAAATGACTATGCCTTCCATAAGTTGAAAGAGAGAAGTGAGGTTCCAAAGGCACCCAAGGTTGACTCCAAATGTTGACAGAGGTGCCACTCCCAATAGACCATCTAAGTCCTTTAGAGATTAAATCCTTTCCTGCACTCAGACTTCTCCAGAGGAAAGAAGGCCTAGACCCAAGGTCACTTTCCAGGAAAGGCTTCTTTTTGTGATATTTGAACTTTAGAGTTTGGCTTACTAGGGAGTGAGGGTTGCTTACAATTCTCCAACATTGTTTGGCCAGCAAGGCATGGTTGAACAACTCCAAGTTCTTGAAACCTAACCCCCCATGAATTTTAGGCTTACACAGATTGTTCCAAGAAATCCAGGCCATAGAATTCCCATCTTTATCATTCTTCCCCCACCAGAACCTTCTTATCATACCAAGGATCTCATTTAGTAGTTTCTTTGGGAGCAAAAAACACTGCATTACATAAACTGGTATAGCCTGTAAGACTGCCTTGATAAGTATCTCCTTTCCTGCAGTAGTCAGAAAAAATGCCTTCCAACCATTGAGTTTCTTCCAGACCTTGTCCTTTATGTACTTAAAAACATCATACCTTGATCTCCCAATCATGAAGGGGAGTCCAAGGTACTTACCATTAGAATTACCAATAGGAATCTCCAGTTTCTGAACAATAGGCAGCCTGACATTGTCTTCCAAAGCTTTATTAAAGTAGATGTTAGACTTAGCAAGATTAACCTTCTGTCCAGAGAGCCCTTCATAGGTAGTCAGGATATCAAAGATGGCAGCAGCACTGTTCATATCAGCCTTAGCAAAAAGAATACTATCATCTGCAAATAGAAGGTGAGAAAGGCAAGGACCTTCCTTCCCAAATCTAAAAGGATTGTAGGAACCATGGAGCACTGAAGTTTTAATCAAAGCAGAGAAACCCTCAGAGCAGATAATAAAGAGAAAAGGGGATAAAGGATCCCCTTGCCTTATACCTCTTGTTGGCCAAAATCTGGTAGAAGGTTGGCCATTCACTAGCACTTGAAAGGAAGCAGAGGAAACACACTTCATGATAATTCTGATAAAAGCCCTAGGAAAATTCATCTGAGTCAGTACAGCTTCCAAGTAATCCCATTCCACTCTATCAAAAGCCTTCATCATATCCAGTTTAATTGCCATTTGATGCTTTCCCCAATTCCCAACTCCACTTAAGGCGTGGAAGGCTTCAAAAGTTGCAATAGCATTATCTGTTATTAGCCTTCCTCTTTGAAAAGCACTTTGAGCCGGATCTATGATATTTTCCAAGGTTCTTTTGAGTCTGTTGGCCAGAACTTTAGAAATAACCTTGTAGATGGTATTACTTAGACTTATAGGTTTATAGTCTTTAAGAGTGGTAGCCTGTTGGACTTTAGGAATTAAGGCAATAAGCGTATCATTTATATCAGAGAAATCCATACCTTCATTAAGAACACTTAGGAAGAAAGAAAGTAGGTTTGTCCGATAAAATTGCCAATGCTTATGCAAGAAAACAGCCTGCATGCCATCAGGTCCAGGACTTTTCCTACCTGGTAGGTGCTTAAGAGCTTTAACAATCTCCTCCTCTGTGTAAGGTTCTGATAGATAGCCAATTTGCTCAACAGAGATCTTATTAAAGGGTAGTGTGTCCAGAAGCTCCACCAAAGAAGTCCTATCATGAGTACCTGCATTAGAAGCAAAGAGGTTTTCATAGTAGTGTTTGGCATAATCTGTAAGCTCCCCCTGATCCTCTATAACAGTTCCATCTTCAGAAATAAGGACATCAATTTTATTCTTGCTGTGCCTCCTGGAAGCCTTCGTGTGGAAGAAGGATGTATTTCTGTCCCCTGAGGCCAACCAATTACACCTTCCTCTTTGCTTCCAAAAGTCCTCCTCCATGTTAAGTAAAAGGTTAAGTTCTCTCATTATACCCTTTTTCTTGTCTACATCCCAATTTTCTTCTTGCTGCATGCATGGAGAGTGTCATGTAGCTTACCAATCTTCTCAGTAATATTCCCATATTTAAAAGAGCTCCAAGATTGGAGGGAGTCCCTCACATCCTTTATTCCATTAGAAACATCAACAGCATGCACATGATGCCTTTTATTCCAAGCAGTTTTTGACACATCAAAGCATTCTACATCTTGCAGCCAGTATGGGTCAAACCTTCTAATGACTTGCATGACTTTTCTCTTCTTTAACACAAAGGGACCATCTGAAATAAGGATAGTAATGTGATCACTTCTAGCTGCTGAGAGGTGAGTAACTGTGAATTTAGGGAACATTTGTATCCAAGAACTATTGGCCACAGCTCTGTCAAGTCTTTCTCTAACATTTCCATTTGACCTCCCTTGTGTCCAGGTGTACCTGGCACCAGAGTATCCCAGGTCTTGAAGATCACAGCTACTAAGGGCATTTATGAAGTTTTCCATTAGATATCTTGGTCTTGGGGCAACTCTAGTCTTCTCATGAGGATGGAGAATCTCATTGAAATCACCTGCACAAATCCAAGGAAGAGTAGAAACTGTATGCAGTCTTTGAATAAGATCCCAGGAGAAATGCCTTAGGGTATGGTCTGGATTCCCAAAGAATCCAGTAAAACGAAAGAGCTTGATGTTGTAAGTGACCTCTGTATCAATGTGACCACTAGAGCTGGTCTTAATTTGGACTGATGTGGAGTCATTCCAGAGCAGAGAGAGTCCTCCCCTGGTTCCAACACTTGGTACATGGTAACCGGAGGCAAACCCTAATTTTAATCTAACTGAATTCATAGCAGCATAGGATAACTTTGTTTCAGAGAGGAAGAGAAGGAAGGGAGAAGAGTTTTTGACCAGGCATTTAAGGCTAGGAACTACGTTGGGGTTGCCTAGGCCCCTACAGTTCCAACATAGTATTTTCATTGTTCCTGGTGGAGCTGCTTTGCAGCATCCACCAGGGTCTCTTGCTTGACAACTTTTGATTTCCTTTCACAGATTTGCTCTTCATCATTAACTTTTCTTTTTCCAGTGCAGGTTTGTTGGTTGGTGATGTCAGAGAGGGGTCTTGGAAGGTCTTGCTTGAATCTTTTGAAGGTACCTTGGGTTGTGGAGATTTTGTTTTGACATGAGGGATTAGAAGACTGGTTTGAGGGGGAAGAATTGTTGGTTGGGTTGTTTTGATGGGTAAGGGATGGGAGAGTTATGTTTATGCTTGGGCGGGTATGCCAAGTTGTTTTTCGGGATCTTTGCTTCCTGGCGAAGAGGGGAGGAGGGTTTAAGGGGATAGATGTCCGAATGCTTAAGTTTTGGTTATTTTGTATGGGTTGCTGGGTTGCATCATTGCAGGTTGAAAGGTTTTTTACCGCAGAGTAGGATAGTGATAAGGGCTTGTGAGGAGAAAGGTTTTTTCCATAATTTTGGGGGTCCGGAGGGGTGGAGTCGGTTTGGGTGTGGGGTTGGTTGGGAGTTTATGAAAAGGATGTGTTTGAAAGGGATGTGTGAGAGTCAGATTCAGTGATGAGTGATAAGGTCACATGGATTGGCAGGTTTGAAAAGTCATCCTGGTGATTTTTGATGTTTAGTGGACATGGGACAGAGTGTGTACTAGGAACATAATTGCGGGCAGCCTTTTCAGTCTGGAAAGGGACTAGACTTTTGGAGGAGTCAAAGGTTGACTTACTTTTTTCCATTCGGAGCTGAGTTTCTTGTGAAGTTTTTTTGGCTTTTTCTGCTGCTGTCTGGATGAAGTTTGAAGGATGAGGGTTGATGCTGGGTTGAAGATCCATATCAGTGAGCCTGGATTCTTCTATGAGCTTAGTTCCATTGCTTGCATTGAGCCAAGTGCCAAAATCAAAGCTTTCTTCATCTTCAACTTTGAACTCTTACATTCTTGATGGGCGATTGCTGAGCTATATGTCCCATGTGGCCACAGTAGAAGCAAAAAGATGGGAGTCTCTCATACTGAAATAAAGCTTGCATAGGTTTGGCTAGAGAACCTACCATATTACTGTCCTCCAGAACCAGGGAGAAGAGTTGCGGTAATGGCTTGTTTACAGAGATTGCAGCTCTAAATCTGAAAAGGGGCAAGTTGGTACTTATGTCTTCTCTGATTTGGATGAAGGAACAGTCCTGGAGCGTATTTGCTATCTTCTTCCCCACCTCCATGGTATGGACATGCGTGGGAAGCCCCCAAACCTGGATCCAGAAGAGTGACTCTTGAAAAGCAGCACTATCTTGTTGCAGGTCCAGATCCCATTGTTTCAAAACGAGGAGAGTGTTATCAAAACACCAAGGCCCATCATGTAGTACTTTGTGAAGATCTTCCTTGTTCTCAAATAGAATCTGGATGTAGTTTTTCCCTTTCTTGATGCATTTGAACTTTTTTGTATTCCAAGATTTCTCCATGGCAATACGAAGATTCTTGATTGGCATTTCTTTTTCAGTAATGAACTTTACGAGCAAATTGAGATCACATTGCTGTAAACCTTTTTTGATATCCAGCTTGCTGATATTGACAGTGGTTTGTTGAACATCTTTGAGTGACAGTCTGAGAATACGTGCTTGGAGATCTTCTTTATCCATAACCAAGAGACTAGCTAGAACTCAAAAGAGTTAGAGCAGCCCTAGTGGAGCCTCTATAGAGAAGTTCTATTGTCCTTTTAGCTGGATTGAAGACTTCTGTCTTGAAAAAGCAAAATAACGGTAATGAAACGGAGAGATAATTTTAGATATTATGTATCCCGTTATCTATTTTCAGATAAAAAGTGCGAGAGGTATTCTCTGAGAAAAACAGGAAAAAGCACCAAGCCTAAAAAAAAAGGTCTGAAACCTTAAAAAAAATTTAATTAATATTATTTTAATCAATAAATTCAAAATATTTATCACCATTACAACATCTAATCACACACAATTAATCTCTACAATCCTTCTCTATTATCACCATTACAACATCACATCACACACAAATTATCCTCACAACTCTTCTACGTTTATCCTCCACTTATCTTTCTCCACATCACCCAAACAACACCAATCAATGACATTATCTCCGATCACCATTAGGGCCGTTCTTAGGAGAGTCTCTAGAGAGAGAAGGAGCTCTCAAGAGAGAGAGTGAAATCATATATATATATATATATATATATATATATATATATATATATATATATATATATATATATATATATATATATATATTTTTTTTTTTTTTCAGAAACGAAAGGATTTCATTAAATAAAAACAAACACAATACAATACACTGACCAAACGCCGGACGATAATGCAGAAATTAGGATTAACACCGGCCTAAAGCCGGACACTGCCACCCTAGAAACGAAAAGAAGTCAAAGGAGATGAGAAAATTCATCCCGACCAAATTCAATTTCACAAATGATGGCGTGATTTGAGAATATAAAACATTAGCCATATCCAAAGCATAAATATACTAAGATAAAACTAAAAACCTAATAAACGATCCGGAAAAGCTGACAATCACCAACGTGATCCAAAACACGTAGACAAACAAACATAAAAAAGAACAAACAGAGAGACAACGGTAGCCCCAAAACCCCATCCATCTTCACGAACCACCACCATTCATCTCCAAACCGTAGCCAGCATAGCAATGGAATTAGTAGAGCAAAGAAAGACTTTTTAGCACCCACAACCGCAAAACCAATCCCATCGCCGGAAAGAAGAGGTGAGGAAAAGACAGATCTAAACATGCAAAGGGGTAAAATGGATAAACACCCATCCACATGCAAAGCCGCCCCCCACCTGAAGCCGAATCCTGAAAACACCCAAATCGTCACAACAGCATCATCTCCGGCCAGCAATCGGCTTATCAACGAGGAGTCGTCGCCAGAAAAAGCTTCCCCAATAAAACATCGTCGATCTAAATCAAAACAGAGGTAAATCAATTTCCCGGCAAGAAGCACCGGCCAACCGGTCAAAGATGAAAAGGCACTTTTGCCGTGAAAAAAAAGAGGGGGAAATGGACAATAGAAGAGAGGAAAGTAACAGGAACAAAAGGAGAAAAAAGAAACGAAAAGGGAGGCCGGCACCGGCGCCTTTCGGCAGCCGGCGCCGGAAAACGGAGACACAGAAGGGAGACTGAGTATTATCTTAGAGAGAGGTAAGAGCAAGGGGGTAAGGGAGAGGTCAAGTTTGATTAAAGCATTGCAAATTCAGAGTGAAATCCATATAAATCTTTATAAAAGAAGGCTTTTTAGAAAACTAAAAAGCAGGTTCTTTGATCTTCAACATTAAAAGAAATTTGAACATACGGTTCAAATATAATGAAAACAAAAGTTAAGAAGACAAAGTCAAGTCAATTCAAAACATTATTTCATTGAAAAGTAGACAAAGCCAAGTCAACTCAGAAGTATGCCATTTTTCTTCATTTGACTTCCCAAGTTGTACGGACGATCCAAAAATAAGGAAACGAACGGTCTTCTCCTAGTTGCAGTTTCCTGCTTGTTATATTATATTCATCAAAATCTTCAGCTCTGCTAATAAGTGAAGCCAAACAGGGAAAATGCAAGCAATCCTAGTTGCATTCTCATGGTTCTTCACCTTTATCATCGTTTTCTCTTATGTCACCTCTACCCCTGTCAATGGGAAAATCTATCCACCTGGAATTGGATACTTGTTGGGAGATGTGGCTATCAACTGCGGCTGTGTTAATAACTCTACTGCACTCGACGGTCGCCAGTGGGTCGGTGAAACTCCACTCCTCCGACCAGTAGGGAAATCAAGAAGCTCAATTTCAGCTCATAAGGTACTTTCTGCCGACCCAACTCCATATTTGACGACAAGAATCTCTTTTTCCTACTTTTCCTACCTTTTTCATGTCAACCCAGGTCAGAAAATCATTCGTTTCCATTTCTATCCAGAAACCTATCAGGGTTTTGAGAATTCTCAAGATTTTTTCACTGTTGAAGCTAATTCATTCATACTAATGCATAATTTCAGTGCGTCACTTGTTGCTGATGCTTTGGGTGTCAAATATGTGGTCAAGGAATATTGTTTAAATGTAAATGAAACCGGGATTTTGCAAATTTCCTTTTTCCCATTGCTAAGAAGCAGAAAAGGTAATAATTTTTTTGCCTTTGTGAATGGGATTGAAATAATCTCCATGCCTACTGGTCTTTATTACACCCCTGAAAACAATTTAGGACCCCGTATTGTTGGTCAGAGCAATCATTTCCACTATGTTGATAATAGCACTGCACTTGAATTGGTTCAAAGGTTGAACGTTGGTGGGGGATCAGTTTCACCTGTCGAAGATACGGGTATGTTTCGAAGGTGGACAGAGGATGTAGGATTTAACCACATAAATCATTTGTTTCCTGCAATTGAATATACCATTTCACCACCCTTTGTTGCTCCACCAAAGATTTACCAGACATCAAGGAAGTTGAGAAAAAAATTGCCCTTAGAGGATCATTTCACTTGGAAAATACCGGTGGATGTAGGCTTTCTTTATTTGTTGAGGCTTCATTTCAGCTTCTTTGGAATCGAGTTTCAGGAAGGTGGCACAGAGGAATTCGATATTCTTATACAAAATCATGTTGTTGAGGCTCAAATCAATGTGATCAGATTAAGTGGTGGCAAGAGAACACCCGTATACAGAGAATACTTGGTTATGGTGAAAGGTGACAAAGCCCGAGGCAAGCGTGATCTCTGTATTTCATTAGTCATTCGATGAATTAGTTCTTGGACTCCTCAACGGATTAGAAATATTCAAATTGAGCAACCCCGAAGATAGTCTTGCAAGCCCGAATCCTTCTGGTCCAAGACACACATCCTCTTCTTGGACTTTGAAAATCCACAGCGTTTTAGTAGCATTTGGTCAATCAAATGTCATCGTTACAGCCTTAACAATATTTTTTGTCTTGGTGAACTCTAGTGTTTATCAATTGAGGCGAATTTATGGGCACACATTCGGCAGAAGAGAAGTATGGAATCATCGCCAGATGAACCGGCTTTCGCCAGTTTTCCCTCACTGAAATATTGTTGGCAACCCAAGACTTCAACGAGTCATTAGTTATTGGAAAGGGTGGATTTGGTAAAGTGTACAAAGGGTTCATTCATGGATGTCCAGAGATTCTTGCAATAAAGCGACTAAAGCCTGACTCCACTCAAGGGGCACATGAGTTTTGGAGAGAAATCAAGCGCTTTCTAAACTCCGGCACGTTCATCTTGTCTCTTTGCTCTCGCTATTGCAAGGAAAGAGAAGAGATGATTATAGTGTATGAGTACATGCCAAGAGGCACAATTGCTGACAACCTTTACAAGTCGGGCAGAGATGGGAAGGAAAGAATTCCTTTCACTTGGGAACAAAGGCTTAGAATTTGCATTGGTGCTGCTCGTGGACTCGACTACCTTCATACCGGCACTCAATATGGTATCATACATCGTGACGTAAAGGATACAAACATTTTGTTAGATGAGAATCTCGTCGCTAAGATTTCAGATTTTGGCCTATCAAAACTGGGAAAGATAGGTGAAACACATGGCGAACATAGCACAAAAGTTAAAGGCACAATTGGGTATCTCGATCCAGACTATATTATGACTCATAAACCTTCAACAAAAAGTGATGTATATGCATTTGGCATTGTGTTGTTGGTAGTGTTATCTGGTAGACCTGCACTAGAAAGAAGATTCTTTGAGGAAACAAAGTGTCTTTTGGATTTCTACCGTGAATGCGTGACTAAAGGTGAGACGAACGAGATTATTGATCCTTTTCTGCAAGGAGAAATTTTGACAGAAAGTTTGACAAGTTTCATGGAAGCTATCGGAAATTGCTTGCATCGTCGTCCTAAAAGACGGCCTACTATGGCTCAATTAATAGTTCACCTTGAGCATGCATTGGAGAAACAACTAGGTTCAGTGCCTTCCATGTATGGTGACGACACTGTTGTTGGCCAGAACTCCCCTACTCGATCTAACCGACCATTTGAATCCTATGAATTCCAATTTGCACCATCGCCCGAGGAAAGTATCATATCTCTAACGAGGGAAGAAAATAATGCAAATAAAGAAATCCAGAAAGGTGAAACCAGAGTAGAAGTATTGCGGTCAAAAGGAAAGGATCACAAAATAACCCAAAAACCAATGTGGGGTCGACGTTGGGTTTTTCTCAGAAATATCCTTAAGCCTAGCAAGAAGGCAGATCTAGCCTTGCCAACTGCTCCTACGTTCGGTGAATGGAAGCATCCCATTCGTATGTTCTCGCTAAAAGACATTAAATTGGCAACCAAAGACTTTCGTGCTGAGTCAATTATCGGGATGGGAGCATTTGGTATAGTGTACAAAGGCTTCATTGATGATGGCACAAGAATTGTAGCAGTTAAGAGATTTAGGTCTTCCGCACTTATGATAGCTGAAGCAGAAGTTGAATTACTATCAACGACCCGCTACGTTCATCTCGTTCCTTTTGTTGGATTATGCAATGAAAGTAATGAGATGATTGCTGTCTATGAGTATATGTCACGTGGTTCACTCAAA
Organism: Gentiana macrophylla; assembly: GCA_026214975.1. NCBI lineage: Eukaryota > Viridiplantae > Streptophyta > Magnoliopsida > Gentianales > Gentianaceae > Gentiana > Gentiana macrophylla. The sequence goes on along the minus strand of CM047814.1, from coordinate 94,332,766 downwards.
GATCATCTCTACGGAAGAAATTAAGGCAGACACAATCAGGCTTCGCTAACTTGGGAGCAAAGGCTTAAAATCTGCATCGGTGCTGCTCGTGGACTTAACTACCTTCATGAGTTAGGATTCATACACAGATTTGTGAAAGATGAGAATATCATGTTCAATGAAGAAAATTATGTAGCTAAGATTTCAAATTTCGGGCTGTCTAAGCTGTTAGGAGACTTAGAGACCCATGTCAGCACACGGGTTATGGGAAGTAATGCTTATATGGATCCAAGTTACTTCATGTCTGGTAGATTGACTAAAGCGTCAGACGTGTATTCCTTTGGGATTGTCTTGTTAGTTGTTTTAAGCGGCATGCCAGCATCTGATTCCTCACGTCAAGAAAAACATCGATATGTTAAGGATCGGTTCAAAAAATGCTCTAAAAAGGGAAATTTCCACGAATTAATAGATCCAAAATTGGTAGTAGGAATTCCATCACCAAGTTTGGGAAAATTTTTGCACTTAATCAAAAGATGCGTGCACGAAAATCCAAAACGTCGACCTATAATGGCTCAAGTGGTGGTAAATCTGGAAGAGTCATTGGACCTGCTGGGCATCATAGATAATGGCAAAGAGGAGAGAGAAGCTCAATCAACAGTTTCCGAACAGGCTTTGCAACTGCCAGATACCTCAAGTGAGACCGCTGAACAAATCACGAGAAGAGCTGAGATTGCTAGGTAAGATATGAAAATTACTCTTACAATGTTCCTTTTTCTATAACTGCTGTATATACCGATTATATATAATTATTGACGTTCTATTTTACTGCTTAGGCTTCGGGAGCTACACACGCATAAGGGTCATTTTGAATCAGTGATGGAAATGAAAGGCCTGGATATTGATACTATGCAGCAGAACTACACTGTTTGACAAGTCAATACAAGGGGACGCACGCTAGACAAGTATTCTACAAACACTTTGCACCTAATCTTTTTACACATTGTTCAATTGTTTTTCCATTTTTGCATTTACACCAACAGATAATACATTCTTGCTTCTTCCTCCAGTACTTTCTGGATTGACTTACGGGAAATGTCAAGATGACGGTGTGGTCTTACTATATTCAGCTGAGTTTTGATAACAGTTACTTCATGCTATGCGTCTGCATGTCCGAACGTTATTGCTCACTGACGTTCCAAACACGTTTAAGTGTAAAAAAATATATTATTAGGATCGTATATGTGAGTCAAAAAATTTAATTTCATTTAAATTATAAGGTCCAGAGATCTTTTTATCGTGGGCTTGGATAAAGTCCTCTTCTTTAAGCTGCTTCTTTAGTTGCTCATTTTATCCGTCATCGAGTACTTGAGCTTTGTCACTTCTATAGCTGCACATACATATTGCCTGGCCTAAGCACTCTATCTTCTATGCAGCCAGGCAGTGAGCACAAAGTGAACTATTCTTTCTCCTTTTACTAAAGAATACCGTGTGCTCGCTGCAATAAGTGGCATACGCCAATTTTTGGAGCGGCCTTTCCTTTGGAAAGGCCTCTACAGTCTTAATCAAATTTTATAGTACCATATGCATACAATCTTTAATTATTGGCAATTTTATAGTACCACATACATTCTTTAATTATTGGCATGAATTGTTTTGTGAAAGGGGAGACGTAGGTGGTTGTTGGTTCAGAACCACACGTGTGTCCAGCCGGCTCGGGCTTTGGGCTTGGCCTGGTCCAGTATTAATTTTCTTGGGCCAGCTCAACACTTGTTTTCTAAATCAACGCAACAGCTTTGTACAAACTGATGCATCTGTACGGACTGGAAGATTCATACGGATGCTTCTGCTAAATTTAACAGAGATTATGTTCAAATCTCTTCGTTGCAGTTAGTTGGCATATGTATTCTCTGTATCTCTTATTTTTCCCACGATTTAGTTCATGAATAAGTATCGAGAATGTAAAAGATAGAGGGAAAATTGATCATTATCGCTCTTTGTTATGGCCTATAGTATCTTGTTCTTTTTATATTTTCTGCTGCCACACCAGTCTGTTACTCTTTTTGTCACAGTAACCGTTTGACTGAATTCGTTTCTTTGTCTCTGTGATATCTCATTTGTCAATTCTCTTAATAACCCTTAAAAGAAATAGTGAAGGAAACATTGTCTAGAGATCATTCTACCAGTAAAATGTTCAGTGTGGTTAAAGTGCGTGTTACAGTGTATCACTTGCTACTGATCCTTTAGGTAAAAAATATGTTGTCAAAGGTTGAACGTTGGTGGAGGCTTAATCTCATCCGTCGAAGAAGATACTATGAGTATGTTTCGAGGTTGGTCAGAGGATGTGGGCTTTAACCAGATAGATAGATAATTTGTTTCTGACATTAATTGATCGAGTATACGCTTTCACCACCCTTTATTATTGCTGCACCAAAGATTTACCTGACATCAAGGAAGTTGAGAATGAATTTGCACTTAGAGGATCATTTCACTTGGAAAATACCTGTCGATTTAACCTTTTCTTATATGTTGACGCTTCATTTCAGCTACTTTAGAATGAAGTTTCCTGAAGGTAGGCGGCACAAAGGAATTCAATATTATTATACAAAATCTTGTTGTTGAGGCCCGCTCAAGTGATCGAATGTTGGTGAAAAAAGAAGAAGAAAACAATGACTACTTGGTCAAGTTTAAAGGTGAAAAAGACGGATTCAAGCGTACGTGATCTCCTTATTTCATTAGAACCGGCCATTTGATGAGTTAGTTCTTGGTCTCCTAAAGGGATTAGAGATCTTCAAGTTAAGCAACCTCCATAATAGTCTTGCAAGTCCAAAACGCACCTACTGTTTTTGGATTTTGAACGTCTGTAACAACCTGGTAGCTTTTGGTCTGTCACATGTCATTATGACTGCTTTGACAATTTGGTTGGTCTTACTGAACTACGGTGTTTACCAATCGAGGCAGATTTATGGTTACACATTTATAAAGCTAGGAAAGAAATGTGGAATCAGCACGTACAAGATGAATCATCTTGCCACCAGTTTTCCCTTACTCAAATATTGTTGGCAACTTTGTAGCTAAGATTTCAGATTATGGGTTGTCTAAGTTGGCGAGTTTAGAGGATTTATACGACACCACAAGAGATGTGCAAAGAAACTAGTGTTTATTTGGACCCCAGAATCTTTTAGACTGACTAAAGCCTCAGATGTGTATTCCTTTGGCATTGTTTTGTTGGTTGTTTCAAGCGGCATGCCAGTATTTGATTCCTCCCGTCTAGCTGTTACAACCTTGGGATGTTAAGTCGTGGTTCGAAACATGCTGCGGCCCCAAAAGGAAATTTTAATGAATTGATTGATCCAAGATTGGTAGGTGGAATTCCATCAGCAAGTTTAAGAAAATTTGTGCAGTTAATCAACAACTGCTTGCACACACAATGACACAAGTATCAAAAAGTTCGACTCGTAATGGCTCAAGTGATGATAGATCTGAAAGAGTCATTGGACCTTGCTTAAATGGTGCCCATAATCAAGCAATTAGCTGACCTGATGGGCATAATAGATAAGTCAATGAATTATAATTCACATTGAAGAAGAAGGCTCTGACAATATAATCAATTATTATGGCTGCCTTTTGAAGTGAACACATACATGTATCTTTTCATTTAGATATTAACACTACATATATGTGTGTATATATATATATATATATCACCATAAATGATCACTTGTTTGCGTATGTATTCATGTCTTGTTGAGTTCGGTATGTGAATTGAATCTTCCATGGATATCTAAGTATATAACATGCATGTTTTGTTTTACTAAGTCATGAAAGGGATTTTTCTGTATTTAGTTGAGGAAAAAGTCTGATGTTGTATAAGGCGTGTCAGCCGTAGCAAAGGGTATAGAACACCAACTGTCATTAAATTGTACCTTGTTGAAAGCAAATTAAAACAGCCGAATGGATGCAAATGAGTGTATAATGTAAAGCACGCGTAATATATGTTGATTGATCAAGACTTGAGAGACACAAAGCAAGGGTTAGTTGCAAATGATTTATGCATGATTACAAACCAGGTTATGTAAGCAACTCGAGCTTGAAGATTGAGCTCTACTTTTGGTCTTGATTCACAAGAGGTTGATAGAAAGATGAAACAGGCTTTGCAACTGCCAGATACCTCAAGTGAGACTGCTGAACAAATCACGAGAAAAGCTGAGATTGCTAGGTAAGAAAGTTACCCCTACAAAGTTCCTTTTCTATAGCTTTTGTACATAGTTTTGATATATATATATATATATATATATATATATATATATAATTATCGACGTTCTATTTGACTGCTTAGGCTTCGGAGCTACACACGCATAAGGGTCATGTTGAATCAGTGATGGAAATGAAAGGCCTGGATATTGAAACTATGCAGCAGAACTACACTGTTTGAAAAGTCGATACAAGGGGCCTTACGCTAGACAAGTATTCTACAAACACTTTGGACCTAATCTTTTTACACATCGTTCATAGTTTTTCCATTTTTGCATTTACACAAACAGATAATGCCATCTTGCTTCTTCCTCCGGTACTTTCTGGAATGACTTATGGGAAATGTCAAGATGACGGTGTAATCTTACTATATTCAGCTGAGTTTTGATAACAGTTACTTCATGCTATGCATCTACATCTTTCCTTGAGAAACCACTTGCTTAATCTTGTTACAGTTTATCCCTTTATTATGTTGTTTACCACCCGGAAGGTGGTGCATGTGAAGATAAGTACGAGTATTATTATTATTATGATCGAGGAGTGATTCTGTGGGCATCTTGGAATTTAGAGAGAACTTGATTTTGCAACAAAGTAAAGAAACCAGCTACCACCGCTGCCCGAACAGGAGAGCCGAACAGATTGTTCATTGAAATAAGTATCGAAAAACAGCGACCAACAGCATCCGTCATTCGCCACCGACACCAAAAAATACCTACCTTTGATTACAACAAAGATGAACAACCACAAGGAGAGCCTTTTGACATCAACAAAGACCAGAGTAAAAGAAAAACAGACCCAGAAACTAATGGATCAATAAGCCGAATGCTTTTGAAGACTGGTTGTACCTATTTCAAGAGGCTACCTATCAAATGCTTCCTTCCTTCCGAAATAACTAAACAAGTTGTAAAAAACAAAAAAAAAATTGTTAAAATAAGCGAGGCAATTACATTTCCAAAGAAAGATTTATTGTGTGTTTTTCCTACATCTATCCTTATTTATTAAGGAGTGAGAGAACAAATACGACATTACATTAATTATAGAATAATGTTTTTTTTAGTCATTTTGACATTCAAATTAAAACATTGTCAAACATAATAATCGTTTATTCCATTGATTTGATAATGTTTACAATGGTTCTTTATGTAGTAATACAAGGTGTAAACCCTAAATAATTACGGCTACTTGTTGGGCAAGTCAATTGAGCCTTCAATACCCCCCGCAATCCCATGAGAATGGAATGGACATGGAGATTGGCCTTGAGATCATTAAAGCGGACATGGCCCAATGGCTTGGTTAGAATATCAGCCAACTGGTCTTTAGAAGAGAGGAAGGCAACATTGAGCTTGCGAGACACTACGAGCTCACGAACATGATGAAAATCGATTTCGATGTGCTTAGTGCGAGCATGGAAGACCGGATTCGCCTTGAGATAAGTTGCCCCGATATTGTCACACCAGAGAGTGGGAGCTTAAGGTTGAGGGACTTTCATTTCACATAGTAAGGCCGAGACCCATTGTAATTCAAACCGCCCGCGTGGGAGAGAGCCTTGTATTCCGCCTCAGTACTACTTTTGGCAATGATGATACATTGTTTAAACGCCAACTGATCAAATTATCACCCAAGAAGAGACAATAAGCACCGATGGAGTGACGGGCGTCAGGATCAGAGGCCCAATCGGCATCAGAGAAGGCTTGGAGGTGTGCAGTAGAGGAAGGACGAATAAGGAGGCCATCATAGAGTGTGTGTTTAAGGTAATGGAGAATACGCTTGACAGCAGCCCAATGAGTGGTACGAGGAGCATGCATGAACTTGCAAACCTTATGAACATCAAATGCGATATCCGGGGCGAGTGATGCTAAGATATTGAAGACCCCCAACAATGCTGCGATAAAGCGTGGGATCATCAAAAGGATCTCCGTCAACACTACTGAGGCATAGATTAGATGCCATAGGTGTGGCACAGGGTTTAGCCAATTGCATGTTTGCGCGACAGAGGAGATTATGAATATACTTGCTCTGACTGAGGAGGAGACCGTCATCAATACGGAGGTCTTCAATGCCCAAGAAATAAGAAAGCGGACCTAAGTCCTTAACCGGAAAATGCTGAGATAAGTGAGAGATAGTAGCAGTGACCAATGATTCAGAAGTACCTGTAATCAATACATCATCAACATATATCAAGACAAAAACAGAGTCAGCACCACGAGTATGAATGTATAAGGAGGTGTCAGTCTGGGAGGGAGAAAAACCATAAGTACGAAGAACATCCGTGAAGCGAGAACCAAGCCCGAGGGGCCTGGCGAAGACCATTTTGATTGCGCTTTAATTTGCAAACATGAGTGGGAAAATCAAGGTGCCGAAAACCCTGAGGCTGTTGCATATAAACATCCTCGATGAAAAACCATGAAGAAAGCGCGTTACGAATGTCAACTGTCGGATAACCCAATTGTGAGAGACCCGCGATAGTGACCGGTTTACAACCGGATGAAAGTCTCATAGAAATCCACACCGGCTTCCTGATGGAAACCCCCAGCAACTAGACGCGCTTTGTAGCGCTCAATGTGACCATCTTCATGACGTTTAATACGAAATACCCATTTGTTACCAAGTACATTCATCCGAGGAGAAAAAGGAACAAGATCCCATGTATCATTACGGACCAAAGCATTGAACTCATCTCTCATAGCATCTCTCCATTCGCGATATTTAAGGGCTTTAGATAGAGTAGTAGGTTCAGTGGGTTGGAGGGTGGCAGAGAAGGCCTTGGGTAGTGGGTAACGCACATAATCGGATGGAAGCTGCTTAGGCTTGAGGGAGTTTGTTTTAGAGCAGTGGCCATTTGATGAGGAGAGCGAGGAGGGAGGGTGAAGTTCGGGAGAGTCGGATGCCGAAGATTGAGGAGAAGGAAGCGAAGGAGATGAGGAGGGAGAAGGAGTGGGTGATGGAGAATCCGGAGGTGGGTGTTGAGATGGCGAGGCAGGAGGTAGGGGAGAGGGAAGAGTGATGGTAGATGGGAGAGGGACGATAGGGTTGGGGTCCCATGAAGGGGTGGAGGAAGATGATGTATAAGAAAAAGAATTTTCGTCAAAGATGACATGGCGTGAAATATATATATACGACCGGAGCTAAGGTCGAGGCACTTATGGCCGTGATGGTTGGGGCTGTAGCCCAGGAAGACACATGTTTTTGAGCGGAAATAGGTCTTACGATTATTATAAGGATGGAGATGTGGCCAGCATGCACAACCAAAGACACGAAGGAAGGTGTAATCAGGATGGCGATGGTAAACCAATTCATAAGGAGAAGAATTATGAAGAACACGAGTGGGAAGACAATTTATAAGGTAGGTGGCTGTGAGGAAGTCGTCCTCCTAGTAAGGGAGGGGAAGATGAGATTGAGCAAGAAGGGAAAGGCCAACTTCAACGATTTGGCGGTGTCGCCTCTCAGTGGCATCATTTTGTTCATACGTGTGAGGACAAGAACGACGATGGTCAATGCCGATAGAGGTAAGAACAGTATTGAGACGACGATATTCGCGGCCCAATCGGTTTGAAGGGCTTTAATTTTAGTATTAAATTGGCGCTCAACAAGGGCATCGAACTGGGGAAAAATCGACTCCACATCAGATTTTAGACGCATAGGATAAAACCACAAGTATTTAGTATAATCATCCAAAAAACTCACATAATATTTATTACCATAAATAGAATCTTCGGCATAAGGGCCCCATACATCTGAATAAATCAAGTCTAATGGAAGAGAAGAAGTAAATGACGACATGGGTAAAAGACCGGCGATGGCTTTTGGCCATTTGACACATAACACAAATAGAAGTAGAAGGCGTAGAGGGGCGAAATATTATCTCGACGCAAACAAAGGCGTAAAACAAGAAAAGAGCAATGTCCTAAACGTTGGTGCCACCGAGAGAGGCGTTGGGAATTTGGGCTTGACAAGAATGCTTGAGCAGGAAGGTGTTGAAGGAGGATGGGAAATGGTAAATGCCATCTTTAAGGTATCCCCGATGATGGATGTGGCCCGATTAGTCCTTCACAAGGAAATAATTATGATGAAATTCAAAATAGACAGCATTATCTTTAGCAAACTGAGATACGGAAAGAAGATTAGTAAAAAGGGAAGGGGCAACGAGAATATTATTAAGGACATAAGAGTTTGTGGACGTAGATAAAAGTGAAGAACCGGAATGGGTAATAGTCAAACCTGAACCATCTCCAATGTGGAGCTTTTCGGGGCCATCATAAGCATCGGCAGAAAGATTTAAATTGCGAGCATTATTTGTGGTGTGATGAGTAGCGCCGGTACCGGCTATCCAATCAGAGGAGTATGGTGGAGCATGCGGCATCATGGCATAAGCTTGTGGAGGTGGTCGGGGTGGACGAGAAGGTGGATTGCCAGGAGCAAAATTTTGATCAAAACGATACCAGCATTCACGAACCGTGTGGCCATACCGCTCGCATAATTGACATTCCGGAGCACCAGGGGGAGAGGTGCCACGACCATGACCTCGATTAGATCCATGCCCCCGGCCCCGATTACCTTGTGAGCCTGAATAATTTTGCTGATAGCCGGATTGGTCTTTATTCTTCGATAACCGGTATCCGCGGCCTCGATAATTACCGGATCGAGAGGAGGCGCAATATGTGATGCCGGAGAAGATGAGCTATTAACGGCCGGCAATGGGGTTGAAACATGAAGCGGTTTATGAGTGATTAATCCGAGCTTGGTGGTAAGTAGCATCGAGTAGACTTCATCACCGGCGGTAATATCGGAGCGCGCAGAGATAACTGTGACCAGAGAGTCAAAATCCGAGCCCAAGCCAACCAGTATATGGGCAATTATATCTTCATAGTTAATCGGGTGACCTGCCATATCAAGGTCATCAGCAATCCGTTTCAGAGTCATGAAATAATCGGTGGGCGAGAGATTCTTTACGAGTATTAGCAAGTTTGGTGCGGAGATGAACGAGTTGTGCCCGAGGCGAGATGCAAAATTTGTTTGCAACGCTTTCCATATAGCGGCCGATGTAGAAGCATGGTAGACCTGGGAGAGAACATCATCCGATAAAGAAGAAGTTATGGTGCTGAGTATAAGGTTGTCTTGCTTCAGCCAATGATCATAATCAGGATTGCGGGAGGTCACTCCGTCGGAACAATGGAGGAAGGCGGTGGCTTGATTGTTCCGTCAACATAACCAAGCACCCCTTGGCCACGCAAATATAGGAGAAGTTGTGCACGCCATAATGGGTAATTCTGACGCGTTAATTTGGTGATATGAATTGTTGAAGAGGGGTTGAAGGTCGGATAAGCCGAAGAAGTAGAGGAGGAAGGAGAAGATTGACTAGAGGTGGGAGAAGTAGGGCCGGACATGTTTTCCGGTGAGAAGAAAGTTAGGGGTTGTTTATCGGGTGGGTTGAAAAGAGGCTAGGGTTTTACGAAATTGAGAGAGAAGCATGATAAACGAGTTCGAGTGGGCTCACGATCTACGTCAAACATAATAATCGTTTATTCCATTGATTTAATAATGTTTACAATGGTTGTTTATATATAGTAATACAAGAAAGGTAAATACGGAAATATAAACTACAAAGTGTAAACCATAAATAATTACGGCTACTTGTTGGGCAAGTCAATTGAGCCGTCAATAAACATTAACCCACATCTTTAATAAGCATATTTTTAACAACTACATCAATTATTTTAGAACGATGGAGTATGGTATTAGCGAAACAAGATTCACCATCAACCTGGAGAAGCTCGTCCACTGATGCATTTTTTTTTTTTTTTTTTTTGAGGGTCTGATGCAAATTTTGATTTACAATATTGTTAGATGATAGAGTTAATAATCTGAAAATTGCTTGAACAATATTTTTTTGTTTTGATTATATAAAACTCTATATTTGGTGATTCTTCCATTTTTAATAAAAAAATGTCGTTTAAGAAAAACGAAGTAATGTTAGTTATATCTTGACCAACTTTTTTACAATTTGTTTGATGGAAGAGGATCATCTATTTTGAGAATTCCCGCTTTCTTCAACCTTTGTCGATGTGGCGCGATCTTTACCGCAAATCAAAAATTGATTGTGTGTTCTTTCTCTAATTTTTACGATGTGCGGTAAAGATCGCACCACATCGATAAAAATTAGAGAAAGCGGGGATTCTTAAAATAGAGGATCCGGACCCGTGTTTGATGGTGACCACAATGAATAACAAGTCCTATTCGCTGGTGAGTACCTCATTGTACGGTAGAATATTATATTTCGAATACACTTTCTCCATTTGATTTCTCAAGTGACGTAATTCACTTTTGCGGGTTTCAAAATACATATAAGACTTTTTTTTTTATTTACAGCACGTTCATTTTATCGGTGATTCATATTTATTTATCATGTATCAGTATCATACTAAATTGACTTTTCAAAAAAAATCAAATAGAATTTTGATTCAATAATAGACTCTCGAAAGTCAAATTTAAAACCCGACCTTTCAACACCATGGCGGCCTATCTTTAGCGCGCGAGATCCGGATCTTCAAAGCTCAAGCGGTGTCGGAGGCAACGATGTCGGGCTGGCAGCATCAATGTTTATTAAAAAAAAAAAAAATTTATGTAGATTTAATCCGATCCAACCTAATATACTATGTTAACTTTCTTTTTGATAAAAAGCCAAATTTTTTTACTACAATTGATAAAGAGCCAACAAAAAAATTACCCAAAAAAATAGACATACAAACGTGTTTTATTAATTTTTGCATTTACTGATTTTAAAACGCGATAAGTGTTGGAAAAAAGTAATCTTAGGATTTAACAGAAATTAAAGCTCAAAGCGACGTTAATAACATTGTCTTTTAAGAGATATTTCGTCATGCGATTTATCATCACTAATGGATCAAATGAAAATCTCTTTCGAGGATCTGATAAAGTGTTTGATTCAAAGCAATGACTTGTTTGAATCAAACCGAGGACACTCAAAGTTTTACGATGATGTTGTCAAACTTATGAATTTTAAATCTGCATACTTACGCTTTTATAGGTTGCAATTACCCCATAAGCGAATGAAGATACTCTCCTTGCGAAAAGGTAGGGTTGTCCTTTATTCGCTCACTGCACCCGACCCGTTGCGATAACATTAATTCGTCGACAATTTCGTAGATGCAAACGATAGCCAAAATATTTATTTATGAAAAAATATCTAACAATAAGTATGTTTTAAAAAAAAAACAATTTCAACTAAAAGACTCAATTCGGGGACTTGGTCTTAAGCCCAATAAAAGCGAGGGCCGACCCTGATCCTTTCAGTAGAAAATGGTGTGTGTGGGTGTAGGGGGTGTGTGTGGGGTGTGGGTGTGTGCATGCGCATGCATAGGTGTGGGTGTGTGCGGGCGGGCGTGTGCGTACATGGGTTTGGACATGTGCGGGAGTGCACGTGCGTGTGCTTGTGATGTGCGCGCGTATGCGTGTCTGCGCTTAATCAAAACAAAGAGAAAGTCAAGTCAATTCACAAATACATTTCATCTGTGCAAAAACTTCATAATTACTTAGAGCAACCATAACAAGGTATTAGTGAAGGTGTTCTTCTTTTTTTTTTTTTTTTTTGTCAGAATAGAGTAATTCTTTAAGCAAATGTAATGTATTGGAAACAAAATAAATAAATGTTTTTGAAGACTATTTAGCCCATTCTCTGTTTTGGGAGAGACAATAAGACCATGTTCTGTCTCGAAAAAGGTGCCAAACCTCTTTTAAGTATAATATTTAATATTATTTTATTAATAAATTCAAAATATTTACCACCATTACAATATTATTTTTTTTGAAGAAAAAAACTTTTATTATGCAATATCCGCCAAACAAGCAGCTAAAACGTCATCCGGGAGCGAGGTGACCCAAGATGTCCGAGTCGAAACTAGCAAAACATGTCGAGCTAAAAGGTGTGCAGGGACGTTCCCCATACGCCGAATAAAAGTAAATGAAACAAATGTGAAACTAGATAACATGGACAACAAGTATTGTACTAGACAGTCATAGGCCGTAAGATCTTCGACAGGTCTGCGGAGCCTCGAGATAGACGCCAAACAATCGCTCTCTTCCTGTAGTCGTTGAATCCCAAATGACGTGCTTCTTCCAAAGCCAAGGTAATAGCCTTTAGCTCCATATATTCCACCGAGTCCCATGGATTGAAGTGAGATGAAGAATGAAGAACTACCCCATGAGAATCTCGAAAAATGACTCCAACCCCTACTCCCGCCTTAGTGACTAACGTATCAACATTGCCCTTTATAACTCCCTCTGATGGCCGCACCCACTTATCCACAATGTGTGGAACAGAGATCTGCGTCCGATAAACCTCCATAGCCTCTGCATACTCTGCCGATGCTGCCAGAGAGCGCGTATATACCGCGGAGACATAAACTACCTGATCATCAAACACCGCAGAATAACGCGCCTTCCAAATCCCCCACATGAGCCACATAAAGCTCGCGGTGCCTTGAACACCCCGATCCTCTAGTGTCGCGTAAAGAAATCGGAAATGAGGAAGGCGCCCAAGATCCCATAAAATGGCGACACTTGCCAAATCCTATCTGTCATCTCACACTCGAAAAGCACATGTCGTAAAGTTTCTAGACCCTCCCCGCATGCCAGGCAACGACCATCCCCCATTTGCCTCCTTAGTAATCCCTGCCCAATAGCGAGGCAATCATGCATGCATCTCCACAAAAAGTGCTGAATACGTGGCTGCATAGGAAGCTGACAGCAACTCCTCCAACTCTTACTCTCCCCGCCTGAAGAAGCTGGCCATGTAACAAAAGATGGGCGATAGAGTGATAAGGCCAGGAAGTACCCTGACCGAACTATATAAATTCCCTTGTGATCATAATGCCAAATCCGCCTATCTGGATGCCCACCAGGGGCTATGGTGGTGGCCAGAATGGCATATGACTCCCATGGCCTGAATATCTGTTGAATGCGGTGCACATCCCACGCTCTGGAATTAGGAATGAATAAATATGATACTTTGGCATCTTTTGGGAGCTCATTCCCTGCAAAAGGTATACGGAACGAAGGTTGCCGACTTGTCCAAGCATCATGAAACACATACACAAATAATTTTTACAATCCTTTTATATTTATCACAATTAGAAGATCACATCACACAAAATTATCCCTACAATCTTTTTATATTTATTTTCCACTCATCTTTAGGCACGTCAGTTCAATATCAACAATCAACAAGTTTCTCTCCTGATCACCACTAGAGTTGCTTTTGCTATTTGATTAAAACAAAGAGAAAGTCGAGTCAATTCACAAAATCCTTCGAATTGTTTTGAACAACATAAGGAAACCGGAAATTCTTCTAAATCTTCATCTCTTCATGCTTTTTCTGTAGTAAGAATAAGTGAAACAAAACAGGGATATGCAAACTTTACTAGGTGTTAACACATGTCTTTTCACTTTCACCATCATTTTCTCTCATTTTGATACCTCTGTCTATGGGAAAATCTTTTCACCGGGATACTTGTTGGAAGATATAGCTATCAATTGCGGCTCTGTGAACAACTCTACTGCGCTCGACGGCCGCCAGTGGGTCGGAGAAACTCCACTCCTCCGACCAATAGGCAAATCAAGAAGTTCAACTTCATCTCATAAGTTATTCTCTGTCTCTGCCGACCCGACTCCATACTTGACGGCAAGAATCTCTTTTCCTACTTTTCCTACCTTTTCAAGTCAACCCAGGTCAGAAATTTGTTCGTCTCCATTTCTATCCAGAAACCTATCAGGGTTTTGAGAATTCTCAAGATTTTTCAGTGTTCAAGCTAATTCATTCACCCTTCTGCATAATTTCAGTGCATCACTTGCTACTCATGCTTTGGGTGTCAAATATGTTGTCAAGGAATATTGTTTAAATGTAAATGATACTGGGATTTTGCAAATTTCCTTTTTCCCATTTCAAAGAAGCCGAAAAATCAATAATTTTTTTGCCTTTGTAAATGGGATTGAAATAATCTCCATGCCTACTGGCCTTTATTACACCCCAGATGATAATATAGGCTCCCGTATTGTTGGTCAGAGCAATCATTTCCACTATGTTGATAATAGCACTGCACTTGAATTGGTTAAAAGGTTGAACGTTGGCGGAGGCTCAATCTCACCAGTCGAAGACACGGGGATGTTTCGAAGGTGGACAGAGGATGTTGATTACCTGCTAGTAGAATCAGGCTTCAAGCAAATAAATCATTTGGTATCGGGAATTGAATATATGGTTTCATCACCCTTTGTTGCCCCACCAAAGATTTACCAGACATCAAGGAAGTTGAGAAAGGATTGTCCCTTAGAGGATCAATTTACTTGGAAAATACCGGTGGATGCAGGCTTTTCTTATTTGTTGAGGCTTCATTTCAGCTTCTTTGGAATTGATTTTCTGGAAGGTGGCACAAAAGAATTCAATATTGTTATACAAAATCATGTTGTTGAGGCTCAAATCAATGTGATCCAATTGAGTGGTGGTAAGAAAACACCAACGTATAGAGATTACTTGGCTATGGTGAAAGGAGGCAGAAGCCAGGGCATGCGTGTTCTCTCTATTTCATTACATGCATTTGATCAGTCTGTTCTTCGACTCCTCAAGGGGTTAGAGATATTCAAATTGAGTAACCTTGACGATAGTCTTGCAAGTACGAATCCATCTTGTCCAAAACGCACTTACTCTTTTTGGACTTTGAAAATCCGCAAGAACATAGTAGCTTTCGGTGTGCCACATGTCATTATGACTCCATTGACAATTCTGTTGGCCTTGGTGAGCTATGGTGTTTACCAATTGAGACAGATTTATGGTTACACATCTAGACATGAGAGAAATGTGGATTTGGCACCAGATGAACCGTCTTGCCACCGGTTTTCCCTCACTGAAATATTGTTGGCAACCCGTGACTTCAATGAGGCATTGGTTATTGGAAAGGGAGGATTTGGTAAAGTGTACAAAGGGTTAATTAATGGACATCCAGAGACTCTTGCAATAAAGCGACTGAAGCATGACTCCAAGCAAGGGGCACGTGAGTTTTGGAGAGAAATTGAAATGCTTACCAAGCTCCGGCATGTTCATCTGGTCTCTTTGCTAGGCTATTGCATGGAAAAAGAGGAGATGATTCTGGTGTACGAGTATATGCCAAAAGGCACAATTGCTGACAACCTTTACAAGTCTAGCAGAGATGGGAAGGAAAGAAATCCGTTCACTTGGGAA
The DNA here is from genome assembly GCA_026214975.1 of Gentiana macrophylla. Taxonomy (NCBI): domain Eukaryota; kingdom Viridiplantae; phylum Streptophyta; class Magnoliopsida; order Gentianales; family Gentianaceae; genus Gentiana; species Gentiana macrophylla. The sequence goes on along the minus strand of CM047814.1, from coordinate 94,317,288 downwards.
CAAAGGCTTAGAATTTGCATTGGCGCTGCTCGTGGACTCGACTACCTTCATACGGGCATCCAACACGGTATCATACATCGTGACATCAAGGATACTAACATTTTATTGGATGATAATTTTGTTGCTAAGATTTCAGATTTTGGCCTGTCAAAACTGGGAAAGATAGGTGAAACACATGGCGAAGTTATCTCGAATGTTAAAGGCACAATCGGGTATCTGGATCCAGACTATCTTATGACTTGTAAACCTTCAACTAAAAGTGATGTATATGCATTTGGCATTGTGCTATTGGTAGTGATATCTGGAAGACCTGCACTGGAAGGAAGAATCTTTGAGGAAAAGAAGAGTCTTTTGGATTGCTACCGTGAGTGCGTGACAAAAGGTGAGATGAATGAGATTATTGATCCTTGTTTACAAGAAGAAATTTCAAGAAAAAGTTTGACAAGATTCATGGAAGCTGTTGGAAACTGCTTGGGTCGTCGTCCAGAAGACCGGCCTACTATGGCTCAACTAGTATTTCACCTTGAGAATGCATTGGAGGAACATACACTTGGTGGTGCCAATACCATTGTTGGACAAAGCTCCCCAAGTGGACAAAGCATCCCATCTCGAACAAGAGAAGGTAATAACACAGGTGCAGAAATCCAGAAAGCTGATTTACAAACAAAAGGAAACGATTGCAACATAATAACCCCAAAACAATTGTGGGGAAGACCTTGGGTTTCTCTGTGGAATATCCTTAAGCCTAGCAAGAAGATGGATCTAGCCTCACCGCCTGCTCCTATAATCGGTGAATGGAACTTTAAGGCATGGATATTGAAACTATGCAACAGAAGAACTACACTGTTTGATAAGCCAATGAAATTAAATTGATATGGAAGAAGGCCGCACAGAGAATCATTATGGCTGGATGTTGAATTGAACACAGACATGGTTTACTTGACAAGTATTGTACAAAAACATTTTTTTTTTTTTTTTTTTTTTTTCACATTGTCTTATTTACACAGACACATTGTACTCTTTTTTTTTTCCCTACTTGTTTTTCATTTAAACAAACACATTGTAATAGCAAATATAAATATAAATGTATTACTTAATGTAAATATATTATTGTTGTAATTATTATATTTCTAGGGGAGTCCAGAATATTGTATATTTAACTATATATACGGTGTAATTCATTCATTAGACACTGTAAATATAATTTATCTTTGCACATAATATTTTCTGATATGGTATCAAAGCCCTAGTATCCCTCTTGCATTGATTTTGTCCCGATTTTTCTCCTCGTTTTCGGAAAATCACAGCCGGCCTACTCCCTCATCCTCCCTCTTCTTCGAATCGCTCCTTTCTTTTCTTCAGCCGGAACCCATGGCGTTGTCCCAGTCTGACTCCACGGATATTATCACAGCAGCTCCTTCTTCTTCCGGTCGAATCCATGGCCACCTCCTGGTTTTCCTATTTCAGCACCTAATCAAGTCTGCATATTAAATAAATCACTCAATGGATTAAGGCAAGCAAGCAGGCAACTGAATGCTAAGTTGACAGATGCTCTACTCAAAGCTGGTTACACTCAATCTAAACATGATCATTGCCTTTTCACCAAAGGAAAAGGTTCTACCTTTATTGCTTTTCTTGTATATGTGGATGATATAGTAGTAGGTAGTTCAAACTTGCAAGAAATTCAAAAGTTCAAGAATCTTCTTCACCAAACCTTTACAATCAAAGATCTAGGACAGTTAAAATACTTCCTAGGTTATGAAATTGCAAGATCAGAGGCTGGAAATCTAGAATCATCATGAATCAGAGGAGGTATTGTTTACATTTACTTCAAGAGTTTGGTTATCTAGGAGCAAAGCATCTAGCATTCCAATGGATCCTAAAACCAAACATGAACCCAATGATTCATCTTTTCTTCCTGACAACAGATACTACAGAAGTCTTGTGGGCAAATTACTTTACCTCAGCAACACAAGACCTGATATTGCCTATCCAGTTCAACAATTGTGTCAATTCCTAGATGCTCCCGTTGAAAATCATCTAGCTCCTGCTCATGAACTTCTCAAATTCCTCAAAGCAGCTCCAGGACAAGGTCTCTTCTTTCCCTCTACCGGAAGTCTCATCCTAAAGGTATTTACTGACTCTGACTGGGCAGGGTACAAAAACTAAAGTTCTGTTACTGGATATACAGTCTTCTTAGAAGATTCTTTAATCTTTTGGAAGAGCAAGAAACAAACAACAGTTAGTAGAAGCAATTCAGAGACTGGGTATATATAGAGCTATGGCCCTTAAAACATGTGAGATACAATGACTTATCTATTTACTGTCAAACTTTAGGGTACATATATCACACACAAGTGGTTCCCTTATTTTGTGGCAAGAAGAGTGCTACATACATTGTGGAGAATCCGGTTTTTTATGAAAGAACCAAACATATATAGATAGATTGTCATTTTGTGAGGGAAAGTACCAAGAGAAAGTCCTAATCCCATTACCAATCAGAACTGAAGATAATCTAGCAGATATCTTGACTAAACCAGTTGACAAGGCTACCTTCTGCAGATTATATCCTAGATATCCCACTCAAGATATCTTTGCAGCTCATGCACATATAAACACAGTCAAGGTAGATTCCAAACCGTGTTTGTCTCAAACTACAGCTTGAGGGGGCATGTTGCAGCTTATGTACTAAACACACAGTCAAGGCAGATTCCTAGTACTGCAGCTTGAGCACCAAGTACTTGAGCCAAATACCAAGTACTCTGCAATTGCTCAAGTAGGCATTTGGTTGAACAGTTTGAGAGAAAAGCGGTTATAGTCTGTTTGATGTTGTTTAAGCTGTTGTAACCGAATAGGTAGTTAATTAACTGTTCTAGGAGTACATATACAGTGTTAATGAATGTACCAAATCATAAATTGTTGTGATTCTTCAGTCAAAGAATAAGATCAATTTCTTCTCCTTTTCCTCTCTTATTTTTCTGATTCAAATTTCTTCTTCTTCGCGATGTTCTTCTAGTTTTAATCATTTTTCAACAGCTGCGCTATATAATCACAACCTGATAAAGTTATGATATATATACACAGATTGCAAGATGTTAATCAATGCTAATGTAACATCCCAACTTTTCGTAAAAGGGTAAAATAGTAATTGGGTTTAATCACTACGACCTAATTATTATTTGTTCTTTTTACTTAATTAAAAAGGATTTAATTAAGGGATTTTGTTATTCAATTAATAGATTTAATTAATAGCTATTTAAGGAAGATAATAGCCAAAATCCACTCTTATTATGCCACGCAAATTCAGAAAAAAGAAAAAAAAGAAAAGAATGCAACGGCAATCTGAAGGAGAAGCAGCGCAGAAGATGCCAGAAAAAGGGAGAACGTAATCTCAATCGTGTGACCAATCCGTTTATCTGTTCAAGATGCCGCAGGAGAGAAAAGTGATCAGCGCGAGGAGACGCAATTTTGGAAAATAACATCTCTCAATTTCGTAAGTTTCCAGTTTAGCCATAGTTTTCGGTATTCGTAGAGTTCGATTATTGAAAAATTCGTATCTTTAAATCCGTAGCTCTGTTTTTCAGCCATGAGTAGTCGAGACGATCGTCTTGAAGCGTAGATTATTCTAAAAATAGTTTCACTGTAGTTAATCCAGGTTCTGCAGTTTTGATCACTTTTCAGTTTCGGTTTTCTGCACACAAAAAAAAAAGGATTTTAGGGTTTCTCGTTGATCAAATAGGTTTTGGGGTTGAGGATCAACGGTTGTTGCAGTTGCTTGACGTTTTGCTTTCGGTTTTGCTGGAAATTAAGGTAAGAGGCTCTTCCTAATGAGTAATTATAGTTTTATAACGATAGGTTGAGTTTTGGTGAGTCTTGGTGTTATTTGGTGATAGAATTCATGCTAAGTTGTAATTATTGAGTTGTGATATGTTTTGGTATATTTGTGTTGAGTTTTAGATTTCTATTTTTTTTATTCAACAACATTAATTAAACATAAACAAGCTTCGATTGAACTTCTGATTCGTTCAGTTAAAACACCGAATGTACTCTTAAAGGGAGTCGAAGTTCGGATCCGTCGGAAGAGAATGAAAAGGCTTGTGCTTTGATGAAATAGTATTCATCAATGTCTGTGTAATTACTAGGCCTTGTCCATGTCTAGTGGTCTAGGAAAGAGAGTAGTGTATGTGAGGGAGCTTACTTAAAAACACTATACACAATAATAATTACATAAATGTAGTAAAAGATAAAACGTCACATATTCTCGGTTAGGCACTATTTCATATCAGCGATTTGATACGTTCATAAAAGGTGAACAACGCTACTAGCTCAAAAGGCTGAAGGGTAGTGGAGGAAATTCATCGAACGTGTACGCATACCGGGGAGACCCCGGAGCTAATCGGTGCTAATCACCGTTAGTTAGCAAGTATATCTTCAGGCTGATGAACGCCATGCGTAGGGTCCTTGAGTGATGACGTAATAAGATAAGCTAAGCTAGAAACGTATAGTCATGACATGTTGATGGACATGGAGTGAACCCTAGATTGAGTCGGTCTCATAAAGATAATTAATAATCATAATAATACCCTTTCGTTGTATAACTTAGTAATTCATTAGTTTCTCACTTTTACTAAGTACTTTGTAATTACCTCCTTTGCATTTTCTTTTGTATGCATTGTGGGGTGAGAAGACGAACATGTTGATCAGGTAGATGACGACTTTTGAAGGCTTTGAAGTCTTGCGAAGTTTCTAGTTCCTTTTCTTGTAAATGTTGTACTAGACCAAGTTGTATTTCTTTTCTTAGACTTGTTGTACTTCTACTTTTAAGATTTCGTATTGTATAAGTCCTTGAGTTTTTCGTCGTTGTAATTTAACTATCTATCTTTAGTATGGTTGTATCTATTCTTAGTAGCATTTATGTTTTTACCCGAGTCCTTTTAGCTTCCGTTTGCTTTATTTTGATACGACGACATAGAGTCTGGCGTATAATATTAGATTTATTTAATACTATCTGGCGCGAACGTTTCTCTTCCGGATAAGGGCTCGGTATCGGGAGCGGGTGTTCAACTAGTCTTTGTCGTGATAAGACTTAAGAGAAGACCTCCTGCTATTGTTATATACTAAGAATATACGAAACACTATAACTAAAACAATTACAATATATGTATCGAGAGTTTGGGGATACGGGTAAAAGATTTGTCTTTTTTTCATTTAAACGTTTTCTTGTACATTAAAGTTCAAGACGTCTCAATACATAAAATAGTAGATCACTATAAGCGATTCGATTTTATATATTTAAATTTTTTGTGAACTGTGATATCTTTTTAGCAAATCAGTTGCTTTATATCTCTCCTTAACGTGGCGGGCGGTGCTCCATGTACAGTTTTCTATAACACAATTGTACCCCAAAACAAGTTTTTTTTGAAGGTGTTGGTGTTTCTCGAACAAGACATTGCGGTTCCGTTTGTTTTGGTCGGAGTTTTTTTTGGAAGTTTTTTTACATCACATCACCAATCATTTCTTACAATTTTCCCACCAATCAAATCTTCAACTAGAAATAAAAAAATATTAAATCATCTCTCATCATTTCATTTTATCAACTTTATTACCTTTTTTACCAAGAAAATACTACAATCCAGTTGTATAAAAAAACTGGACCATCCAATTTACCATTGGATCAACATTAAAATAATTATCACCGTTCGTTTTTTTTGATATACCGTAAAATATTGTGTATGATTTACGCTCAAACATTCGGATTGTTTTGTTAGTCCTTTCTTCGTTCTTCCCTCCTCTCTTGCATTCTTCATCTCCTTCATCCAACCATCTCCATCTCCACCTTTCCTCTTCCTTCCGCCACCCTTTCCTCCTCCTCCTCATTCTATTTCCATCTCGCTTCTTCTTGTCTTCTTCCATGGGACAAAATAGAGCACCATCACCACCACATCTGCCGCCTTCACTCGCTTGGAAACTATGAAAGCCACATCTTTTTCACGATTCAAGAGCCCTTAGGACACTATAACTTTGATTCGCCGCTTCTTCTATGTACATTTCCGACCAATCCGCCACGGATCTTACGAAATTGAGCAAAAGCCGCCATAGGCCCGCCACCTCTCGTGCCTCAAACCACCGACCCATGCAGATTTGTCTGTTAACATCCACTACTACGCCGGATAGCCTCTCCCTCAACCAAAATCCACCACATTCATCACCCTACCATACATTCGATGATCGACCCAAAAAATATGTCTTCTTAGGTTTCATCACGGTTTGTTTCTTTTCTTTTCAACAAAGAGGATATATCGTCCCTCTGTTCAAGGCGTCTTGAGGTTTTTTTTTTTATTTTATTTTTTTAAAGATTTATGACTTAAAAATAGATTAGGTGTATTAAAGTACACATTAGTTATGGTGTACAAATAAAATGATCTAACGAATATAATTAATAACATACGTTTTCAACGGTTGAGATTATAAACTGGATCATCCGGTTAAATTATACAACTGGACCGTAGTCACTCTCTTTTTACCATTATTTTATTCATTATTCTACTTTATTTCACCAATCATTATTCTACTTTATTTTACCCTATCAACTTTCTAATAATTACTTCAATCACTTTATCTGAAAAAACTCCAAAAAAAACTCCCAAAAAAACTCCAACCCATAACAAACGCAACCTGCGAGTTTATTCTTTCCCCAAATTAATATATGAAGGTAATAATAAATATAATAACAATGCATTAAATATGTAAGAATAGATAAGAATCGGAGTACTTATGTCGGCAAACTTAGAGAATCATTATCTATATGTTTGTCCTTTAATGTAAAATTCCGACTAAAAAACTCGAGTATTGGAGGTAAATAAAAACCAGAAATTATTTATTTATTCACAATTAATGTATTTAGCACATTTAGACATGTGCAAAAATCTACTCATGCTAAGAAATAAACACATGTGCAATTCTGTAGCCAAGACTTTCCTCAATTGTTTTTCTTAAAAATTTCAAATACACATAAAAAAAAACGTAATTCTTACTTGAACGCCGAAATTAGACACAACTTAAATAGGTGATTTCATCCCATATATAGGATACAATCATAGTAATACATAAAACAAACAATATTCTCTCAAATCTTGTGTAATTATGGTATCAGAGCATAATACTCTCCTTGCATAGCACTCCACTCTTTCTCCTTCAATTTTGCCGTCCCTCTCTTCCTGCCCTTGTTCTCCTTCTTCGTCCCTGTCTAACAGCCACCCTCTTCCACTATGTCCACCATCACAAATGAAGAGACCTCCTCCCAAAATCTCCAAATCGTGGCCTTCAACTCAACCACACAAACAATTTAGAAATTAAATAGCATGTGTGGTATCTTCTAAACTACAATGCACAGTTTCGAGGTAAGTCAACTGAAGACCCGAATCAGTTTTTGAACCACGTGTCGGACCGTGAAGATGAACGGAGTTTCTGAGGAAGCGGTTAGGATGCTTTTATTTCCATTTGCAATGAGGGAGGCCGCGAGAGCTTGGTATGAGTCACTACCTCACGATTCCGTACACACTTGGGATCAAGTGATTGCAAAGTTTTTATTGAAATATTGTTCCCTCTCCAGAACGTTAGATATGAAGGCAGATATGGCAAACTTTGAACACTAGGATATGAAGAGCATGCATGAATGCTGAGATAGATTTACAGCTATGTTGAGGAAGTGCCCGCATCATGGATTAGAGGCGTGGAACTAGATACATCTCTTTTATGGTGCTTTACGCGAGACAGATCAGTTAAATTTGAATGTGGCGTGTGGAGGAGATGTGATGAGTATGCAACTTTGGCGTCGTATTAGCTCTATAGAGAGGAGTTTGAAAGCAGCGGCCCGGTGGAAGCGGGAGAAGAGCTTTGAGGAAGCTAATTGGCTCGGTCGACCAAGTCAGGGCGAATGAGGAATTTACGAGGATGCAAGCTGAAATGGCGGATCTCAAATGAGTAAATAAGCTTAATCTGTGTCCAAACGCACCCTAAAACAACTACTCAAAAACCACTTCAATATCCAACTATTGTTAATATTGTAACTACAACCATATACTAATTCCAAAAATACACGAAACACTATACAATATAAGTCGTACCTTGAATATATGGTCAAAGATTTGTCCGAATTTTTTTCATTTAAACTTTGTTTGTACAATAAAGTTCAATAATATATGTCAACTAGGGGCGGCAACGTGCTCCGCACGTTTTTGCCCTCGCTTTTGAGGAAGCTACGTATATACATAAATTCAATTCGATTGATAGACCTGGTTTGTAAAAATATGATTTATACATAGATAGCCGTATCTACTTACACAACTCGAGACATTGCTGTACCTGCACAAATCAAAATGATTTCCATTTTGTAAAGGACATATGCTTTTTTGCTGCTACTGCTACCTACGGAATGCAAACGAGAATTAAATTGAATTGGCTACAAATTAAACCATCGTATCGACAATTTTCAGACCCTACTGACCAAGACATATGTTTCTTTGTTACTTAACAAAACATATGGCGAATCGAACTTAAACCAGATAGACAAGCAATCCAAAGCCGAAACATAAACCGAGAAATTGTACAAAGCAGCCTTAACTTGTCAAAATGGAGTATAAGACAAGATGCAAGACACCAGCAAAGCAGATTCTAAAACTAATGCTTACTGCTAATGCTCATACTCAATTACACGTTTTGCTCCATCCAGGTTGTTCTTTAGTAGCACTGCAACGGTAATCGGTCCAACAAATCTGGGAACCGGAGTTATTCATCCGGAAACTTTACATGTTTCTTGAAAATCGACATCTTCAACCAATCTGTAGCCTGCTTTCTTTGTTGGATCATTTACGGAATTCATACCCACATCAATGACTACTGCAACAAGTTTCATCCAGCTGCCTTTTATCTAAAAGCAGAAGAGAAGAGATTGAGAAACTACCAATAACAAATTGGCTTATCAACACACACACATAGCGGATCTACTGGCGATTTACCACTACCGTAATGTTGGCCTAAAGCCTAACAACCAAAACAACAAAATACAACCAACAGGAGAAAAGGGATAAGACCGGTAAAATATTTGTTCCACCATAACTTTATTGGAACACTTGAAAGCCGTCTTTAATGGATTACTATTCATGATTCCTCACCACCATGATTACTTACGTAATTGCGGGAGAATCGCCCGCTTGCGGCGGTTAAGCAAAGAAACAATAAACAAACGACCAGCAGCAGATTTTTTTGTTGGTTGTTCTTCCAAGTTTTTAACGATTCCCACAATTTCGGCACCAACAAGGCGAGAACCTCGTTTTGCTACCACGTCGCATATCTCCATGCGATTGCTTTAGCCACCGGTGTCATGTCCTCTATCGTGTAAAGCGAAACTAAATGGTTAAAATGTATGCATACAAAGAAGCATTCTAACACAAAATGATCACAGCAAACGACCAGCACATACGCGTAGTTTGGTCCTTACATTTATATATTTACACTTGTGCCCTCCACACCAGTATTTAATAATGTTCAAAAATCCAGCACCCACGCGTCATCCCGTATCCGCGTATCCGTATTCGTGCAAGCAACACCGGTACAACCTGGCTGGTGAATTGTTCTTGCGTATCAGCTTATGCCCTGTAATGGGGTAGTGTATCCACATGGAGCACCTGTGGTATTTCGAAAATCAAAGGCTTTTACACATCACATAGTACTAATCATGTCCCATAAGGTCAAGGTGTCTGATACTTTGAATAAAATCAGAGAAAGTTTATAGGTTACACCTGCATAGTTTCCAATCATGGTCACAGTAACATCAGAATTAGGCCCAATAAAATTATTTCACTAATGTTACTACGTTGAACCATAAAACAAGAGAAATGATGAAGAGGGAAAATGGGATTGCATACCCATGGGTGACACGTGGTTCAACCCTGTGCAACATGTTGAGTGTTGCTTTGTTGACTTTCAAAAGACTCCATTAAAGATGCATGCAAAGATAAAATACGTTGGCGCTTGATAGCATACAATATCAATAAAATCGGCAACCTCATGAATAAACAAAACCAATTACTCAAACATTATTATGGCGGAGTAATTTTTGTTTAATAGTTTCGATTTTTGTGTTATAAGGTTGCAGCAATTTGTACATGCGGTACATCAATGTTTCTCACAAGTAAAGGATTCTCAGGAACATAAATTCATAAACCAACAATCCAGTAAAATGAAAGAGTTAGAACTTAGAAGATGATGAGCACAGAACAAAAATTGTGATCCAACATGTTGTTTGCCCCAATTAATGCCTTGTTAAAACTGTGTATGCAACCTACACGAAGGCATCAACTCAAATGTCATCCTTTCTTGCGAATACGCCCCGAATGCATATCCTAAGTATTCAATGCGTATCATCATAGTGAAGTTGCATCGTGTTAAGAATAAAGAAAGAATATTGAAACTGTGTTCGTCCCCGCATCGATACGACAAAAGTTGGAAGGCCAATGTTCTCGACTTCCTTTAGTTTATTCTCAGAATCTGAGTTTACAACGCGACATATATTATTAATAAAGCGAGAATACATGTTCTTACATTTCTTGTTGATTCTTACAAGTCAAAACTATTTTAGCTTGTCCGTATTGTTTCCATTGTCTTAACGAGACCTCTTTTGCGAGTGATATCAGCGATCGGTGCACTTCTTGTATAAGCAATTACATACAGACAATGTATTCTCAAGCTCTTAATCGAGTGCAGTAGAGTAAATTTCCCGTAGAAGTGAGGCTGGCGATTGATTAATCTCTCATATGTCGAATATAAAATTTGAGCATATCTGACCGTAAAATATGAGATTAGATACCTCTGCATTATCTCTGAATACATCCCGATGTGACATCTGCAATGTCAAAACTAAAACAATCAATAATAAGGTGATGAATTATATTTACATATTTAGGATTGAAAAAGGAAAATTTTAAGAAATCCTTGATATTGTGCAAGAAAGATCGATCATACGAGCACATTGAGATGCAATCTTGCCGACTCCATTTTCAAGTCTTGTCTAACAAGCAAAACCTGTATGTAAATTCCCAACTTTAATGACAGATGCTTTGACAAGAACAAGAACATATGCATATTATCTATATGTTCAAAATGGATTGATGTAGTTCATGTAAGAATACCATTCGTTTTTCACATCATTATTATCTATATGTTAAAATATCACATAATTAGGCTCTTTGATTACATGTGAAAGAGCTTTTTGCTTGATTAAGCACAAAGCCAAAAACAAAATTAATCATCACAGCCTTTAACATACTTCTTTGGCAGTAATGAAGGTAAAAAGCTAGCAACAACAATAACCGTAAGGGTTTGATGAACCCTATTGAACACGCAAAAAAATCACCTAGCCAAAAGATTGGCTGCGCAAATATTCACCTAAATGCTCTGAATTAGCCACGAGAGTCACCCATGAAGCCAAGATAAAGGTTGCAATCAATGACTCAATTTTACCTAGCCATTGAAACATCACGGATCGCAATCTTTGGTCATCAATTGAAATGGGTGATGAAATCCCCAATTCATGGAACCCTAATTAACCACAAGGGTCAATTGAAGGTAGCCTCATTAACAATGACAAAACACCATTAAAACCCAACATGCATCCTAATTAACTATCAAAAAACCAAGAATAGCAGCTCTGTAAGAAACAAGCACAAGAAAAAAAAAGCTACACGAAATCACAGACACCAAATCCAAGAATGGCGCAAAAAAACGGCACCAGGTGAAGACATACTGAAATTGAAGCAAAGCGAAGCCTAGAATTAGGGAAAAATTAAAGCGACCACGGACATACACAGAAACATCTGCGTTCTTTCGAAAAGCAGAGGCAATCTGAGATCACGAAGGCGCAATAACAACCAAAATCACGACTATGTCAAGACCAAGCACCAAAAGAACGACGGAGAAGACAAGCGAAAAAAGACTCACGAAGAAGACAAGCCCGAATTCGCGAAATGGTTCATTGTTTACGCAAAGAACCGAATCTATAGGAAGAGACTCTGGCGGTGAGCCATATTTATAACCGCGACAGCGCAAAGCGGTGGTGGTGGAGCGATCACCAAGCGAAAGCGGTGGTGGTACAATAGCGTCGGCGCCTCGAAAGTCCGAGAAGCGGTCGATCAATTGGCTATGAAAACAGAACAAAGTAAATGACTAAACGACGTCGTTTCTTCGTCGTACCAAGGTTTGCAAAAATAATTAGTATATACTACTTATATGATACATAAAATCGAAAATCATAATAAGCTGGTCGATTTCACATATGTATGGATATTAATTTTTTTTCCTTCATGAGATATTTTTTAATTAACCCTTGTGTATCAGTTTTCTATAACACAATTGTGCATGCAGGCGGATCTAGACCAAGTAAAGAAGTCCACGGACCGTTAAAAATAAATCTTGTGCATTTTACCTATAGAAAAATATTTTGGACCCGTGAAAAAAAAATTTCTTGTGTTAAATATTTACGGACCATTTGAAAAAGTTTTACGAATCCATGCACAGTTATGCATTACTAAAAGCGTTTTTAAAAGGGTATTCCATGCTTCTCGAGCAAAGACATTGCGAATTGAATACATTATTTCACAAATTTGAAAAAGTCCTTTGTTAACACTATAAGGAGTTTTCGGAAAAAAAAAAGGGAATGAGGAGAAGGGCGTAAATATTTCATGATTGAGTAGAAGGGCGATCTTTTGAAACTTTTGCATAAAGGACAAAACTATTTATCCATTGTCGAAATTCACTTTTGTTCGAAATTATTCGCCAAAATTCACTCTCGAAATTCACTAATTTTCAAAATTCATTGTAATGAAAGTCATTTGATTTTAAGGATTCATTTGTCGAAATTCACTTTGTTGAAATTCACTAATTTCGGGATTCATTTGGGGAGATTCACCGATTTTTGGGATTCATTTGTTTGTCCTTATCGCTATAAAAATTATGCGATTTGTCTTCTCCATATAAAAAATATGTAGTTGTCATATTCTTAAAAATATTAGGATTGTGTCATTATCCCTAATTACCCAAAAAAAAATATCGTGTGTTAGAGGACACAATATGCATGAAAAATGTCGAGTAAAGGATTTATAAGAAAAGATTTTGTCAAAAAACATTTCACCGAGGTGAAAGTGAAAGTGAATTACGTTGATTTTAGACAAACCAAAGCGTAATTCGTTTTAAATTCACTTTTTCGATGATGAAATGTCTTTTTTTGACAAAATTTTTTCATCGTTGTCTAAAATCCTGACATCATTGATAAAAAACTTGGCGTTTATTCTTTCCAGTGACAAATGGGATGCCCAAGTATTTACCGGTACCAGTGCCGATCGGAATCTGAAGAAAGTCTGAGATATACTCCATGTCCTCCTGTTGAATTGCCTTGCTAAAATATAAACTTGACTTATGGAAATTGATGGCCTGACCTGAGAGCATCCCATAGTGATTAAAAAGTTCCATTAGCGTCTCTAATGCCCCGTCCATATATTTATATCATTAAATATAATATATTCTATATAGACCGTATCAATTAAAGTTATATCATTGATCATTTTTATATCATTAATTAATAATGATTCTATATAGACCGTATCAATTAAAGGTACAAAATTGATCAGATATAATATCAATCAATAACTCATAATCAATCGCTTAAAATTATATTATATCATTCATCGTAACATTTTATTATGAGAATAACATTCCAAAATGAAAATTAAATGATGAGTTGCCTCTTCCTCTTGTAGAGCTTTAGAAGTAAATCATTCAATATTTTTTTTGATTTAAATAATCAATCAAATATTATGTTGATTTAATTGTTGTAGAAGTGAATCAATCAATTATTTTATTTTTTTGATAGTTGAATCAAAATCAATTATTTTGTTGACTGAATTGTTGTAGTTAAATTATTCCCCATATAAATCGACACAAACACGTTCTTCAACTTTCCAAAAAACTTTCTTCCCAAAAAAAAAAATTTAAAAAAATTCAATCACCATGTCCACAGATCTACAAGCAATACAAGTACCAGCACTATGCATCAAAAGTTCATCACAATCTTCAGAAATTAATGCAGAAGAAACCCTTTTCACAGTTGATTCAGAAGAACAGTGCAAAACTCCGAAATCTCCGAAACATATGTTCCCAAATACACTTGAACATTGCCCACCAGCTCCAAAGAAGCCAAGAAAAAAGGTGTCCTCCTCCAAGAGAAACCGGATGCGTGAGTTTCAAGTTTCTGAGGTTGTTGCAGAGGAAGAACTTGAATCATTTTTCAGACATTATGAGGTGAATTCGAAAAGAAGGTGTTTTGCATAACTTTCTTTTTTGGGGGACTTTTTTTTGTTTTTTGAAGCATGCTGCATCTTTTCTTATATATGAGCCGTGATTTTTCCACACTGCGATTGACACTCATAGGTTTTTAGAGAGCATGGTTATGCTTCCTTTACCCTTTTAATATAAGGAGAGGGTCAGAATTTTCTTCTTTATAAAAAACTTGTATTATGATATCTTTTTCGGTTTTTTTTTTTTTTTTTTTTTTTTTTTTTTTGTTTTTGGGCACCGTACCTTTTGATCTCTAGTATCTTTTTTTTTTTTTGAAAGTGATCTCTAGTATCTTGCTAGAGATTTTTTCTGCCTTAACTAAAATAAAATACTCTTCCCGTTCAGAAGAAAAAATTATGCTTTTTCCTCAATAATAGGAAATAATTGGTTTTTTTAGGAGATCTGAATCCCTTAATTTATGAATATATTTATCGTAAGAAGTTTATATCAAATGTCATGCATTATATTTAATTATTCTTACTTTTTACGGTGAAAAATAATAGAAATAAATGATTGTAATACATTTCACTGAATACATATGATGGTAGAAAGAACTATATATCCTTTAATTCATAAAAAAAAATTATATATATTGTTCACATATCAGTATCATTTAAAGTTTTGTGACTTGCGAGTCATTATTTCATTCATATAAATGTTTTTCTTTTCTAACAACAGAAGTTTTAGACGTTTGGATTAAAAGAATTAGATAGAAATGAAAATGAAAGATTGGCAGAAAAGAAAGGAGAGGTGAAGGAAGGATTGTGAATTCTATTTTGAGTGTTTGGATAGTTTTAAACGGAAAGGAAAAGAGATACGGATATTGTCAATTAAATTTTATTAAAAATGAACTGTTTCCTTCCGTTTCTCACCTATTTTGGAATGAAATGAGACCGCTAAATTTGTGAAGAATGTTATCCTTCCTTCTCCCTTGTTCTCATTTCCTTTCTTTCATGCTAAAACATACCAAACACCTAAATTTAAAACTTTTTAAATCATGTCATTTTTTTACCATTCAATACTTCTTATCCAAACAGGGCCTTAGATTCCTCTAATTTTCAGAATTATATGAAAAATCTTTCAATTGTGATCTTTCATAAGCGATCTTGCATTTTCCCTCTTATGTTAATTCTTCCATAGCAGTCCACCTTTTATTTGAGTTGTTTTAAGAGGGATGTATCCCATGATTATATATATTTGTCATTTCATGTAAAGCTCCGACTCAAAAACTCGAGTTTTCTTTTAGATTCTCGTTTGACCATGCTCTGGAATAAGAGATGCGGTGGCACGAAGCCTTTATCCACATATCGTATATTGATGAACAATAATTAAGGGTTTATTTGGATATAATTTATTTCGACTTGATTCGATTTAAAGAGAATAAGTGAATAAAATAATGTGAATTAATGATTAGATAGTTGGGATTTTTTTTTGTGTGAAAGCTATCAAAAAAAAAAATCTTTTATTTTCTTAAATTTCTGCACATGAAAAAAATGATTTTTGAAAGAAATTGTACTAAAATAGTGTAGTGAATAAAGTAACACTAAGTGAAGTGAGGAAATATTTGATTAGCTAGATGGTTTAATATGTTTTTTATTTACAGACAAAAAAAAATTAATTGGTGATAGAAATTGTAAAAAGTTTTTTTAAAAGAAAAAAGGAAATTGTAAAAAGTAATGGATTTAATAAAATAATAGGTAAAAAATCTTGAAGTGACTAAAGTACGTAGTGGAGTGAATAAGCCAAATTTGGGTCCAAACGCACCCTAAAACAACTATTCCGAACCCAGTGGTTTTATGGTGGTTCAGGACCATCATGTCATACTTATCCATCAATGAAATGTCTTATAAGAAGAGTAAAAACGTAAATATATGAGATTTATATTTTACGGTACGCTTATGTTATTTCTTTGTTTTTATTGGTCCCGGATCACTATGTCATCATCGGTTAGTTAACCATAATAAAATTTCTGATTCCGAACCACTTAATTTACGTGAACAATTATCGATCACCTGACAATATCAACATCCAACTATTGCTCTTTAAAAACTATTGTTATCTACAATGCGTAATATCACCATTACCTCATATACAAATTCCAAGAATATACAAAACACTATAACTAAAGGGAATATCTTTTCACACAAATTTTTATCTTCCACATTGTGAATTTTTTTCCGGTTTAGCCTTTTTTTTTTTTATTTTCGCGCGTTCATTCGACTAAAGTTTGGTGAGAATATGACATTGATATCAATCTTGAAATATGGTCGGAATATACGTGTTGAGAGTCAACATTTGGTTGATTCGACCATATTTTAAAATAGAATGTTTGAAGTTTTCCAAACTCATACATAGTCGAGCATCATTCGACCAATATTGAGTCGAATACTCTACACATTCGATTAGAATTGGGTCAGGATAACAACAACAATATAAAGACCACTATTGATTCGAGTGAATTTGATTGAATATTAAAAAAGTTTTGTACTCAATTTTAGTCGAGAATGTCTTTCGACCGGTATTGAAATATGAAAAACATTCAAAATCGACTAGAATAAAATCGATTATAATGATCGTATTCTCACTCAAATTGGGTCGAGAATGATTCTGTATAATGAATTGACCATAAATTGGCGAGAATAGTATATATTTTCCGGACTCATTTACGGTCGAATGGCGGCGTGTGGAATATCCAAGCGAAGCGCTCACTCGACTTCTTGGTAAGTGTAAAACAACATTTGTGTGAAAAGATAGTCCCTAACTAAAACAATTACAATATATGTATCGAGAATTTCGGGATACGGGTAAAAGATTTGTCTTTTTTTCATTTAAACGTTTTCTTGTACATTAAAGTTCAAGACGTCTCAATAAATAAAATAGTAGATCATTATGAGCGATTCGATTTTATATATTTAAATTTTTTATGAACTGTGATATCTTTTTAGCAAATCAGTTGCTTTATATCTCTCCTTAACGTGGCGGGCGGTGCTCCATGTACAGTTTTCTATAACACAATTGTACCCCAAAACAAGTTTTTTTAGAAGGTGTTGGTGTTTCTCGAACAAGACATTGCGAGTATATTCTTTCCCCAAATTAATACATGAAGGTAATAATATAATAACAATGCATTAAATATGTAAGAACAGATATGGCTGCAAACTTAGAGAATCGTTAGATTAACTAAAAATTGACGGCAAACTTAGAGAATCATTATATATGTTTGTCCTTTAATGTAACATTCCGACTCAAAAACTTGAGTATTAAAGGTAAATAAAAACTAGAAATTATTTATTTATTCACAATGTATTTAGCACATGTGCAAAAATCTACTCAAAGAAATAAACACATGTGCAATTCTCTAGCCAAGACTTTCCTCAATTGTTTTTCTTAAAAAATTCAAATACACATAAAACGACGTAATTTTTACTTACACATTAAAATTAGACACACAACTTGAATATGTGATTTTATCCCATAAATAGGATACAATCATAGTAATACATAATACAAACAATGTGTAATTATGATATCAGAGCATAATACTCTCCTTGCATAGCACTCCGCTCTTTCTCCTTCAATTTTGCTATCCCTCTCTTCCTGCCCTTGTTCTCCTTCTTCGTCCCTGTCTAATAGCCACCCTCTTCCACAATGTCCACCATCCCAAATGAAGAGATCCCCTCCCAAAATATCCAAATCATGGCCTTCAACTCAGCCACACAAACAATTTAGAAATTAAACCGCATGTGTGGTATCTTCTGAACGGCAATGCGTAGTTTCGGGGTAAGTCAACTGAAGACCCGAATCACTTTTTGAACCACGTGTCGGACCATGAAGATGAACGGAGTTTCTGAGGAAGCGGTTAGGATGGTTATATTTCCATTTGTAATGAAGGAGGCTGCGAGAGCTTGGTATGAGTCACTACCTCACGATTCCGTACACACTTGGGATCAAGTGACTGCAAAGTTTTTATTGAAATATTGTCCCCTCTCCAGAACGTTAGATATGAAGGATATTGCAAAGTTTGAACACTAGGATATGGAGAGCATGCATGAATCCTGAGATAGATTTTAATAAATAAATATAAAGGAATAGATTGTATTGCATTGATAAAACTGATACAATATTACAATATTTATAGCCTAATCAATGATAAATAAAAGTTTATCTAAACCAAATAATATATCCTAAATAATTCAAATTCAAACATAATTATTTAAACAAATCCTAACTCAATCTTGTCATTATCTCTAACACGCCCCCACAACCCATGGTAATGCAATGAACATGGAGATTGGCCCGATATGAATGAATCTGGTCTCTTTCACATAGTGTCTGCAACAAACTGCTACATATCAATCAGCAGCAACTTCTTCACAACTTGATATTGCTGGAATCTGCAATGATTGACTCAAAAGGTTTGGAAGAGTAATAGAATAAGTGATAGAGAAGAGGAAATATTTGGAGGGAATCATATCCTGTGATAGAGAGTGGAAAGGGATATCATACCCTAAAAAAGAAACAGAAGAAAGAAAAGATAGAGCAAATCAAGTGAGTGAAAGGATGCGTGCCGATGAAAGGAGTAATTTGAGAGACACAATGTATTTTGATGAATAGAAAGAAATAAGAAAATAGGTATAGAGAGATTGGAAGCCGGAGAGAAGAGTCCATACCAAAAAGAAAGGAGAAAAAGAAATAGTTTAGGACTATCACTATTTAAGTGATTGAATCGTCCATTTTTGTTTTGAATAAAAGAGAGGAAACCACGTATTACTAGAGGTCGGGAGATAAATAACGACAAGACAGCTTATTTGATGAAATAAAATTAACAATAAAACAATAAAAAAAAATGAAAAATAAAATAAGTTTGGCGAGAGAAAGTTAAGATGCTGAGGTGGAGTGGACTTGTGACTAAAGAAAAGATTTCCTTTTAGTAATACAAAAGCATTGACGAAAGGTGAAGCATCAGGGCATAGACTGCCGTGAATATCAAAGTACCGGAAAAAAAAAATCAAAGCAACCAATTGCTGGTGGCGGGTTGGATGTGCCACTGGGTGTAGTTCACCGAAGAAGAAAACGAAACATGAAGGATCCGGATCGGAGACAGAAGAGTCAACGGCGATGGAGACATTGCTGGTGGCAGGTTGGATAGAGATTGAAATGGACCGGAAAGCTGGGATTCGGCCATCGATGCTATGCGAGAATAGAAGCAGAGAAGGAGAGGATGGCTTTTGTGGGAGGAGGGTGGTGTTTTGGGAGGAGGGTGGTGTTCTTTATTATTGATCAGGATCTGAAAGAAGTTACAAATAAATATAAAGGAATAGATTGTATTGCATTGATAAAACTGATGGAACATTACAATATTTATAGCATAATCAATGATAAATAGAAGTTTAACTAAACCAAATAATATATTCTAAATAATTCAAATTCAAACATAATTATTTAAACAAATCCTAACTTAATCTTGTCATTATCTCTAACAGATTTACAACTATGTTGAGGAAGTGCCCGCATCATGGATTAGAGGCGTGGAATTAGATACATCTCTTTTATGGTGCTTTTACGAGAGCAGTTAGTTAAATTTGAATGTGGCGTGTGGAGGAGATGTGATGAGTATGCAACCTGATGTCGTATTGGCTACTATAGAGAGGGGGTTTCAGAAAGCAACAGCCAGTGGAAAACGGGGAGAAGAGCTTTGAGGAAGATAATTGGCTCGGTCGACCAAGTCGGGGCGAATGAGGAATTTACGAGGATGCAAGCTGAAATGGCGGATCTCAAATGAGTAAATAAACTTAATCTGTGTCCAAATGCACCCTACAACAACTACTCAAAAACCACTTCAATATCCGACTATTGTTAATATTGTAACTACAACCATATACTAATTCCAAGAATACACGAAACACTATACAATATAAGTCGTACCTTGAATATATGGTCAAAGATTTGTCCGAATTTTTTTCATTTAAACTTTGTTTGTACAATAAAGTTCAATAATATATGTCAATACATAAAATCAAAAATCATTATAAGCTGGTCGATTTCACATACGTATGGATATTACATTTTTTTTCCTTCATGAGATATTATTTAATTAACCCTTGTGTATCAGTTTTCTATAACACAATTGTACACGAAAACGTTTTTTTAAAAGGGTATTCATGCTTCTCGAGCAAAGACATTGCGAATATATTATTTCACAAATTAATAAGAGTACTTTGTTAACACTATAAGGAGTTTTCCACAAAACAAAATAGGGAAAAGGGTCCACAATGACAAAAAAATTAATAAATGAGTCTGGAAGGATAAAAGTAACATTTTCATGATTATAAAGGACAAAAATCACAATTGTTACTTTAAAATTATTCTTCACGTGTTAATGTTCTTTGTGTTTACAATTATTCTTCATATTTACTCTATCCCACATTTATTCTTCATAATTATTCTTTTGTTCTTATTAAATTCTGATTCTTCTATCCCGATTTTTTGATAATTTTGTCCTTCTGGACAAAAATCTAAAAAAAATATAAGGGTTCTAGAGGACACAATATGCATGAAAGATGTCAGGCAAAAAAACCTATACGAAAATATTTTTGTCAAAATAGGCATTTCACCAATGAAAGTGAAAGTGAATTACGTTGATTTTCAGCACAAAACCAAACGTAATTCACTTTCAAATTCACTTTCACTGATGAAATGTTCTTTTTTGACAAAAATCTTTTCTTATTGTCCTAAAATCCTGACATCTTTTTAAATGTGTCCTAATTGACAATTAACTAGAAAAAACACTATAGGGCAGTGGCGGATCCACGTGCCCCAGGGGGGGGGTTCACGTGACCCCACTGGATTTTAAAAAAAAAATTAAAAAAAATATTGTATTAAAACTATGTAGTTTTGTTGTTAAAAAGTGTTGTTTTATCGATAAAAAAATGATGTTTTAGACTCGGTAATTCACCTGGATTTTTTGGATAAAAGATGTAGTTTTTTTTACTCGGTGACATCATTGGAATAAATTAAATGAATCGCCAGGTCTTTATAGGGAGTTTATGAAGGTAATATAAAAATAATAATGCATTAAAAATGTAAGAATCATTAGATTAATAAAAAAAATTGGGAGTGTAAATTCAATAGGATTTGTGGCGGCAAATTTTGAGTACAACAAGTCTAAAACTACAACAGCTTCTACAAGCTATAAAGGAATGTTTTATTTTATTTTGAGAAGAATAAAGGAATGTTTTTTATACTAAATTATGATGTGGACATAATAACTAGTACTACTGTAAAATATTATCCATGCACAAAAGAAGACAATACTAATTCCTCTATTTTTTGTGAAACAACTAAAAGTGCAAGAAAAGTAGAGTATATTCATTCCCAACTATTCTATTTTTCTTGTCTTATTGGTTGTCCAAATGAAGAATGATATATATATATATGTATGCAAGTGTCTGTATATAAGTATGATAAATTGTTTTATCTAAAAAAGTTTGGATCTATAATGAGATTCCTTGTTAGTTATAAAAGATGATAAATTAGGAGTAATTGACTTATACTATATAGATCCATTAAATGCATAAGAAAGATATCTTTTAGTCCTGAAAACCAATAGTTGTACTATTTTTTTCTTTAATAAGTTTTTTTTTTGGGGGGGTTTAATAAGTTTTTTTAGTTAAAGGTTTTAACGAGACAATCAGTGTAACACATAAGAGTGCACATGTCATTAAAAATTTTCCCTTGACTGGTTTTTCCCCATTGAGTTCTTCCAAGCAAGGTATTTGATACATGTCATATACGTTATACAACTCAGATCATACAAAAGCAAGTCAAGGACCATTTTGTTACGCGGATGCATGATATTTATCCAACCCTCATAAAGCAAGCAAGCTGAGAAGGAGAAGTCGACCACATTATATATACGAAGACAATACAACATGTATAGCTCAGTTAAATGATGACTGCGTAAAACGTGATCAGATAAAGCATATTTCACCAAAAGTCTTTGCCACACAATCTTCAAAAGAAATGCATGTTGATGTTCAACAAATCAAATAAAATGACAGCCTCGAAGATTGTCGAACCATGTATTCGACGCATGTTTTACGAATGTTTATATCAAAGGGAGATACATAAAATTAATAAATATGTATTTCTTTTTCCTTCATTAAGACTTTTCCTATAAGGTTTTTCTCTAATCTTATCCGTGTAAATACTAGCATGCAATAGTTTACTTAATAAATAACTGGATAAGTATCGATGCAAGTACGACAAAACGGCTTCTAATGAAACATGGAGTTGAGCGGCTTGTGATTGAGCAAACCGCTCACAAGAAGCTGGAAGTTAGTAAGTGAAATTCTATTAATAGGTTTTATTTGGATAGCCATTAATTAATATAGAGAAATGAAACGTTACGAAACTATTACCAATGTCTTGTTATTTTTTATTATTCACATAATAATAAATAAAGATATAGAATATAAAAAAATGATAATAAGTACTCCCAATAGGAAGAGTCTTTCTCAACAAATTACTATACCTTCCATTGCACGCTTCTTTTGCCCTCTCTTCCAACCTATTTCAACCACAACTAATATAAAAATGGAAACTATACAAATCACACCAATTTGTATAATCACATAATTGATTGATTATGAATTGATTATACCCATATTTTTGTGTAAATTATTATTCAGATCATTTATTTTGTTCACAGCTCAAACTATACTATAAATATATCTGATTAATAATAGAATACAAAACCCCTCTGAAAACACCTCCCACCAAAAATTCAAGAAAACAACAAAAAAAAACACCATGTCCACAGATCTACAAGCAATACAATTACCAGCACTGTGCATCAAAAGTTCATCACAATCTTCAGAATTTGATGCAGAAAAAGAAGCCCTTTTCACAGTTGATTCAGAGGAAGAAGATTGTCAAACTCCGAGATCTCCGAAACATATGATCCCAAATACACTTGAACATTGCCCACCAGCTCCAAAGAAGCCAAGAAAAACGGCGTCCTCCTGCAACTGCAAGAGAAACCGGATGATCAGCGAGTTTCGAGTTTTGAGGTTGTTGCAGAGGAAGAGGTTGAATCGTTTTTCAGACATTTTGAGGTGATGAATTCAAAAGAAGGTGTTTTGCATAAGTAAATTAATATTATGCTTTTTCCTCAACATTAGAAAAAAAAAATGGAATTTTAAGAGATCTGAATCCATTATTGTATGAATAAATTTATCTTATGGAGTTTATATATCAAGTCTCATGCGTTATATATTCACTTATCGTTACTTTTTACGGTAAAAATGAATAAAAATTGATGATCATAAAAGTTTTGTGACTTGTGTCAGATGTGATCTTTCATCTGCAATTTTGCCTCTTGTGTTAATTCTTCCACCCTCTCTTTAAGTTGTTTTTAGAGGGATGTATCCCATGATTATATATATTCGTCGATTAATATAATGTTCCGACCCAAAAATTCGAGTACGTATTGTTTTGAGTTCTGACTGTTTGGCCGTGCTCTAGAATAAGTTCCGAGGCACGAAGCCTCTATTCATAAATATTATATCATAAATTGACGAAAGAATCATTAATTTGGAATAAATTATTTCGACTTGATTCGATTGAAGGAATAAAATAATGTGGAATATTTGATTAGATAGTTGAGAATTTTTTTTTAAAAATTTATATAGATGAATAAATGATTGACGAAATAAATTGTAATAAAGTAAAGTAGTGAGATATTTGAACAATTGGGTTAATATTTTTATTCTTAGATGAAAAAAAGAGCGGTGATAAATCCGAGAAATGCATGTTCATCATTTCTTCCATTCTATACATATTGTTAGTATATTCTTTATTGTTTGTATAATCTTTAATCCACTTCCCCGTAGTATTTAGGCCTTTCGTTTCCCGACAAAAAATAAAAATATGGTTCATCAAAACGTCATATCTACTAGACGCCAATGTGGAATGTCTAACAGAAACGTAAGATCGGATGTTCATTACTTTGCCTACATCAATATAAAGTTAAAAGATAACCTAAAGAAATACAAAATTAAAAAGAAATGATACTCAAAGACATTGTTAGTATATTCTTTCTCTAAATTTAACACTTTGTGGCTTTTATGATTGTTATATAATAATGCATTAAAAATGTAAGAATAGACGAGGACAGGGGTGGACGCACAACCATTAGAAAGTCGTCGCCAACTCTCGCACTTAGACAAGAGATATATGTTTTTTTTATTGAAACGATATATTTTTGTTGTTAAAAATACAAATATATCATTGGTATCACAGGTTGATCATCATTTTTACTCCGGTATTCCACCGAGAAATTTTCTGAGTCCATCACCGAAGAAGGATACTAGTGGAAGTACTTGTGGCAAACTTAAAGAATCATTACATTAATTTAAAATTTGGGGAGTGAAAATTCAACAGGATTTTTGGCGGCAAACTTACTACAACGAGAGCTTGTATACATATAATATAAAGGAATGTTAATGATTTTCTTGATTAGTACTAATTTATGATGTGGGCATTACAAAACTAATACTACCGTTATCTGGTCCCATATAAAGTGTTTATTTTTATTGAAGAAAAAAATGGTTTCATAAAATGTATTCATTTAGAAAATCAATACATCATTTAATATATTTTTTCTAAACATACACTTATCCTATCATTTAATGTTTTTATACTCATTTTATGCAAACACTTCTTTTGGCAATGGAAGAGGTTATTCGATTGGGGCTCTCTGCAATCATTTTTTAGACGGATTGTTTGCCTTGTGTCCAGGCATTAGTGCGGCCGATGGATGATTTGTCGATCTTTAATTGTTTAAGCGTGATTATCTTTGCGCGCTTTGCCATCCTTCATATCTTCGTCATTTTCTTTTGTTAAGTCGTGACTGAAACTTCCTGCGTGCCTTTAGCTGTAAACATGGATTAGAACATACCGGTCGTGTTGGTTGGGGAACTTCTCCTCCTCACGATGTAATTTCTGCCGCTATTGCGGACTTGGTTTAATAAAAAGTTTTTTTAACCTAAACAAAAAGAGATAGAGGTATATATATATGTTCATTAATATTTGAAATACTAACACATTAATAATTTTCTGAATTTATGTGAAAATTAAAATTGGATACTTTTCCTAAGACAGTATAAAATATTATCCTTGCACAAAAAGACAAAGTTAATTATATATATATATATATATATATATATATATATATATATATATATATATATATATAAAATATTTTTTTATATTTTTGAAGCAGCGAAAACTGCGAAAGAAAAGTAGAGTATATGCCTTCCCAATTATTCTATTTTTCTTGTCTTATTGTTTGTCCAAATAAACAATGATATTATATAAGGACAGAAATTCTTTTGGGTTTAAGGACAGAATTTTTTTATTTTTTTTAACGCTAAATTGCAGAATTTTTGGACCATAACATTCTTCTCTGTTGTTTCAATGATTAAACATGATGTGCACAAGAACTGGGGTACAACATTACTTTATTTTTATTTTTGAGAAACTTAAAAAAGTACGTCTAGAAAGATAGTTGTTAAAAAATTAAAATAAAACGCTTCAATGTGCTTCATTTGGAGGTGGAAAGCGACTTCTCAACATGCGTGCAGCGGCTCTGACAGCTAATAGAGGACATTACTGGCCGGGGTTCATTGTTCATGATTGTTTTGGTTTCGCTTTCCTAAAGCTTTACTTCTATATCTTTTCATTTGTCCATCGGATTGGCAATATACCCGCGCACCTACTTGCGCGGCGGCGGCATGCTATGTTTTTGGACTTTGTAACTTCTTGGGGCAGTTCGCCTCCAGGAGACGTTTTGGCATCATGTATTGCAGATGTTGCTTAGTAAATTTCTTCATTTTCACAAACAAAACAAAAAAAAAAAAATAAAAATAAAAACTGAAAAACAGAACATTTGAAAACTATGTTTTCCTCAATAAAAAAAGTTTTTTTTAGAGGGAAAAGTATGTTTGAAAAGACATTTCATATAAGATTTGTTTTTTTTTTTTTATTGCTGGAGGCATAGTTTTAAATGTTATTTTTCAGATAAGACATATTTACTGAAAAGCTAAACATTTGAAAACTATGTCCGAGAAGACATTTTTATTTTGAAACGAAAAGACGAAAAAAAATGTTATAACCGGTCACACGTCGGAAATATACCGGAAACACGCCGAACTACCAGTCTACTACTGGAATTAATTGAACAACTGAAATGAAAGGAAAAGGTCCAGAGGTCGTAACATATTTACCGCTCGATCGCAAATTAAGATGATTATTTTTAATAGAAACAATATTACAACATAGAGTAAACAAATTAACCTGGGATAGCAGGACTTAATTTATGGCTTCTTCATTCTAAAATGGTAAACCCTACCATTAAGGGTCCCCTCACCTCCGATCCCACAGGAAAGTGAGGAGAGGTTAATCGAATAACACAAGAAATTTCCAACACTGATGCGCTTTTTAAACCTCTGCAGAAGGGTGTTATCAATCGAAATCAACACCATTACGGGAATCGAGCCATGACTCCAGACCAGGTTAGATTTGCGACTCTGTACTCATTCCTTCACCACTGGGCCATATCCAGGGAATATGGCTTCTTCATTCTAGAACTTAAACACAAGTGCTTGAATAAGGCTTATTGGTGGATAAAAACAATAATTTAAATAGGGAAAATTATTAAAGTAAATTCCAACACAAAGGGCCAATGAATAATTGTAGAAATAACAAAAGAGTAAAAGGTTTTCTTCACTAAGGAACACACAAGAATTTGATCCATTTTACTCATGAATGTGAAGATGCAAAAATATGTCCATCCATCATCATTCAAATTACCGCGGAGGTATACGTTGACGAGTAAACTTTAAGGATTTCCTTTTGTATTTAAACGATATACTTTGTCGTTAAAAATAGAAATTACATTTCTCCTTAACAACTTAAGTTCTTAAACGAGTTGATAATTAACATGGTGTCACAACATGTCCCCTTCTTAATGAACAAACATAGTACAGACAATCGATTTTACAAGAGTCAATTGTCGATCGGTTGAAAGTCGATTTTCAACTCCACGGTGTATATATAGAAAATTGGAAAAATAATGTACAGGATTGGTCGTTGTTGTGTGTCGACGCGCCACCTCCCACCTATCTCTACACATTTGATCAAGGTTGTCACTACGAAAGCTATAGTTAGGGGGGCAGAGTTTGAAGAGCGAATCGAGCCTGCGCTAGCCTATTACATTTTTCAGTAGCAAGCTACAAACGGACTAACAACCCCGTTGGAAGCACTTTCTCATCCTGGGTTGCTGCAGTAACTCGATCCAGTGACTTTTCCAGATTTACCACCACTTGAGCCATTACAGGTCGACGTTCTGGATTTTCGTGCACGCATCTTTTGATTAATTTCATATATTTTCCCAAACTTGCTGATGGAATTCCTCCTACCAATTTCGGATCAATTAGTTCGGCGAAATCTCCTTTTCGAGAGCATGTTTTGTACCAATCCTTCATTATGTTGATATTTCGAATTGAATGCCGACATGCCGCTTAACACAACCAACAAGACAATGCCAAAGGAATACACATCTGACTCTTTAGTCAATCTATGATTAATGAGGTACCTGGGGTCCATAAAACCAAATGTTCCAACAGCTGAGCTGACATGGGTCTCTGATTCTTCACCTAAACTTGCTTGCTTGCACTGCACGAAATCCGAAATCTTTGCAACATAGTTTTCTTCATTGAACATTATATTCTCACCTTTCACATCTCTGTGTATGAATCCTGCCTCATGAAGGTAGTTAAGCCCACGAGCAGCACCGATGCAGATTTTAAGCCTTTGTTCCCAAGTTAGACAAGTCTCTTCGTCCTTGCTTCCGTATATATAATCTTTAAGATTACCATGTGGCATGTACTCATACAAAATAATCAACTCATTACTTTCATTGCAGAATCCCTCGAAAGCAACAAGATGAACGTAGTTGATTGTTGACAATAATTCAACTTCAGCCTGAACCGCTTCAGTTACACGATGTATGGCGGAGCAAAATCTCTTGATTGCTACAATTCTTGTGCCATCATTAATGAAGCCTTTGTACATAGTACCATGTCCTCCCCTTCCAATAATTAAATCGTCACTAAAGTCTTTGGTTGCTATTTTAATTTCTTTTAGGGAGAACATATGAATTGGATGCTTCAATGCTAGATTCATCTTCTTGCTAGGCTTAAGGATATTTATGAGAGAAACCAAAGGTCTGCCCCACAATTGTTTATGGGTTATTTTCTGATTCATTTGTTTTGAGCCCAAGACTTTTACTTTTGCTTGTAAGTCAACTTTCTGGATTTCTTTATTTGCATTATTACCTTCCCTCGGTAGAGATATGATACTTTGCTCGGGCGTTGGTGCGACTTGGATTTCACGGATTTCCAATGGTTGGTTAGATCGGGCAGTGGAGTTCTGGCCGATAACAGTGGAGTCACCATACATGGATGGCGTTGAACCTAATTGTTTTTTCAATGCATGCTCAAGGTGAACTACTAATTGAGCCATAGTAGGCCGTTTCTTAGGACAATGATGCAAGCATTTTCCGACAGCTTCCATGAATCTTGCCAAACTGTCGTTTGAAATTTCTCCCTGCAAAAAAGGATCAATAATCTCATTTATCTCACCTTTTGTCGCGCATTCACGGTAACAATCCAAAAGACACTTTGGTTCCTCAAAGAATCTTCTTTCAACCGCAGGTCTTCCGGATAACACTACCAACAACACAATACCAAATGCATATACATCACATTTAGCTGAAGGTTTATGAGTCATAAGATAGTCTGGATCCAAATACCCAATTGTGCCTTTAACATTTGTGCTATGCTCGCCATGTGTTTCACCTATCTTTCCCAATTTTGACAGACCAAAATCTGATATCTTAGCGACAAGATTCTCATCTAACAAAATGTTTGTATCCTTAACGTCACGATGTATGATACCGTGTTTGGTGCCCGTATGAAGGTAGTCGAGTCCACGAGCAGCACCAATGCAAATTCTAAGCCTTTGTTCCCAAGTGAGAGGAATTCTCTCATTCCCATCTCTGTCGTATTTGTAAAGATTGTCAGCAATTGTTCCTCTTGGCATGTACTCGTATACTAAATTCATCTCGTTACCTTCCATGGAATAGCCTAGTAGTGAGACAAGATTAACGTGCCGGAGCTTAGAAAGTGCTTCGATTTCTCTCCAAAACTCACGTGCCCCTTGCTTGGAGCCAGGCTTCAATCGCTTTATTGCAAGAATCTCTGGACGTCCATAAATGAACCCTTTGTACACTTTGCCAAAGCCTCCCTTCCCAATAACTAATGCCTCGTTGAAGTTTTCGGTTGCCAACAATATTTGAGTAAGAGAAAACCGGCGGCAAGATGGCTCATCTGTCGCTGATTCAACATTTTTCTCCTGACAAAATGTGTGCCCATAAATTCGCCTCAACAGATAAACACCAGAGTTCACCAAGGCCAAAAGAATTGTCAATGCAGCCATAATGACATGTGACAGACCAAAAGCTACAAGGTTGATGCGTATTTTTTAAGTCCAAGAAGAGTAGGTGCGTATTGGACCAGACAGATTCGGACTTGCAAGACTATTGTCCGGGTTGCTTAACTTGAAGATCTCTAACCCTTTGAGGAGACCAAGAACTAGCTCATCAAATGGCTGTAATGAAATCCGGAGATCACGCTTACATCCGTCTTTATCACCTTTCAGAATGACCAAATAGTCTCTGTGCATCGGAATTCTGTCACCACCATTGAATTGAATCACATTAACTTGAGGCTCAACAACAAGATTTTGTATAAGAATATCGAAATCCTCTATGCCGCCTTCCAGAATCTCGGTTTCAAAGAAGCTGAAATGAAGCCTCAACAAATAAGAAAAGCCTACATCAACAGGTATTTTCCAAGTGAAATGTTCCTCTAATTGCAAATCCTTTCTCAACTTCCTAGATGTCTGGTAAATCTTTGGTGGTGCAAGAGAGGGTGTTGAAACCGCATATTCGATTCCAGACACCAAATGATTAATTTGCTGAAAGCCTGATTCTTGCAGGTAATCCACATCCCCCATCCAACTTCGAAACAAGCCAATATCATCATCGACCGTTGAGATTGTGCCCCCACCCACATTCAACCTCTTAACCAATTCAAGTGCGGTGCTGTTATCAACATAGTGGAAACGATTGCTCTGACCGAAAATACGAGGGCCTAAATTATCATCAGGGGTGTAATAAAGACCGGTAGGCATGGAGATCATCTCGATCCCGTTTACAAAGGCAAAAAAATTACTGGTTCTTCTGTTCTTTTGCAAAGCATAGAATGTAATTTGCAAAATCCCTGTTTCATTTACATTTATACAGTACTCGTTGGCAACATATTTGACACCCAAAGCATCAGCAGCAAGTGATGCACTGAAATTATGCAGAAGGGTGAAGGAATTAGCTTCAACACTAAAAAAATCTTGAGAATTCTCAAAACCCTGATAGGTTTCTGGATAGAAATGGAAACGAACAAATTTCTGACCTGGGTTGACATGAAAAAGGTAGGAAAAGTAGGAAAAAGAGATTCTTGCCGTCAAATATGGAGTTGAGTCGGCAGAGAGTACCTTGTGAGCTGAAATTGAACTTGTTGATTTGCCATTTGTTGGTCGGAGGGGTGGAGTTTCTCCGACCCACTGGCGGCCTTCGAGTGCAGTAGAGTTACTAACACAACCACAGTTGATAGCTACATCTCCCAACAAATATCCATGGACAGAGGTTGTGAGACGAGGAGAAAAAAGGATGATGAAAATGAAAAGCCATGTAAAAACAACTAGCAAAACTTGCATTTCCCCTGTTTTGCTTCAATTTAAAAAAAGACATAAAAAAAAAGTTGAAGATTAAGATGAATCTAAGATGACAACAATCTGAAACCAGAAGAATGTTTTTTTTTTTTTTGGTCTGATTTGGATGAACTTTCATAACAATAACAAACCAGAGTTTGTACATTTGCTGACTTCACTGCTTTTCATTGTCAGAGGCCCAGGGTCGGGAACTTCTTCCATATATCTCACGTGCACCACCGAAGTGATCGATGGGTTGATCAGGACCACACAGTTTACATCTAATATCTAAACTGTGTGCTTCTGATCAACCCACCGGTCACTTCACTCTAAAATCCCTCACCACACAAGAAGTTTCCCCCAAAGGCAGCTCTACTGGAAATTTTTGGGTAGTGTGTACCTACGGTGCAGATACTTATTTTGCCTTGTGTTTTAAGGGTAAATAGTCAAAAAAAAAAAAAAAAAAAAAAAAAGGCAAAACGCTGTAAAACACGGGTGTTTTCAAGGCAAAATAAGAGTATCCGCACCTAGATACACACTACCCAAAAATTTCCCCGGCTCCACCATTGTCAAATGAGATGCAGCGTACCTCCAAAAATAAATTTACTACCTTCGTCTCAAAATAGGTGTTTACAATTCGATTCAATATGGTTAATGGTTGTAACTAAAATCGAATCAAAAATTTCGGTTAGTAATATCCGAAACAAAAACCGAACGGTTTGCTTTAGGAGTCCAAAACCGAAATATGTGGTTCGGTTAACCGAAAACCGAAATAAAATTTAGCAATTTTATTTGGTCATAATTGGTTCGATTTTTTTTTAATTCGGTTATAAACAGTTCGGATAATGGTTTGGTTATAAAAAAAAATTATTAAAAAATATAATATTTTGGATATAAAAGCTAATTATACATGTTGGATATAAACGATTCGGTTACGGTTACGGCTCGGTTTCTAATTCGGTTCGGTTACGGATAATTTGTAGCGTGAACCGTAACAGAATCGAAATTTTCGGTTTATTTACATTATTAACCGAAACTGAACCGGAATCGAGTATTAACCGAACCGAACCGAATGACCTAGGATCGGTTCAGGTTTCGTATAAACCGTATCTGTGAACACCCCTACAAAATATATGTCCGTTTAAACTTTTTCATACAGATAAAGAAAATAGAAAATTAGGTAAAAAGACAACTTTTAAAATATTTACCCAAATATTTTTCATACGGAGAATGTCAACTCTCCTTTCAGTCAAGTCTATTTCATAACATCTCCCATATGGAACTCACTCGCTAAAGTCAGACTCACTCACTCTTTTGGAGGATCATTAATTCGTTCTTCACTCGCTATTTTTATAATTTTTATTGCCTATAGAGAAAAAAGAGAAATAAAAATTAAATATAGTCATACGAAAAAAAATTAACAAATTTCTGATTGAGGTAATTGAAAATTCTTCGGCCGCCCTTATCAGAACATATACAATTGCATAAAATAAAATTAAAAAAACACTTAGTGGGAAAAAACTTTTGAAGATAAATAGACAATGTCTTTTTCAAATTCATCTACAATAGCTCGTATATGGACAACACTGTCAATTAGTTGGAAGCAGATAAAATTGCCCTTGGATAATTTTTTACTTTTTTTTTGAAAGGTACATTGGAGAATTTGGAGTAATAAATATGTATTCTTTTTTTGTAATTATGTGTGTTTTCTTACTTCACTGTTGTAGAGTGTGTAATGTGATAATGACTAATGACATTAATGTTATATAAATCTATTATATTAAATATTAGAAATATATGTGTGCTATATATTGTGACACAATCGTTACGATAATAACATCACCTGTGAATTAAACTCAGGTAGGTAGGACCATAGGTTTTATACTTGGGAAACTTAAAAAAAATGCTTGAAAAGAAAATAAAAATAAAATATACGCCAGACGAAGATATTTTAAAAGCTACGTCATGCGTCGCTTACGCATGTAGCCCACGCCTTAAGACGACGATCGACGCATCATCGACGCAGAACCAGAATGGAAAGATAGTTTTGAACGTTAACTTTTAAAATATATTTTCAGAAATATTATTCTTTTCGAACATATTTTTCCAAGTTCCCTTATACTTTTGCATTGACCTGACTTTGGTCTTTTCTTTTCTTTTCTTTCCTTTTTTCTATTTTTGATTGGAGACTTGACTTGTTGCAATTGCAATCTGTTGGAGTTATTAGCTATCTATGAGATTTTGTATATGTGGCGAACAGTCCACTTGTAGCTCGATTCCGAATGGGTTACGGTATGAATTACCGGAAGCTAAAAACAATTTTGGAAACTACTAAGCTAGTAGTTGATTTTAGGCGTTTGAATCACTCGATTCCGATATCAGGTGAATGAGAAATCAATGCCTAAAGGTAGAGTAAAATATGTGGGAGTGTTAATGAATGTTGTGTATTCATTGTCCCACACAGGTAATGAGACTCAAGTGGAATCACTACTTAAGAAATAGTGTGGCACTTAGAGGTAAACCCCAAGGGGCAAGAGAATTTTGTGAAGGAGGGAGGACTTAGATGCTTGTAGGTTCACACGCGCGCCGCCGTCTGGCCGGCTCGGCCTGGTTCTGTTCGGGCTTGGCTCAATATTAAATTTTTGGACCAGCTCAGAATTAAATTCTGAATAAATGAAACAGGAAAATAGGCATCAGTTCGGCCATGTGATGCATATGTTCGGAAATCCAACCGAATATTTCCAACAGTTGCAACTCTTTTGCTTCCAACTGAATATTTTCAACAGTTGCAACCTCTTTTGCTGCGAAAATAAACAGAAATTGATGTTCATTGCCTCATACTCTGCCTATATATTCCTTATTACTGAATGAAAAATACACACGAATTCTCCCTACCATATACAGAAAATCTGCACAAAATTTTCAGCATTCATTCGTCGAGATAACAAGATCTTATCAGTTCGCCGTTCTTTCCTCATTCAAATGCAAGAATCCGAAAAGCTAGATTGTTGTATCTTGGGAGACATATGCCATACACCGTGTGCGCATAATCGGGGCATTAATGTCTTAATGACAGAGTTCTTAACTCGCCTCAATCTGAATAAGTTTTCGTTTTACTTATGCTTTCTGTCAATTTCATTTAATTGATATGCAGTATTTGGATCATGAATAAAATTGTGTTTGTTTGATTCATGTGTTTTGTTTTTCCTGTTTATTCAATTTGATTGTTCATCAGAATTGAAAACGAATCAACGTAAATATTTCCAACAATCTTAAGACATTAATGTGCTTCCCGTTGTGGTTCGTTTTTAATTCTGTTTATGTGTTATATAAACAGAAGAAGTCATACTTTCCTTTTAGGAATTAGAATGTTTAGAATTAATGATTCTTACCATTTTGGCAACTTGTTAATTTGTAAAATTGTGCCTGCAAAAATTGTTCTTAACA
This sequence comes from Gentiana macrophylla, assembly GCA_026214975.1. Taxonomy (NCBI): domain Eukaryota; kingdom Viridiplantae; phylum Streptophyta; class Magnoliopsida; order Gentianales; family Gentianaceae; genus Gentiana; species Gentiana macrophylla. The sequence continues at coordinate 94,282,563 of CM047814.1, read as the reverse complement.
GAGATTTATATTCAATAATGAAAGAATGTTTTTCTTTTTGGAAACTTTCCTAAGTTGAAAGAATGTTTTGCTTCTATTTCTACTTATATGGAAGGTTGGTTCAATCTCTGCAGTCTGTAACTTTAAAAATTGCAAAGTGGATTATGCAAGTTTCTACATGTTAAACATATTCAAACGAAAGTTTTGTTGTAAAATGATTCCGAAATTGTGTCTTGCTTAGAACGATTACGCGTTAGAAAGCATGAGTATTTGCTTCATATACTTACTGGAAAATTGTTCTATCATCATGCTCTCATTATAACATTGCTTTATTTGTTGTGAAAGAAAAAAAAAATATGTTCTTCAATTCTGAAAATGTGAAAAACACAAAATAGTTATAGAGCTACCTTTTTTGGAACATGAATTATGTGAAATGTGTTTTAAGCATGCTTTATATATTTGTGTGATTCTTCGAATACTTATTGCTACTTTGCTAGTTAGAAGAATCTGAAATTTTGATTGAAAAATGTTGAATAGACACATTATATATTTAGAGTGACGACTTTTTCAGAAAATTGGAAAAACTGCACATCTTGGTTGTAGTCCATATATCTTTGTAATTACTCGCTCGTTTCTGAAAACACAAAAGACGAAAGTTGTTCGTTTGGCGGTATACTATAAAATCGTGTTCTTACTTTTTTTTGTTAAAGTGCTCCTGATTTTTTATAATTGGGAAAATCATTGTGAAAAAAGTGCAGTTTTTTATTTTGTGTTAATTTTGATTGTTGATCTTCCGTGTAAAACAGAAATGGAAGGTACATCTGAAGATGTGAATGCCCTTGCATTGTCCCGTGTCACGGTACAAGGAGGTGCCTCCTCACACCATGAGAAACCGGAAAAGTTCAACGGACAGAACTTTAAGAGATGGCATTAGAAAATGCTATTTTACTTAACAACATTGAGCCTGGCTCATTGGCTAACTAATGACCCTCCTGTGATAGAAGAGGGAGAAAATCACAAAGCTTCTGTAACGGCATTAGATGCTTGGAAACATTCTGATTTCCTATGCATGAATTACATTTTGAACTGTCTTGAAAATACTTTATACACCGTATATAGTATGTGCAAAAGTGTAAAAGAATTATGGCAAGCACTTGAGATGAAGTACAAGACAGAAGATGCTGGAAAACGGAAGAATATTGTGGATAGGTTTATGGAGTACAAGATGGAAGAATCCAAAACGGTGGTTAGTCAAATGGAAGAGTTACAAGTGATTATCTCGGAATGTCACGAAGAAGGTATAATTTTCAATGAACCTTTCCAAGTGGCTGCTATAATTGGGAAACTTCCACCGTCGTGGAAAGATTTCAAGAATTATCTGAAGCAAAAGAATAAAGAGATAACAATGAATAAGTTAGTGGTAAAGTTGCGGGTTGAAGAGAATATTGACACACATGCATAATTCTCAAAAAGGAAACTATGGTCAATGGAGTGATAAGGTGTTTGGAGTGATAAGGTGATTGGAGTAATAAGGCGATTTGACCATAATTCATAATCTTGGTGATTAATAGCTAGACGGATACTCAATCTCTCAAATAATGATGATTTAGTTTTTATGTTTGTTCACATACATTTAAATAAAAAGGGCGTTTTAGGAAAAGACTAATTAGGGTTGGCTAGTATGTTATCTATATATTGTATCCCTGTGCAAGTCGAATTTTGAGCAAGTTGAATAAGAAAAACTTTCTTCATACCAAATTCTCTTTTTCTTCATGGTATCAGAGATAATCGGTGTCTGATCACCACTTTAATCATGAGTTCTCAATCCACTACAACCATTAACATCAACAGCATAATTTCAATCAAGCTTTCGTCAAAAAATTACCCACTATGGCGTGAGCAAGTTATCGCCTTTTCTGATAGTCAGGACCTTCTTGGCCACCTTACCGGAGATGATTCGGCTCCAGAAAAAACTCAGAACACGGCAGCAGCTGGTACCGGCACTCAATCAGCCGCCGCAAATCCTGAGTATGTCGCTTGGAAAAAATCTGATCGACTGCTCCGGGCATGGCTGATCGGGTCTCTTTCTGAAGAGTCCCTTAGCATTGTTCATGGTCTAGAATCAGCCAAATCCATCTGGGATGCGCTCAAACAGGCTTACGCTCAGGACTCTCAAGAACGCGAGTTCAACTTAAAGCAACAGATCACCTACATGCGCAAAGATGACTCTAAATCCATTGTCGATCACGTTTACTCATTTAAAAGTCTTTGCGATACTGGCCGCCATTGGTAAGCCCCTTCCTACGATAATGAAAAGGTTTATTTTACGTTAACTAGCCGGGACCGCAGTGATGAGATGTTTACTACGACGATGCTCATGCACAAACCCTCATATGAAGAGCTCGTCGGTCACCTGCATAATCTTGATCAACGCCGCACTGGTTCGGCCGCTAAAGAAGCCGAGACGCGTCTCATGTTGCATTCTATGGTCAAAAACCATCTCACCGGGTTGAAAAGGCGCCTCGGTTTATACGCCGGACGCGGTTTCAAGCTCAGCGATTCCGAGGCGCAAATAACTCGAACTCCGGCCCGGCCGAAAAAGGTGTTTAAGAGAATGACTCGAAAATTGAACGTGACCAAGAGTGGATGAAACCTGTGATTTTTGCAGGGTTCAGGGACATATTTCAAAGATTTGTTGGTGGAGTGATAAAGCTAAAGATGACGTTCTTCCCCAAGCATTGTCGGCTCTCACTTTGGATAATACGGTTGCTGACATGGAGTGGCTGATGGACACGGGTGCCACCAATCACATGATAGGTAATCCCACTCTTTTACATAATTTTCGTTCGCATTCTACGTCGGTTCATGTTGTTGTTGGAAACGGCACTGCACTTCCAGTTCATGGCACATGCGACATTCATTTACCTTTTGAAAATAATATTCTAATAATTAGTGATGTTTTATTAGTTCCAAATATGATTAAAAATTTGTTGTCTGTTAAGCAACTCACACACCAATATGATGCACACTGTTTATTCACTAATGTTGGTTTTGTTCTTAAGGAAAATAAGACAGACAGGACACTTCTGACGGGAGAATGTAGAGGCGACCTCTATACCCTCCCCCGTGGTCATTCTGCTCATGCGGCCCACACTACTCAGGCTTGTCCGATTGAAGTTTGGCATCAACTCTTAGGACATGTTCAGTTACCTACTGTTCATGCCTTAAAAAATAAAGGTTTAATTAATTTATTAGGTCCGAATAAACAGGAACATATTTGTGAAAGTTGTCAATTAGGCAAACTCTCAAAGCATCCTTTTTCTAGTTCTAAACATGTTTCGTCTATGATTTTTGAATTAATCCATTGTGACCTTTGGGGTCCTGCCCCTGTTGAATCTATTGGGAAATTTCATTATTATGTGAGTTTTGTCGATGATTTTTCTAAATATATTTGGATTGTTCCACTAAAACACAAGTCTGATTTTTATAATATGTTATTGTATTTTGAACAGTATGCCCACTACAAAAAAACAGCAGTTTTGCGACGGAATTTTTGCGACGGACTTTATTTCCGTCGCAAATTTACGTTTGCGACGGATGTTTTATTGTTTGCGACGGGACATTTGGCGGGACCAATTTTCCCACTTGGCGGGCAAGTTTGCGACGGATTTTTTATTAATTTGCGACGGAATATTTAATAAAATTTTATAAAATTATTTTATTATTCTGAATTTATATGTTTGCGACGGAATTAGGGTTATTTTGCGACGGACAGTAAATTCCGTCGCAAAACGGCGGATATCAATCGCAGCATCCCTTTTCTTCCTCATTTCTCTTCTTCATTCCCCCCTCTTCTCACCCGCCGCCGCCCCCCCTTGTCAAGCTCTTCCGGCGCCACCTCCTCCCACCACCGCCGCAGCCCACCCCTGTGTATGCTCTTTCCTCCTCCTCCCACCCCCTCTCCCCTGCACCCGATTCCCCCTCCTCTCCCCATGCGCATATATATATGTATATATATATATATTTTTTTTTTTTTATATATATATATATATATATATATATATATATATATATATATATATATATATATGTATGTATGTATATGTATATATATATATTGTATATGTATATGTATGTGCAGTCTTATTTTTTTTTATATATATATTTTTTTCAATTTATATTGTATATATATATTGTAGTATGTAATTTTTGTATATTGTAGTATGTAATATATTTTTCGTTTTTTTTTTTTTTTTTTTTTTTTTTTTATGTTTTTTTTTATATATTTTTATATAGTGTATCATATGTAGTATAGATTTATAGATATATATGTGTAGTAATTATAAGTTAGAAAATGCTTACTTATGTGTATTAGTTAGATAAGTTAGGAAAATGCTTAAGTATGTGCAAAGCCGGATGTTGGTTGAATTGGTTGAATTGGTTTGTTGAATGCTTAAGTATGTGCAAAGCCGGATGTTGGTTGAAAATGCTTAGTTTAGAAACCGGATGTTGGTTGAATTGGTTTGTTGAATTTGGATTGAAATGATGATAAGTATGTGCTTACATGATAAGCATAACATACATAAGGTCCTCAAAGTGGTGCTGTTTCTACCCGTTTGGAAAATGGTACTTGGGGTACTTTGTTATCCGGCAAAGCCTCCGAATTATTTTGACGTCGAACCTTTGACCATGAATCGAAAAATTTAGGTTAGTGTTGTTAGTTTCATAGTAAGTTGAGTAAAACCTGTGTTTGCAAAAGTGTTGAGACAACCTTCAAAGACTAACGTTAGTCTCATATTTTGTATGATATGATGTGTAGGATTGAAAATGAAGAGAATAGAACGTAGTTGGATGTACGAGAGGTTGGATGCTAACAAGAAATTTAACCCGGTATTTGTGAATGGTGTGGAGGAATTCATAAAACATGCAAAGCGATTAGATTCGTTCGGGCAAATAATGGAATGATGAAGTGTCCATGTAGTAAGTGTAAGAACACTAAATTTTCGATCGAACATGACGTGAGATTAAAATTAACTAAATATGGGTTTTGGCGCAAACTACTATGATTGGGTGTGTCATGGTGAAGAGTTTCCCATTCCGATCAACGTTCAAAGCAAGAACGGAATGTGAACCCCTTATCGTGACATGGTTAATGACGACATTACGTGATAGGATTGATCACGTAAGAGAAAAATTTCTTAACCAAGAGGAGAACAATGAGACACCAAACCCCTGAAGTTGCGGCGTTTTTGAAATGTTGAAAACGCAGAGGAACTCAGATGTGATGGAAGTAGTGTCTCCGCATCGCAAGCGGCTTCTAGGTTGCTCACTTTGAAATGTGATCACAACCTCTCTCACAAATGCGTTGACGGGGTTACGGTTTGATAGGAGATATTCTTCCGAAGAATAACTTAATGACCTCGAACTTCTATCAAACCAAAAAGTTGTTAAAGGCATTAGAGCTACCCCATGAGAAAATATACGTGTGTCCCGCGGGGTGTATGTTATTTTGGGAGGAGGACGCGAATCGGACAAGTGTCGGAAGTGTGACCATGATCGATATAAACCGAAAACGAACGCAAGAGGTCAACGTGTGCCTAACAAAGTGATGACTTATTTCCGATTGGACCTAGACTCCAAAGGTTGTACGCCACGAAACATATAGGCAAGGAAATGAGGTGGCACGCGGAAAACCCCAGACAAAGCGGTATAATGGCCCACCCAAGTGATTTGAAGCTTGGAAGCATTTTGACCAAATGCACCCCGAGTTTGCTAAGGAGCCTAGAAATGTGCGGTTAGGACTTTGCACTGACGGTTTTGCACCTTTTGGTAATTTTGGGAAGAACTACTCTTGTCGGCGACCATGGTTACACCATACAATCTTCCGCCCTGGTTGTGCATGAAAAGACAGTTTATATTCTTATCGATTGCTTGTACCGGGCGAAAAATCCGAAAGGAAACCTCGATGTTTATTTGCAACCATTGATTAAGGAGTTGAAGCAATTGTGGGAAGCAGGGTTGTTTACTTACGATGTATCCACAAAACAGTAATTTTCATATGAGGTCGCACTAATGTGGACTATCAATGATTTTTCTGCGTATGGCATGTTATCCGGGTGGACTACGGTGGTGTGAAAGCTTGTCCCTATTGTGGTGATGGAAACAAGTCATTTCGGCTCAAACATAGTGGTAAATGCACTTGGTTTGATTGTCATCGCGATTTCTCCTCAAGACCATATTTTTCGTGACCGATAAAGGTTTTTTGAAGTCCAAACAAGATGAACACGCGACTCCACCCCGTAGATTGAGTGGTGAGTGAGGTATGGGAATTTGTACAACACCTACCAAGCATCATTGATGGCTCAGATTCGGACTTGAAACGGCTTAAAACTTCAAGAATGGTTGGTGGAAAAGAAGCATATTTTGGGATCTTCCGTATTGGAAAACATTCTTCGCTTCGACATTGCCTGGATGTGATGCATATTGAGAAAAACTTCTTTGAAAAACGATTGACACGGTTATGGACGTTAAAGGCAAATCGCTTGTGGTCCAAAATCGCTAAAGATTTGAAAGAGCTTTTGCGTAAAAAGCGATTGATTGTACACTTGTTCTTGACAAGCGAGTAAAAGAAAAGTGTTGTGTGAATGGGTCACCAAGTTGAAATTCCCTCGACGGTTATGCTTGGACCTGAGTAAGTGCGTAGATCATGATCAATACATTCTACGTGGTTTGAAAAGCCATGATTGTCACGTTTTTATGGAACGCTTGTTGCCGCTGCCTTCGAGAATTGATTCGAAAAATGAGTGGAATGCATTGACCGAGATAAGTCAATTCTTTCGAGACTTGTGTGCTGCTACCCTAAAAATAGAAGACGTGATTCGTTTAGAGAATAACATTGCTGAGATTATTTGCAAGTTAGAGAAGATTTTGCCTCCAGCATTTTTTAACTCGATGGAGCATTTACCGGTACACTTGCCGTATGAGGTCAGAGTTGGTGGTCCCGTGCAATATCGATGGATGTATCCATTCGAAAGGTTTTTGAATCACTTAAAACAAAAGATTGGTAACAAAGCTTTGTAGAGGATCAATATGCAATGCGATTTGTTGGAAGAGATTTCAAACTTCGTTTCTATGTATTACGATGATCATATTGAAACAAAAGCAAAGAATCTTTTGTTGGTGAGACTTCTGCATCGCAATCGCTTCGCATTTACCGAGTTATTCCGTGATCATAATGGTACAACAATTGGGAAGTGCAAGACGAGGTTCTTGGATAATAAAGAATATGACTTTGTGCACAAGTACGTATTGTCTAAGCTGAAATCATGAAACCGTATGAATCGTAAGTACCTCATTACTACATATATACAATGCTTAACAGCTTTTTTTCGAATAAATATACATTAATCGACAAAATGATTCATTCTTAGATTGTTCGAGCAATTTATTCGTGTTCAACAGCCTCAATTGACCTCGACGGATATTTGGAACAAACATGAAAATGAATTTACCAAATGGTTTGCACAACAAGCATCATTGTTGAATGATGATTTGCTAAAAGCTTTGGCAAGTGGTCCTTCTCGTCAAGTCAAAACTTGGAAACGTTATTCGATTAACGGCTACAACTTTCGGACATCAACCGGGCAACTGATATTGGTAAATCTTCAGTCAACAACGGAGTTTGTGTCAGTTCCACGGAAGGTGCCGACTATTATGGCACTTTAAATGAAATCATTGAGTTGGTGTATTATGGAGCTTCGACTGTCTACAAAGCCGTATTGTTCAAATGTGATTGGTTTGATAATTCTGAACGGGGCATGAATGTGCATAAAGATTATAAGATAGTTGAAGTTCATCATGGTAGAAATATGGCGCTTATGATCCATTTGTTCTCGCTTATCAAGTCGAGCAAGTCTACTATGCTCCATATCCAAGTTTGAAAAAGACAAAGATCAATGGTCGGTTGTTTTCAAAACAAAGGCAAGATCGACTATCGATGCTCCCGCCGAGGAAACCGTTTTCCAAGAACAAGTGATCAATGATGTTTCCGATTATCTCGATCCTCTTAACATTGTCCACCAAGATCTTGATGTCGATGTTGACTCCGATGTTGGGGATAATGACTTGGATGATGATGAGATGGCGGATTTCATTCAACAAGAAGATGGAGAGGAAGAAGAATCGGTTGATGATCTAGACATCGATGAAGAGGAGGAAGAACTCTTCCATTCTAGTAGTGATAGTGAATAATAATGTATTAAATATTTTATTTTGTCATCATTGTTTGAATAATAATGTATTAAACATTGTAATTTATTATTAATTAGTATAATTGCATTTAGATTAGTATAAACGTCATTTTCTCGTGTCAAATAGATGTCGCAGGTAGAGGTAGAGGTAGAGGTAGAGGTAGACGCGGTAGGGGTAGTTTCCCTCCCCGGAGCGTCTTCCTCCACTGAACTCACGGTTTGGATGATGAGATACACCGGATGACCGAGGAGGATTTGGGTGTCATTGTCAATGGTGACCTTGGATTGCCGCTTTTGGATCCCGAGGAGATGGTAAGTTAATACATATCTTGCTTTAATTTGTTTGTATTTTTATTTATATTTTGATTAACCAAATATATTAACAACTTATTGTTTTCAATATGACAAAGTTTACCGACAACTATGTCAAGAAAATGGCCAAGACCGCCATAATCAGTGGCTTCAACACTTTTGCCACCACGTGGCATAATGCCACCAGAGCAAAGCAGGAAAGGTGGTGGCACGATTTAGTGGTACGCTCGCTCATATAAATATAACTATATATAAATATAACTATAATTATAACTATACATATAACATATATATAACTATGTTGCAGGCTCATTTCAGCTTCGAGTTACGCCACGAGCGCCTGGTTAGGGAATCTTTTGAGCGGTATGCTATCAACAGGGTCCGTGATTATATGTATCGGGCTCAAACAAACCCCCGTGCTCGGCTTTGGATGACCCCGGATATTCTCCGTCAGTTCGAGGAGTGGATTGGGAGTCCCGTAAGCAATTATTCAATATTTAATTAATAATACTTGTGTTTTATATATATATATCTATGTACTAACTTGTTTATCTTATGTCGAATAGGCATTCAAGGAAACATCTCATAAAAAGAAGATAAACCGAGCTTCGGATCCGGTGAGGAAGGAAGATCCCAGGACACATGCTATGGGCGACGCGGCGTTATCGATTTCGGGCCGGGCCATGGAGGACAATAGAGAAGTGCCCTATCACCGGAGATCCGTGACTAGTTCGAAGAAGAAGAAGTCGGGCAACTTCGCCTCGAGGAAGTTTGAGAAAATCTTGCACGTTATGTATTCTAAATATTATATATACATTATATATATCATGTAATTATTGTTACTAACAAATTTATATCATACTTTACAGACGTCTTCACCTCGAAGAAGGCGAAAGCCAGAGACGCGACTGACACCTCGTCGACCAGTCGCGTCTTTATTACGGTTACTGGTGGTTACAACAACAAGAAGGAGAGTTTTTGGCATGGGGTCACCGCCTCCATGTACTACGACAGGCCTCAGCATCGCCGACACTCATCCGCCGAGACATACTCCGGGCATACTCACCCGCCTCACCCTGGGAGATGGCGATAGAGAAAGACAGATTAATGCGTAAACACAAAGCGAGGTTGGAGGAGCTAGAGAGAGACAGAAAGCGTCAGGAAGACAGACTAGCACAGATGGAGGAGTGGATTACCCAGCGGTTAGGCAGCATCCCTCCGGAGGGATGCAACCCGGGTACGAGGCAGCACAGAGATGACCGATCTGATCACGGACCTGGAGGAAGTGACATGGGTTTAGGTAGTACACCGGTCCGACTGGGTGACATATTGCTTTATACATTTTTATTTATTTTGGCTTATCGTATCCCTTTGACATATCGTTTTATCCCTTTGACATATCCCCTTTGACATATCCCTATTGACATATCGTTTTATTTATTTTGGTATCGTATCCCCTTTTATATTGTTGTTGTTGATAGCCGGTAGCAATTGTAATGCTACCGGGGAAAATTATGGCTGTTTTGTGGCGGTGGTTTTTGGTCGCAAAAAAAACGACCATAATTTTCTGATTAATTTTAACTTTTGCGACGGAAATATTCCGTCGCAAAGTCACATTTGCGACGGAAAAGTGTATTTGCGACGGATATGTAAGGATCTAAAAATAAAAAAATTATTTAATAAAAAAATATTTGCGACGGATTATACAATTTTTGCGACGGTTTATAAAATTTTTGCGACGGATTATAAATTTTTTGCGACGGATTATATATTCTTGCGACGGATTATACAATTGTTTGCGACGGATTTTACATTGTTTTGCGACGGATACTATATTTTTAAAAAAAATTAAATACGTTATTATCCGTCGCAACATTCGTCGCAAATAATTTGCGACGGATGAACCGTCGCAAAAACTCGGTTTTGCGACTAAAAAATGCGACAAATAATAACCGTCGCAAATCCGTCGCAAATTAGGATTTGCGACGGAATAAGCCTAGTTTGCGACGATAACCTTCCGTCGCAAAAAGCCCAGTTTTTTGTAGTGGCCCAAACTCAATTTAATAAGTCCATTAAAAGGTTACACACGGATGGAGGGGGAGAATTTTTAAGCACTCCTCTCACCACCCACCTATTAGAACAAGGCATCACTCACCTAATCACCTGTCCTCACACACCACAACAGAATGGCACAGTTGAACGTCGCCACAGGACTATACGTGAACTTGGTCTTACTATGTTGTTTCACAGTCGTGCCCCTCTTTTTTTGTGGGTTGAAGCTTTCTCCACCGCGGTGTATATAATGAATAGGGTTCCGTCTCTCACCAATCACACGGAGTCACCATATTTTATGGTTCACGGCACACACCCTGATTATTCTAATCTTCGTATTTTTAGGTCCAAATGCTATCCGTATTCTTTGGACTCTAAGCGCCATAAGTTTGACCCGAAAACTTTACCTTGTATTTTTGTGGGATATAGTAATCAACATAAAGGCTATAAGTGTTTTCATCCGCCGACTCGGAAATTTTTTCTGTCTCGGCATGTCATTTTTTATGAAACAATATTGCCCTACAAGACCATGTCCCATATTAATCGACCTTATGTTCTCACTATTTTCGATGCCTGGCTCCCTTCCATGCTTATATCCTCATCTCCACCCATGGACCCTCCCACAACCAGCCCCGATGATTCAGCCCCCCGCTCTGATATCACTTTTACTTCAATTCCAACCCCCCATCTTCGGCCCAGCCTAGTCCCACCGATGCCGACTCCCCTCCATCACCCGAATCCATACCCTCGGCCCCTTCTAGTCCCGCCTCCCATATGTCTGCTGATCCGTCCCCCTCCCCTCCCGTAACTATCCAATTCTTCTCCCCGAGCTACTCGCGCACAACATGGCATTTTCAAGCCCAATCCCAAGTATGCCCTTATCTCTACTTACTCCTCCATTCCTACCGAACCCAAAACTGTGAAAAGTGCCCTTAAACATGAAGGTTGGAAAAATGCTATGCTAGATGAATTACAGGCTTTGTCTGCCAACCACACGTGGCAACTAGTCCCTCGTCCACCTCATATGCATGTTATTGGCTGTAAATGGGTTTTTAAAGCCAAACTTAAGCCTGATGGGACCTTGGATCGCCTAAAAGCCCGCCTTGTCGCCAAAGGGTATGCTCAGATAGATGGATTGGATTATGTTGAAACTTATTCCCCGTCGTTAAGCCCAGCACCATTCGCATCATACTCTCCCTAGCTCTCTCCAACCATTGGTCAGTTCATCAACTGGATGTCAAGAATGCCTTTTTACATGGTACCATTTCTGAGACTATATATATGGAACAACCCCCAGGTATGTCTGATCCGCTTTTGCCTCAAAGATGTTTGCCGATTCATAAAGGCTCTTTATGGGTTAAAACAAGCCCCTAGGGCCTGGTTTGACCGGTTTAGTTCCTTTCTCCGCACATTCGGTTTTTATTGCAGTTTATCTGATTCTTCCTTATTTTATTATCATGCTAATAACAGCACGCTAGTGCTTCTCTTGTATGTCGACGATATGCTTGTCACAGGTTCCAACTCCACTCTATTGGCGTCTTTCATCAACATTCTTCACACGGAATTCGCTATGAAGGATCTTGGCCACATTCACCACTTTCTGAGGGTTCAGGTTCAGTCCACCTCTCATGGTCTTCATCTACATCAGTCTCACTATGCCACTACAATCCTTCACCGTGCTTCCATGCAAGACTGCAAGCCTGCAAATACGCCAATGGCCAAGAAGTCTATTGCTCCTCCCACCTCTCCACCGACTGATCCTACATTTTACCGGAGTCTCATTGGTGCTCTTCAATATTTGACATTTACACGGCCCGACATTGTGTTTGCTATCAACCATTTGTCCCAATTCATGCAAACTCCGACACAGTTCCACATGCAACTCGTTCAGTGCCTCCTGCGCTATGTCAAGTCAACTTTGCACTTTGGTGTTTCGCTCCGCGCCACGCGTCAACTCAATCTCTATGCCTTCTCCGATGCAGATTGGGCAGGCTGCCCCATCACTAGACGGTCTGTTACCGGTTATTGCACGTTCCTTGGCCCCAATCTCGTTTCTTGGTGCTCAAAAAAACAACCTACCGTCTCCCGCTCCAGCACTGAAGCCGAGTATCGTGCCATGGCTCATACTGCCGCTGAGCTCACTTGGATTACTTCCCTTCTCAAAGAATTGCGTGTTTCTCAAACTCACACGCCGCTTCTTCTCTATGACAATTTAAGCGCCCTCTACATGACCATCAATCCCGCTCTTTCATGCCCGCAAAGAAACATATTGAACTAGATTATCATTATGTGATAGAGCAGGTAGCCCGAAAGCTTTTGATCACCAAACATGTTTCCTCTACTGATCAGCTCGCTGATGTTTTTACCAAATCATTGCCGAAATATGTCTTCAAACTACTCAGAGACAAACTTGGCGTGCTCCCTTGTCCCAGCCTTGTTTGAGGGGGAGTATTGACACACATGCATAATTCTCAAAAAGGAAACTATGGTCAATGGAGTGATAAGGTGTTCGGAGTGATAAGGTGATTGGAGTAATAAGGCGATTTGACCATAATTCATAATTTTGGTGATTAATAGCTAGACGGATACTCAATCTCTCAAATAATGATGATTTAGTTTCACATACATTTAAATAAAAAGGGCGTTTTAGGAAAAGACTAATTAGGGTTGGTTAGTATGTTATATATATATTTGTATCCCTGTGCAAGTCGAATTTTGAGCATAAGAAAAACTTTCTTCATACCAAATTCTCTTTTTCTTCAGAGAACAACCGTCAACTTGACAAAGGAGGGCACATTGGATATTCCAAGGCACATATGGTGGAATCCAATTCGAATGCAAACAAAGGCAAGAAGCGAAAGTTCAATTCAAGTTCTAAAGGCAACCGAGAGGGAAAGCAATTCAATGGTAATTGCTATAATTGCGGGAACAAAGGACACCGCGCTAATGAATGCCGTAAACCTCGGAAAGTTGAACGAGCAGGTGTGGCGGAAATAGTCACGGAGACTATGGATGAGTTGAATCTATCCGCTTGAGATTTCAAGAATTTGTTGAATGAACTTGAAGTTGTTGAATTTGAAACTCGAATTTGTGGTATGTAATAAACAAATTAAATTATACTTTATTATATGTGTATAATAGTTGTATAATGTAAATTTGTATGTCGGTGTTGAAACACACCTTAAACTTTGTATTTGGTGGTGTAACAAAGTTGCGATTATGAATATATATATATATATATATATATATATATATATATATATATATATGTGTGTGTGTGTGTGTGTGTGTGTGTGTGTGTGTGTGTGTTATTGTTATATTCATATCAATTATAGCCGTTTTTTTTTGGTATTTTGATATACATTTCAAGATATAGAGATAAAGTTGATTATGTGTATGATGTACGCTCAATCGAAATGATAAGTTCATTAATCGGTTCGTGGCAATCAAGGTGGAAAGTGTAGTTCAAGGTTCAATGAATCTCTTTTCGGTACCAAATTATACGAATGATGATTAACTTAAGATTTAACCAAAGCTGTGGGGGAAGAAGAATGTCTTCTTGACTAAAACTTTATCAGATTCTTGGATATGTGGGGGAGCATTGGTAAAGAGAATTTACCTAAATAAATCAAACAACGAAAGAAAGACATACAATGGAACGTGGTTCATTTCGAATTCCTTGGAATAATATTTTGTGTGGCGTAATAGTCTATCACTGTTATTGGATGAATTAATCAATAAGTGATAGAATACACACATAATATAGTAAACAATGGTAAGTTACGATTCATACGTCGTAGACACAATACCATTGAATAATGATCTTTAATGGTTGACTTCCTCGATTTTATAAAGTCGAAGGAGAATCTTACGGATCCGTTTAAACAAAAGTTTAGCTAGAGATCGAGTGTCAATTCTGACAAACAGAATGGGATAGCCTACGCATGACTCCCTTATAATGGCAACCCAACCATGCTGACTAGAGATCCCAATATCATGGTTTAAAAGGGACAACTAAGTTAAAGAGGGACAGTTAGCACTTACCCATTCTATTAAAATAAAAGTATTGCCTGTGATTGATAGGTTAAGCTAAAAAGCTTTTAATGATTCCTATATCTTGGTAAAGCCAAGTGGGGTATTGCAGAGTACTCTTTATGGGAGGTCACCTATGTAAGTGGAAGTAAATGATTCTATGAGAATTTTGAGGTGAATTCTCTAACACACTTTCTGAAACCAAGGTGTTCCAGGGCCAAAATGGACCCAACCATGAGAACTTAGAGACGGTCAGAGGGTCTGTTGTGTTGATATCATTGTCTAGGCATGCACCAAAGCCTGAGCAGTTCAAGCCGAGTCCGATGGTATTCTATTAGGGAAGGTTCAAGGCAGCAAACCACCTCGCCCGATGCAATAGATCTTCGTTTGTTATCTCAACTGAGTCAGTATAGCATATGCATTGTTTTTCATTCATGTGGGGGATTGTTGGAGTTTTTAGCTATCTATGAGATTTTGTACATGTGGCAAACAGTCCACTTGTAGTTAGATTCCGAATGGGTTACGGTATGAATTACCTGAAGCTAAAAACAGTTTTGGAAACTACTAAGTCATATGTATGGCCAATGATGAAAAAATTATACCTTTCCAAAAAAATGAGAGAAAGACTAGATCTACACTTCACCAATTTTTTATTAAGGGTGGGTTGTGGAGAAGAACCAACAAACACTAAAGGAGACATAGAGTTACCAAAAGAAATACTTGTGTGCATTGAGCAGTGTCCTGCACCTTATCGCTTATACGGTGCCTGCTCATGTTCCAACGGTTAAATATCTCTTTGTGGTTCTCAAACTCTTTGAGATCTCAATTTACTCCCACTGTTTCTTCTGGAATAAACACTTCCTTTAGAAGACAGCATGTTTGGAGACAAACAGTTTGCTCCACGGGTAAGCAAATAATATCCAGCGTACTTGCTAAGATATTCCACAAAGTTGCACCTGTTACAATAGGCTCCAAACCTCTCAGACACCGCCTGCTTTCTAGAAGCACGACAACATTAAATCATCGGTTAAGATGTAATGCTATCATCTTCAATATCTGATATGGAAGTCATTCAACCTTTATAATTCGGAACTCGGTTAAGTATATGTTTTAGATAAGGGCACTATCCCAAAACAGGTAAGGAATACTATGTACGGCTTACTTCGCATCTTTATCGTATAAAGTGCTATTTCCATTTTAGAAACACAATCTAATTGTGTATCTTAAAAATGGTATCCTTCAAGGGAGAATCTGATTCCCTTCGCATAACTTCAAACACCCTTCAGGTATTAACTACTTCAATCCTATTGAAGATTAAAACCTAGTAGTTCATCAATCTCATATTCGTACTGGCTCGAACTATTCAGGCTTTTCGAATTGTTGTACTTCACTAGGTACATTCAACTATTTCTAAAATAGTCATAGAGATTAATAAGCAATTATTGGCGGCATTAATTGTCATAAGCCAACAAACATCGGTATGTTTAGGCTCTAGACAAATTTTCTAGAATTATCACTTTTTTCACAAAAGAGTATTTTAGTCATCTTTAGATAAGATACGTATCACCCACATGATTCATAATCACTTAGTTCAGACATCATCAGAATGACATTTGATTACGCGTTTCTCTTCCAGAGAGTCTATATCTAGAACAACCACAAATATCAAGGATAACAGCCATACAAATATGTAGTTGAGATTTTTCACCTATATCAACTATATAGTGACTCAATCTAGTATGTTAGATTCAGTGACCGTTCGGCCTTATCGGAATAACATTTATTCCTTACGATTGAATATGTTTACTAAATCCTGACAAATAACTGAAAATTATGTTCTTCATAAGAACCTGAACACAATAACATTTATTTAGTTCCTTTATCGCTTACTTAGACTCGAGAATATTATATAGTAAGTCTTCGCAACGTTTGCTTCACTTTCCATATCTTAGAATATTCTATATTCAAATCTTTCTAATTTAATCATACTCGTGTGATATCATATATCTGAGAGTTGACTTGAGTTAGATAGATCTATCTCAACTTACTGGCTTAGAATAGAGACTTCGATAAGTTCTCTTATTCAAGCACACGCCCTAACTTTCCTTTTAATGCTTAAAGCACTCGTAAATATTTCTTAATGTAGTCTTCGTAAGACTTAAGAAAAATCAAAAGAGCTATGTCTTAAATTTTCTTTCGTAAAAATATCCGAAGTCTGTTAATTGGTTTATTTGCCTTTTGAATCATATTCAAAACATGAACCATTTAATTAACCTTCAAGCAATGGTTAAAGAATTAAGTCGATACTTAATTCTTACATTTTGAAAAGGGCTAGACCTATTCCAAATAAAATTTGGAAAGACCTCCAGTTAATCATATTACCATATAATGTCATGTGGCATCCCAAAAGTCCAAAATATTTGAACCATTAGTTAGTCATATTACACCAACTAAACAAAGAGATATCAATCACAACTATGAACTATATACAAATACAAAAACAAAAAAATTGGAGATCCACCACTTTTGACTACCAACCGACGCCGGTAAAGAGTTGCCCGCCCGCCGCCGACCGACACCGCAGTGGTGGTGCCGCCGCCTCAATCGGGCCGAGCACCACCCGATCTCGCTTTTTTTCTTTTCGTGTATCGCTATAATAAAAATCTTTCATCTTTTAATTACGTGATTTAAACGATAAAATCAACTACGCAAATTAGCATGCTTATTGCTTAAGCTCGAAGCTCGCTCTGATACCACTGTTACGAAATTTACGCGGGAACGCAGTGGAATTCAAAATTTTATTTCCTTTTAACCAGAATCGACTTCGTTTAAACAATAAACATAAAAGTAGTATACGATAAAGTTACCTTGGATGGTCTAAAAAGATCGAAGCTTTATCGTGTATGAAGGAGTAGTGGTGCACTGAGCCGTCCAAGCGTTCGGCCTCTACCGCTAGTCCACACGAACAACCCGTCGGAATCCACCATTGGATTGCTACCGGAAAGAGTCAGCTGCTAGGCCGCCTTTTTCTTCCTCCCAAAACTCTCTCTTAAGAAGCTCTCTATTTTTCACAAAGAATTATGAACTCTTGGAATTGTGATGTACAAAATAACTAGCCAACCCATTGCTTATATAAGGGTAGGTGGCGCCCCAATGCCTCTTAATCTGATTAGGAGAAGCTTCTGGTAGATTGATGAGAAACAAAACTTTTTACTAGTAAAATAAAGAAAATATATATGATTGATTTATCTCAATAATATCTAATATCTTATATTAAATATTTTTCCAAGATATATATTGACAATATCTTATATTGAATATAATAAAATATCTTATATTGAATATATTTTTATTATATTATCATAATTCAATTTTATATGTATATATATATATATATATATATATATATATATATATATATATATATATATATATATATAACATAAATGTGCACATGCACATATGCAAGTTGATAATCAAATAAGGAACGTTTTATCTCGACTATAAAGTGTTATAGTGATAAATTAATATGGTGATACTCATTTATTATTAATAAATCAAATACAAGATATTAATTATGTTGATTAGATAAAATATATATTTAATATATATGGGGCGCATAAATTATGTGTATATGATGCACATGGATTTTACAAATTAATTAATAATGATATTATATTATCTAGTACTAATTCTTCAACTCAAAACCTAATTGATCAACAATCAATCAAGAATTAATTGTGATCAAGGGTTTCTAAACGATTAAAACTACGAATAGAAGGATTCTATGCAACCAAACAGGATCAAACTTGAAGATTAACAAAACTATGTTTAAAACCGTTACCTTTCAATGCTCCAAACGTTTGGTACCAAAACGATACCCCTCTCCCGCTGATTCCGTTTCTATACTCGTATCTGCAAACCGACGAACGACCAATAAGATCCTTTGATAATTCTGTTTATCTTTTGGTTTCTGATTTCTTTTTCTAGAGCATAAGAGTTTGAACGTTTCGTGTGAAATTAATATTCTGATAACCTCCCAAAAATAATGGGGAGTTTTATTATAAAATAAAACTTTCCATTATTTAAATCCTTTTTAGTTATTCCCTTTTCTCTTCTTTTTTTCAAAACTTAAATCAATTTAAAATAAATATAATATTCAGATTTTTGTGAAATGACACGATTGGCTTTTTCATAGAAAAGTCGCGATATTACATATAACAGGTGGTGGAGATAGGTCTCAAATCTTTTATTTTCAGTAATAAAAATGATACACACAACATAAAGACTTTATCAGAGTTGATGATAGAGGAATGTACCAGAAACACGAGTTTCTAAAAGGGCATATCTGCGGTAGCACCACGCTAAATCTACCATTACGAAACCACGGTCACAATTGACCTTTTCATGATTAGTTGTAGAGCTGAAAATTAATTTCACGAGGGCCGATTGTCGACCGGTTGAAAGTTGGCTTTCAACTCCACAGTATGTATATGGAAAAATGGAAAAAATAATGTACAATGTGTCTGTGTAGTAAATATAAATATATATTGGAGTGTGTTTGTAGAATACTTGTCTGGTGTCCCATTGTTTGTGTTCCTCTTCAATAGCCAGTCATAATATGATGATCCTCTGTGCCGTGTTCTTCTTCTTCAGTATGAAGTATAATAATTCATATGCTTATCAAACAGTGTAGTTCTGCTGAATAGAATCAATATCCAGGCCTTTTAGTTTCATCATCGATTCAACATGACCCTTAACCGTGTGCAAAGTGCGGATCCGAAGCCTAAACAGAAAAATAAGATGTCAATTATGTATAGTTGATGTGTGTTATGTGCAGCAACTATAGATTTAAAAAGATATTTCTGGGAGTAATTTTCTTATCATATTCATACCTAGCAATGTCAGCTGTTAAGTTGACTTGTTCAGTGGTATTAGAGAGGCCTTTGTATGTGCTTTTTTCAACAACATTACTTGAGCCATTATTTATGCCAAAGAAGCAGGTCTAATGACTCTTCCAGATTTACCACCACTTGAGCCATTACCGGTCGAAGTTTTTGATCCTCTTGCAAGCAGCTATTGATTAATTTTAGGAATTTTCTCAAACTTGCTGATGGAATTTCTTCTACCAATTTCGGATCAATAAGTTGTTTGAAATTTCCTATTCGATAGCATGTCTCGTACCATGTCACAATATACACATGTTTGCTCGGGAATGTGGGATCAGATATTGGCCTGCCGCTTAAAACAACCAACAAGACAATGCCAAACGCATACACATCTCTGTCGCTTTAGTGAATCTACCACCGAACTTAAGAAACTCGGGTCCAAATAAGCATAAGTTCCCATAATATTTTCTTGTCTTGACATAGCTCTCTGATTCCCTAAACTCAACATCCTAAACAACTCAAAGTCCGAAATCTTAGCTACTTAAATTATCATCCAACATTATTTTCTCGGGGCCTAAAGCTCTGTGTATGACTCTACCTCGTGAAGGTAATTTATCCCACGAGCAAAGCACCAATGCATATGTTAAGCCTTTGTTCCCCAAGTTAGACGAGTCGATAGGTTCGCTTCTATTATCTCCGCATCTGGTGATCTTCAAGTGTACCATGGGACATGTACTCATACACAACAATCAACACTTTATTTTCATTGCATAATCCAACAATAGGAACGACATGAACGTAACGGATCGCTGATAGTAATTCAACTTCGCCTGAAACTCTTGAGCTACGTCAATGTAGTCATGTGCAGACGGCTTAAATCTCTTGATTGCTACAGTTCCTATGCCACCTTTAACGAAGCCTTTGTATACATCAATAAATGATCCCTTTCCAATTCTACATAATCGCCCTCCAATTCTACACTTGGGGCTAAAGTTTTTGGTTGCCAATTTAATGTCTTTTAGCGAGAACATGCGAACTGGATACGTCCATTCACTGAACACAGGAGCAGTTGGCAAGGTTAGATCCATCTTCTTGCTAGGCTTAAAGATTCTCCTGAGAGAAACCCAAGGCCTATCCCACAATGGTTTTAAAGTTATTAAGCGATCATTTCCGTCTACACTTGTTTGTAAATTACCGGTGGCGGTGTTATTACCTTCCCCTCGGTTGAGATATGATGCTTTCTCTGCATTGGCGCAAAGCAACTTGGAATTCAAATGATTGGTTAGATCCAACTGGGGAGCTCTGGCAAACAACTGTGGAAGACATTGCACCTATCTGTATCTCCAATGCATTCTCAAGGTGAACTACCAATTGAGCCATAGTTAGCCGTTTTTTGGGACGACGACGCAAGCAATTTCCAACAACTTCCATGAATCTTGTCAAACTTTCTGGAGAAATTTCTTCTTGCAAACAAGGATCAATAATCTCATTCATATCTCCTTTAGTCACGCATTCACGGTAGCGATCCAAAAGACACTTCGCTTCCTCAAAGAGTCTTCTTTCAAAGTGCAGGAGTCTACCGGATAACACTACCAACAACACAATGCCAAATGCATATACATCACTTTTTGTTGAAGGTTTATGAGTCATAATATAGTCTGGATCCAGATACCCAATTGTGCCTTTAACTTTTGTGCTATGTTCGCCATGTGTTTCACCTATCTTTCCAAGTTTTGACAGGCCAAAATCTGAAATCTTAGCGACAAGATTCTCATCTAACAAAATGTTTGTATCCTTCACATCACGATGTATGATACCGTATTGAGTGCCGGTATGAAGGTAGTCGAGTCCACGAGCAGCACCAATGCAAATTCTAAGCCTTTGTTCCCAAGTGAAAGGAATTCTTTCCTTCCCATCTCTACCCGACTTGTAAAGGTTGTCAGCAATTGTGCCTCTTGGCATGTACTCATACACTATAACCATCTCTTCTCTTTCCTTACAATAGCCGAGCAGTGAGACAAGATGAACGTGCCGGAGTTTGGAAAGCGATTCGATTTCTCTCCAAAACTCACGTGCCCCTTGAGTGGAGTCAGGCTTTAGTCGCTTTATTGCAAGAATCTCTGGACATCCATGAATGAACCCTTTGTACACTTTACCAAATCCTCCCTTTCCAATAACTAATGACTCGTTGAAGTCTTGGGTTGCCAACAATATTTGAGTAAGAGAAAACCGGTGGCAAGATGGTTCGTCTGGCGCTGATTCAGCATTTTTCTCCTGCCAAAATGTGTGCCCATAAATTTGCCTCAACAGGTAAACACCAGAGTTCACCAAGGCCAAAAGAATTGTCAATGCAGTCATAATGACATGTGACAGACCAAAAGCTACATGGTTGATGCGTATTTTCGAAGTCCAAGAAGAGTAGGTGCGTATTGGACCAGACGGATACGGACTTGCAAGACTATTGTGGGGGTTGCTTAACTTGAAGATCTCTAACCCTTTGAGGATACCAAGAACTAGCTCATCAAATGGCTGTAACGAAATCTGGAGATCACGCTTACATCCGTCTTTATCACCTTTCAAAATGACCAAATAGTCTCTGTGCATCGGAATTCTGTTACCACCATTGAACTGAATCACGTTAACTTGAGGCTCAACAACAAGATTTTGTATAAGAATATTGAAGTACTCTATGCCACCTTCCAGATGCTCGATTTCAAAGAAGCTGAAATGAAGCCTCAATAAATAAGAAAAGCCTACATCCACCGGTATTTTCCAAGTGAAATAATCCTCTACCTGCAAATTATTTCTCAACTTCCTTGATGTCTGGTAAATCTTTGGCGGTGCAACAAACGTTGGTGAAACCACATATTCGGTTGCAGACACCAAATGATTAATTTGCTGAAAGTCTGATTCTTGCAGGCAATCATCCACATCCCCCATCCAACTTCGAAACATGCCAGTATCATCGACCGTTGAGATTGTGCCCCCACCGACATTCAACCTCTTAACCAATTCAAGTGCAGTGCTATTATCAACGTAGTGGAAACGATTGCTCTGCCCGACAATACGAGGACCTAAATTATCATCAGGGGTGTAATAAAGACCGGTAGGCATGGAGATTATCTCGATCCCGTTTACAAAGGCAAAAAGATTACTGGTTTTTCTGTTTCTTTGCAAAGCAAAGACTGTAATTTGCAATATCCCGGTATCATTTACATTTAAACAGTACTCCTTGACAACATATTTAACACCCAAAGAATCAGCAGCAAGCGATGCACTGAAATTATGTAAAAGGGTGAAGGAATTAGCTTCAACAGTGAAATGATCTTGAGAATTTTCAAAACCCTGATAGGTTTCTGGATAGAAATGGAGACGAACAAATTTCTGACCTGGGTTGACATGAAAAAGGTAAGAAAAGTAGGAAAGAGAGATTCTTGCCGTCAAATATGGAGTTGGGTCGGCAGAGAGTACCTTGTGAGCTAAAATTGAACTTGTTGATTTGCCATTTGGTCGGAGGAGTGGTGTTTCTCCGACCCACTGGCGGCCGTCAAGCGCAGTAGAGTTGCTAACACAACCACAATTGATAGCTACATCTCCCAACAAATATCCATGGACAGAGGTTGTGAGATGATGAGGAGAGAAAAGGATGATGAACATGAAAAGCCATGCAAAAACAACTAGGAAAACTTGCATTTCCCCTGTTCTGCTTCAATTAAATAAAATAAAATAAAAAGAAGATTCTGATGAATCTAAGAAGACATCAACATGACACTAGAAGAATTTTCTTTTTTCTCCTTATTTCCTGACTTGACTCTGGTCTTGCAATTGCTAATCATTGTTAAGAGCACATACAGTAGCCTTAAAAAAGCTAAAGCTAGTGAGAATTACTTTTGAAGATAAATAGACAATGTCTTTTTCAAATTCATTTACTTCACTGTCAATCAATTGGAAGGAGACAAAATTGCCACATTGGATAATTTTGGAAATCAGTAATAAATATGTATTTTTTAATTGTAATTATGCTGGTTTTCTTATTTCACTATTGTAGTGTGTAATGTGATAATGAGTGGAGACAAAATTGCCGCATTAAAAGACTCTGCTGAGATCCTCAAATTTTATCCCTAAAATAATATAAAATAATACATATCCTATTTTCTGATATCTCAAATCAGCACCTCTACAACAAAGATCCCTATCATTATCCCTATAACATTTCAAATAATATTAAATAATATATATTTTACCTCACAACCCTATTTATACACATTAAATGTTTATTATTTCACTCCAACAGCATCCCTATCCCTATCCCTATCCCTATCCCTATAATTTTTAACAATTAAATATGTTTAGAGGCGTTGAATAATAGCGATCCCCACAAGAGGGATGCACTGTTCATATCCCTAAAAATAAATAGGGATAGGGCCTCTATGTATAATTTATTTGAAAAAACTACTATTTTTTATCTTCATTTTAAGGATAGGACGTGTATAAAAACTTCACTGCGAGAGTGCCCTTAGATAATTTTGAATCTTTTTTTTCAGATTAAAGCGATATTCTTGCATGACACGACACAGTATTACAGTATTAATCATGACATAGTACTACGATGATTTAAATCTATCATAATCAAATATCCAAAGCTCGGTTGTGTAATCATTGTGACACAACCATTATGAATAATAGCATCACCCATGAAATCTGTAACTTTGCAAGAAATTAGCACCCGTTAAATTTACTGTTATGAAACTACAGTGACAATCGACTTTTTTTTCACAATCAACTTTAGAGCAGAAAATCGATTTTACGAGGGCCGATTGTCAACTGGTTGAAAGTCGATTTTCTAACTCCACGGTATGTTGGAAAAATAATGTACAATGTGTTTGTGTAGTATATATATATATATATATATATATATATATATATATATATATATATATATATTTGGAGTGTTTGTATAATACTTGTCTGGTGTCCCATTGTCTGTGATATGATGATACTATGTGCCTTGTTCTTCTTCAGTATGAAGTATAATTCATATGCTTATCAAACAGTGTAGTTCTGGAGCATAGTATCTATATCCAGGCCTTTTAGTTTCATCACTGATTCAACATGACCCTTAACCGTGTGCACATCCCGAAGCCTAAGCAGAAAAATAAGATGTCAATTATGTATAGTTGATGTGTGTTATGTGCAGCAACTATAGATTTAAAAAGAAATTTTCTGGGAGTAATTTTCTTATCATATTCATACCTAGCAATATCAGCTGTTAACTTGACTTGTTCAGTGGTATTAGAGAGGTCTTTGTATCTGCTCTTTTCATCAACATTACTTGAGCCATTAATTATGCCCCGCAGCAGATCTAATGACTCTTCCAGATTTACCACCACTTGAGCTATTACCGGTCGAAGTTTTTGATCCTCTTGCAAGCAGCTATTGATTAATTTTAGGAATTTTCTCAAACTTGCTGATGGAATTTCTTCTACCAATTTCGGATCAATTAGTTGGTTGAAATTTCCTTTTTGATAGCATGTCTCGTACCATGTCACAATATACACCTGTTTTCCCCGGAATGTTAAATCATATATTGGCCTGCCGCTTAAAACAACCAACAAGACAATGCCAAACGCATACACATCTGTCGCTTTACTGAATCTACTAGAAATTAAGAAACTCGGGTCCAAATAAGCATAAGTTCCCGCAAAATTTCTTGTGCTGACATAGCTCTCTGATTCCCCTAAACTCAACATCCTAAACAACTCAAAGTTTGAAATCTTAGCTACGAAATTATCATCCAACATTATTTTGTCAATGCTTAAAGCTCTGTGTATGACTCCTACCTCGTGAAGGTAATTTATCCCACGAGCAGCACCAATGCATATGTTAAGCCTTTGTTCCCAAGTTAGACAAGTCTGATGATTGTTCTTGATTCTATTATCTCTGTACAGCTGATCTTCGAGTGTACCATGGGACATGTACTCGTACACAACAATCAACTCTTTATTTTCATTGCATATTCCCACAATAGGAACGATATGAACGTAGCGGATCGTTGATAGTAATTCAACTTCTGCCTGAAACACTTGAGCTACGTCAATGTAGTCATGTGCGGACGGCTTAAATCTCTTGATTGCTACAGTTCCTGTGCCACCTTTAACGAAGCCTTTGTACACATCAGTACCAATTCTACATAATCCCCCTTCAATTATACACTTGGGGCTAAAGTTTTTGGTTGCCACTTTAATGTCTTTTAGCGAGAACAAATGAACTGGATGCTTCCATTCACCTACCATAGGAGCAGTTGGCAAGGTTAGATCCATCTTCTTGCTAGGCTTAAAGATTCTCCTGAGAGAAACCCAAGGTCTATCCCACAACGGTTTTAAAGTTATTAAGCGATCATTTCCGTCTACACTTGTTTGTAAATTACCGGTGGCGGTGTTATTACCTTCCCCCCTCTGTTGAGATATGATGCTTTCCTCTGGTGTTGGCGCAGCAAATTGGAATTCAAAGAATTCAAATGATCGGTTAGATCCAATCTGAGGAGCTCGGCCAACAAGTGTTGGCACCAAGTGTGGAAGACATTGAACCTATCTCTGTACCTCCAATGCATTCTCAATGTGAACTACCAATTGAGCCATAGTTAGCCGCGTTTTTTGGGACGACGACGCAAGCAATTTCCAACAACTTCCATGAATCTTGTCAAACTTTTTCGAGAAATTTCTTCTTGCAAACAAGGATCAATAATCTCATTCATATCTCCTTTAGTCACGCATTCACGGTAGCGATCCAAAAGACACTTCGCGTTTCCTCAAAGAGTCTTCTTTCCGGTCTTGAGTCTACCGGATAACACTACCAACAACACAATGCCAAATGCATATACATCACTTTTTGTTGAAGGTTTATGGGTCATAATATAGTCCGGATCGAGATACCCAATTGTGCCTTTAACTTTTACGCTATGTTCGCCATGTGTTTCACCTATCTTTCCCAATTTTGATGAGCCAAAATCAAATCTTAGCGACAAGATTCTCATCTAACAAAATGTTTGTATCCTTTACGTCACGATGTATGATACCGTATTGAGTACCGGTATGAAGGTAGTCAAGTCCACGAGCAGCACCAATGCAAATTCTAAGCCTTTGTTCCCAAGTGAAAGGAATTCTTTCCTTCCTATCTTTCCCCGACTTGTAAAGGTTGTCAGCAATTGTGCCTCTTGGCATGTACTCATACACTATAATCATCTCTTCTCTTTCCTTGCAATAGCCGAGCAGTGAGACAAGATGAACGTGCCGGAGTTTCGAAAGCGTTTCGATTTCTCTCCAAAACTCACGTGCCCCTTGAGTGGAGTCAGGCTTTAGTCGCTTTATTGCAAGAATCTCTGGACATCCATGAATGAATCCTTTGTACACTTTACCAAATCCTCCTTTTCCAATAACTAATGACTCGTTGAAGTCTTGGGTTGCCAACAATATTTGAGTAAGAGAAAACCGGTGGCAAGATGGTTCGTCTGGCGCTGATTCAGCATTTTTCTCCTGCCAAAATGTGTGCCCATAAATCCGCCTCAACAAGTAAACACCAGAGTTCACCAAGGCGAAAAGAATTGTCAATGCAGTTATAATGACATGTGACAAACCAAAAGCTACAAGGTTGATGCGTATTTTCGAAGTCCAAGAAGAGTAGGTGCGAATTGGACAAGACGGATACGGACTTGCAAGACTATTGTCCGGGTTGCTTAACTTGAAGATCTCTAACCCTTTGAGGAGACCAAGAACTAGCTCATCAAATGGCTGTAATGAAATAAGGAGATCATGCTTGCATCCACCTTTATCACCTTTCAAAATGACCAAATAGTCTCTGTGCATTGGGATTTTATTGCCACCATTGAACTGAATCACACTCACTTGAGGCTCAGCAACCAGATTTTGTATTAGAATTTTTAAGTCCTTTGTGCTACCTTCCGGAATCTCGATTCCAAAGAAGCTGAAATGAAGCCTCAACAAATAAGAAAAGCCTAAATCAACAGGTATTTTCCAAGTGAAATCCTCCAAGTAAAAATTGTTTCTCAACTTCCTTGATGTCCGGTAAATCTTTGGCGGTGCAACAAAGGGTGGTGAAACAGTATATTCAATTGCAGACACCAAATGATTTATTTGTTTAAAGCCTGATTCTAGCAGGTAATCAACATCCTCTGTCCACCTTCGAAACATACCCATATCTTCTTCGACTGGTGAGATTGTGCCCCCACCGACATTCAACCTCTCAACCAATTCAAGTGCAGTGCTATTATCAACGTAGTGGAAACGATTGCTCTGACCGACAATACGAGGACCTAAATTATCATCAGGGGTGTAATAAAGACCGGTAGGCATGGAGATTATCTCGATACCGTTTATAAAGGCAAAAAAATTACTGGTTTTTCGGTTTCTTTGCAAAGCAAAGAATGTAATTTGCAATATCCCGGTTTCATTTACATTTAAACAATATTCCTTGACAACATATTTGACACCCAAAGCATCAGCAGCAAGTGATGCACTGAAATTATGCAGAAGGGTGAAGGAATTAGCTTCAACACTGAAAAAATCTTGAGAATTCTCAAAACCCTGATAACTTACTGGATAGAAATGGAAACGAACAAATTTCTGACCTGGGTTGACTAGAAAAAGGTAGGAAAAGTAGGAAAAAGAGATTCTTGCCGTCAAATATGGAGTCGGGTCGGCAGAAAGCAACTTATGAGCTGAAATTGAGCTTCTTGATTTGCCATTTGTTGGTCGGAGGAGTGGAATTTCTCCGACCCACTGGCGGCCGTCGAGCGCAGTAGAGTTACTAACACAACCACAGTTGGTAGCTACATCTTCAAACAAATATCCATGGACAGAGTTTGTGAGATGAGGAGAAAAAAGGATGATGAACATGAAAAGCCATGCAAAAACAACTAGGAAAACTTGCATTTCCCCTGTTTTGCTTCAATTTTTTTACTTTTAACTTTTTTAATATAAATTTTAAAAAAATATATAGTTGAAGATTCTGATGAATCTAAGATGAAAACAATGTGAAACCATAAGAATGTTCTTTTTTTCTTTATTTGGATAAATTTTTAAAAGAAGCTAGAGTTTGTACATTTTCTGACTTGACTCTGGTCTTGCAATTGCTAATCATTGTTAGTGGGAATAAGCTTTTGAATAAAAATAGACAATGTCTTTTTCAAATTCATTTACAACACTGTCAATCAATTGGAAGGAGACAAAATTGCCACATTGGATCATTTTGGAAATTGGAAATAAATATGTATCCCAAAATATAAATTTGTTTAGATATTTTCACACGGATTAAGAAAATGGTTAAGTATCATTAATTTTAATTGTAAAAGTCTAGAATACCCTTTGACTCTCATTCATGTAATACCCCTCAGTTTCTATTTAGCTGTCGTCGTTGCCAAAAACACACATATTAAGGAGAGTAGTTAATGTTTTGAATTAACATTAAAATGACAATAACACCTTCTGAATATAATTAATGCAATGTTATTTTCAATCTATCACCCCTTAATAAATAAGGGTAGATGTAGAAAAATACAATAAATAATGTTTTGAAAATATAATTACAACAGATAAAAAGGAATTTTTATATTTGGCAACTAATACAGTTAAATAGGAACGGAGGGAGTAGTTGTAAAGGAGGCGAATTTATAATAAATTAAGGATAAAAGGAAGAAATATGTAATAAATAATCCATTGGTATTCTAAAATAACTTATATTATGGGACAAATTCAAAAAACATAACGGACTTACATTTTGTGACGGATGTAGTATTTTTTTATTGGAATATATTGGAGTGTGTTTGTAGAAGACTCGTCTGGTGTCCCATTGTCTGTGTTCCTCTTCAATAGCCTGTCATAATATGATGATACTTTGTGCCTTGTTCTTCTTCAGTATGAAGTATAATTCATTTGCTTATCAAACAGTGTAGTTCTTCAGTATCAATATCCAGGTCTTTCAGATTGATCACTGATTCAACATGACCCTTAACCTTTTGCAGATCCCGAAGCCTAAACAGAAAAATAAGATGCCAATTATGTATAGTTGATGTGTGTTATGTGCAGCAACTATTGATTTAAATAGAAATTTCTGAGAGTAATTTTCTTATCACACATACCTAGCAATCTCAGCTCTTAACTTGACTTGTTCAGCGGTCTTTGAGAGGTCTTTGTATCTGTTTTTTTCATCAAAATTTTCCTTTTTGCCATTATCTATGCCCAACAGCAGGTCCAATGACTCTTCCAGATTTACCACCACTTGAGCCATTACAGGCCGGTGTTTTGGATCCTCGTGCAAGCGACTTTTGATTAATTTTAGGAATTTTCTCAAACTCATTGACGGAATTCCTTGTACCAATTTCGGATCAATTAGTGCAACGAAATGTCCTTCTTGGGAGCATGTTTTGTACCAATCCTTAACATGTTGATGTCCTTTTCAGCGCGAGCAATCTATTTTCGGCCTTGCCGCTTAAAACAACCAACAAGATAATGGCAAAGGAATACACATCGACGCTTTAGTCAATCTGCGAGAAACTAAGTAACTCGGGTCCAAATAACCATGAGTTCCCATAACTCTTGTCTTTGACATGGGTCTCTCGATTCCCTAAACTCAACATCTAGACAACTCAAAGTCTGAAATCTTAGCTACAAAATTATCATCCAACATGATGTTGTTAACGTGCAAATCTCTCAGTATATGACTCTATCTCATGAAGGTAATTGAGCCCACGAGCGGCACCAATGCATATGTTAAGCCTTTGTTCCCAAGTTAGACAAGTCTCGATGATTGTTCTTGATTCTATTATTTATGTACAGATGATCTTTAAGTGTACCATGGGACATGTACTTATACACAACAATCAATTCATTATTTTCTTTGCATAATCCGACAATAGAACGATATGAACGTAGCGGATTGTTGATAGTAATTCAACCACGCACGAAACACTTGAGCTACGTCAATGTAGTCACGTGCGGACGGCTTAAATCTCTTGATTGCTACTGATTCTGTGCCACCTTTAACGAAGCCTTTGTACACAACGATAAATGATCCCGTTCAATTCTACATAATCCCATTCCAATTCTACACTCGGGGCTAAAGTTTTGGTTGCCAATTTAATGTCTTTTAGCGAGAACATACTGAATCGATATCGTCCGTTCACCGAACAAAGGAGCGATTGGCAAGGTTAGATCCATCTTCTTGCTAGGCTTAAAGATTTTCTGAGAGAAACCCAAGGTACATCCCAAAAGCGGTTTTAAAGTTATTAAGCGATCATTTACGTCTAAGCGCAAGACTTCTACACTTGTTTGTAAATCGAGTTTTCTGTATTTCTTTACGGATCGATTTGCGGTTGGCGGCGTTATCGGCCTTGTCAAAGTGAGAGACCCCTTATGCTCGGTAGGGCCATCTCAACAGGTGCCATCGCTTCTGATCCGTATGTGAGTGAAAATGGCGTCTCGCCGGTCGTCACTTTTCGAGCTGTTCGGAGCGCCCAGAGAGCCTCGGGCAGGTAGTCAACCCACTTTCCGGCCTTATCATCCAGGCTCTTCTTTAACACTTTCAATACTTGCTTATTGGTGTTTTCTGCTTGACCGTTTCCTTGGGGTAACAGACCGAGGATTGCCAATGCTTGACGTTATGTTCTTTGCAGAATTCATCGAATTCATCTCTGAACTGTGGGCCGTGGTCGGATACGATGGCTCGCGGTACCCCAAACCGAGTCCAAACTTGATCCAGCAAAAAGTATATTATATCTTTGGCGCAGATTTTTACAAGTGTCATTGCCTCGATCCACTTTGTGAAGTAGTCCACGGCGACAACCACGTATTCGCACTTCGATCAGCCTTTTTTAACTGGACCGATCAGATCGATTGCCCACATATCGAAAGGCCAGGCGGCGACAACAATGCTCTGTTCCACTGACGGGAGCCTGAGAATGTCAGCAAACCGTTGGCACTTATCGCAGCTTTTGGCGTACCTTTCCGCGTCTTCGGCTAACTTTGGCCAATGGTATCTCGCTAATAAAACTTTTGAGCCAAAGTGCGGCTGAGCGGGTGGCCTCGCATATCCCCTTCATGTAGCTCTGTCAAGTATCCCTTGTATCTCTTGGTCGGACACAAAGATCGCAATGGTTTCGAAAAAGATCTTCGGTATAGGATCCCGTCGGGATCGTGTACCGCGCTACCATTCCTCGAGGTTGAGCCTCTTTGGGATCCTACGGTAGGCTTCCGTTTTCTATGTATGCTCTGATTTTGTCTATCCGGCAAGGAGTTCGCATCGCGATATCCATGATCTCTGCTCTATTTATGGCCGGTTCTTCGAGGTATTCAAACATGACTGCCGGGTCAGTGAACTCGTCCTTTGCTATCAATTTGGATAGGTAGTCTGCCTGCTCGTTTTGTTCTCGGGGTATGTTTCGGAATTCACAGTATTCGAAATTGTCTCTCAGCCTTTTCACGAGGTCTAGGTATCGCCTCAACACCTCGTCCCTTGCCTCAAAATCACCGTTGATTTGGCATACTATGACTTTCGAGTCGCAGAAGACCTCTAGGTTTCACACCCTTATAGCTTTCGCGAGCTCTAAGCCTGCTATGACTGCTTCGTATTCGTCTTGGTTATTCGAGGCGTTGAAGTTGAATCTTAGCACCTTTTCGATTTCCTCGGACGTCCCTGGCTCTAGGAGTATAATTCCGGCTCCGCAACCGTTTCGGCTCGCGGCCCCGTCAACATACATTTGCCAGCAGTGGCTCGGCCGTTTCGGCGCGGCCACGACTGGGGTGTCTGTTTCGTCGACGATCGGCGAACTAGGTTGCCTGGCTGGATGTTCCTCGTGGAAGCTTGTCTCGACTATAAAGTGGGCCAGAGATTGCGCTTTTATCGCTTTCCTGGGTTAATATTTGATATCGAATTCAGTCAATTCAATAGCCCATCGAAGCAAGCGGCCCGAGAGATCCGGCTTGTGGAGTAATTGCCTCAGAGGACTGTCGGTGAGTACTACGGTCGTGTGTGACTAAAAATAGGCCCTTAATTTTCGGGCGGCAACAACGAGCGAGTAAGATAAATTTTCTGCATTAAAATAACGACTCTCAACGGGACTAAGTGCCTTTGAAACATAAAAAATGGGCTTTTGGAGGTGCCGTCCTCCTTGACAAGAAGCGGCGGCTCTGACTGTCTAAGGCCATGAGATACTGGTTGTAGTTCATCTCTCATCAATCTGGGTGACCAAGAGAGGTAGGGCGACCAAGTACTTCTTTATTTCCTCGAACGATTTGGAAAACTCTTGAGTCCACCCAAAATTTTTCTTTCCCTTCAAGATTTTGAAAAATGGTAGGCACCTGTCTGCAGAGTTAGAAATGAACCGGCCTAAAGCAATAATTCTTCCGTTCAACCTTTGCAGCTCCTTGACAGTCTTGGGCTCACTCATGTTTATCAGAGCCTGGATCTTTTTCAGATTTGCTTCTATTCCTCTTTGGTTGACCATGAATCCCAGGAATTTTCCGGCTTGAACCCCGAAGGTGCATTTCGCGAGATTGAGCTTCATTTAGTGTTTTTTGCGTTGCCAAGCGTCTCTGCGAATCTTCAAGGTGGCCGTCTCCAGTGGATTTGACGACTATATCATCAATGTATGCCTCCATGTTCCTTCTTATCTGACCTCCAAAGACCTTATTGACCATTCTGTGATAGGTTGAGCCGGCATTTTTTAGTCCGAATGCATCATTTGATAATAGTACATGCCTCCTGCGGCCCGAAAGGCTGTCATTTCTTTCTCTTCGTCCGCCATCTTGACCTGGTGGTATCCTGAATATGCATCCAAGAAGCTCAGTCTTTGAAAACCTGTGATCCTGTCTACCATGGTGTTGATTCGAGGCAGCTCGTACGGATCCTTGGGGCAAGCTTTGTTTAAGTCGGTGAAATCGACGCACATGCGCCATTTCCCATTCTGTTTCTTTACAATTACGACATTTGCCAACCAAGTGGGGTATTGCAATTCCTTGATGATCCCGGCTTGGGTCAACTTTCCCACCTCCACTTTTATGGCGTCTTCTTTCTCATTCGAAAAGTGTCAGGCTCCCTGTTGGATTGGCTTGAAGTTTGGGTCAACGTTCAAGTAGTGTAACGCTATATCCGGTTCAACTCCTTCCATGTCCGTGATGACCCACGCGAAGGCGTCAAGATTAGCCCTTAACAGTCTTATCAGATCCTCATTTTCTTTTTCTTTGTCGGTGATTTCCAATTTTGATCTTTTGATCCAGGTATTGAGCGTGGCCTTTTCTAGTGCTATTCCAGTCCTTAACCGACAGTGTATCGGGTCAAACTGTAGTGCTAGTATGGTGAGTCAGGTGTCGAATCCTCGAGGGAAACGTATGGTAATTCAAAGTGTGGCTAAACACCAAGAAGCTATTATTAACTCAATCTAAGTACATAATTTTTCTTTTTCTATTTAGTACCCTTAAACATTAAATAAATGCATAAAACTAAACAGATATATATATATATATATACATAAATATATATATATATATAAGCAAAATACAAATATATATATATAGATATAAATATATATAAGTACCAATACAATATATAAATACTAGTAATATTATTAAAGACTAGCCAAGAATATGTCATTTGAATTAGTATCTCTTTTTTAGTAGAAATAGATGTGCTCGATCTTTCCTTATTTTAAGGTGAATCAATTATATATGAATCGGTGTATTCTAAGCTAGACAACTCCTTCTCACACGAAGCGTATGAAATTGTCATATGTCAAATTGTCATCGATTTAATCTCCACAAGCGCCCCATGCTAATCTCGGTTAGTGCGAGCAGTTGCAGTACAAATCTACCCCGGATAAAAGAGGTTATTCCGTTTGTCAGACGGCCGATGTTATTCAAAAGGCTCCGGTTGTCGGCGGATCGATTTAACTTTCGGTGTTAGTTTCAATTAAACCGTTGATTTTAACATTATTATGATCTTGAACACAAATTTAATAAGATTCATCTTTCCCAAGACAAATCGCTCGGGTAGGAAATCGGATTTCGTTGTCACGTTTTCACTCGCCAATTTTACCCTCCGGTTTTTCTATCCTTTATCTCATATCCTAACTTCTCTCAGTGGGTTCATCATTAGGTTATATGTTGCGATTCATCTTGGTTAATTACGTCAATCTGAATATTATCAATACGTTGCAAAATAGAAAAAGATTCATTATAATCGATTTTAATTCAATTTTAACATAGTCATCATCTATTTCCCTAAAAAGATAAACTAATTCAATTTCATATCTTGGCTAGATATAGAGTTAGCCTAATATCATTATAACTAATAGATAGATACTAATAACAACAAACAAACATAAATGCATTAAAAGTTGCAGATTACAATTGTAGCGTCGAGCCGTATTCTCCGGAAATGACAAATCCTTTAGCAACAACGAGCCTTGATAAACCTTCTAAGTACTATAACGATACTTATACTACATTATTATTTCGACAGAGTGTCGTTTACGGTATTTACAGAACTACAAACTAGATTAAGATAATATATATATATATATATAAGTGATATATATATATATATTGGTACAACTCAACACTCTGCAAATGAGGAGTATTTATAGAGTGGAGTACAAAGCCGGCGCGGGCGGTGTAAGTACAGCAGCGGGCGGTGCTCTGATGGAGATTCTCTCCCCGGCATCCCCCGTGTCTTTGGTGGCGAGAGAGATTCGGCTCGGGCCGGGTTTTTTCGGTTCGGGCGGATCTTGAAAAATATCTTTCTTCCGTTTCTTCTTTGTTTCGGTTTTAATTCTTGATTTTCCATCACACGCACTCAAAGCAGTCAAAAACACGAGCCACGATAATTTTGATCATAAAAACTATAAGTTTTACTAAAATTATAACGATAATATCTATTTATAACGATTTCGATTTTTATGTGTTTTTAGATATATTTTTATAGAATTTATACGATATTATCGTAAATACGATATAAAAAGTCATATAATATGGTTATATTTTTATCATACATCAGGTATTTCTCATTAAATACCACCTCTAAAAAGCTCGTCTTGAGCAGAGAAGTCAGGCTCGTCTCTCATTTGGAGGGTGTCGCACACGATTTTCCTGCATTGGGTGAACCCATCCTGAGCAGGCTTGACTGTACCCTCCGTCGCCTCCGTCTCTTTTTCGGCGACCGTTTCAAATGACCGTGATCGACCCGTGCCTTTACGGAGGATGCTTGGGAGCCTCTCGTTTGTGGTCGCTTGTATCTCCTCTCTGCGGGTAATCCTCCCTGTTCTTGGCTACATGATCGAGGAGCAGTTTGTGCCGCGACACTATCATTCCAATTCCATTGTCAGTATAAAATTTTGCCCTCTGATGGGGCATCGAGACTACCATCTGAAACCTTCTCTGTGCCGGAATTCCTAAGATCGCTGTGTAGTTCGAATGTAGATCTACAACCAGGAAGTTCACTTGCTCCATTCTGTACGGCGGATAGTCCCCTATCTCGACCTCTAGGTCAATGATCCCCATGACCTTAACTTTATTCGAGAAGCCTTCTAACGAACCCATGTACGGCCTTAGCCGAGAAGTTCCAAGTTTTAGCGCTTTCAGGGTATCCAAGTAAATGATGTCTCTTGCGGCCCCAGTGTCTATCAGCACGCGGTTGACCCCGGTATCATTGATCCCTATCTGAACCGTCATCGGTAGTTCCATTGCTCCTGTTGGCCACGCGAGTTCGCTTTTAGCGAATGTGATCGCTTAGTTCTTCCGGATCCAAGAAGACCGGTTTCTCCCTTTCTTGGAGGATGATTGAATTGATTTGGCTTTTTAGCGGTGGTTCTTTTGGGAATTCTCGATGATTACCTTTATCTCATTGGCGTACCTACGAGGTTCCCGGTCATTCTTATCTCCTCCGCTTTTCTTCTTATACTTATCCAGCTCACAGTTTTTGATCATCTTATCGACGATTCTCCGCAGAGTGATGCACTCGTCAATGACGTGACCGTGGTCTTCGTGAAATTCACAGTACTTTGTCTCGTCTCGCATCTTGCGATCGGATTTTAACGGCCTGGGTTTCTCTATCCGGTTCCAAATTTCATATAAGATCTCAGAAAGAGGCGCGTTGACAGGGATAAAGTCGGACTCGTTGAACTTGTATGGATTTTTAACCTCTCTTTCTTCATTCGCCTTTCCGTGATCACTCCTCCGCTCCTCTTTTCTATCCTCCCTGCGCTCTTCCTTTTGGGATCGAGACTCGGATTGAGATCGACCTTTTCCAGAGGGTGATGGGTTGGCCTCGGCGAGACCGAATATTCTTGCCTCATTGAACATGTCACGCAGATTGGTTGGGGGATGTATGGCGAAATGTACCTTCATTGAGCCCTTGGGGTGATCCCTCTTACGAAACCCCTTATGACTTCAGTCTCAGGGAGGTTTTTGGTTTGATCATAGACCCGCTTGAAGCGATCGTAGTAATTCTTGCAAGACTCGTCTTCCCCTTGGCGGATTTCGTACAGATCGTCAAGGGTTTTCTTCGGCCTCTCGGCTGTTTCAAATTCTTTCAGGAACTTGGATTTCAACTCTTCCTAACTTTTGATAGAGCCGCGAGGAAGTCTGCGGAGCCATGCGGCCGCCCTATCTTGCATACTCCCGACAAACGCCACACACCAAGCTGACCTGTTGGTTGTTGCCAGTAGTGTTCGGCTCTGGAAAGACGCTATCCATTCGAACGGACATGTGATCCCTTTGTAATAAACATACTGCGAGTATTGTACTCCTCTAGGTGGTAAAGAATCCAGGAGCTCATCGACTAAGGCATCTATCCCCTGATTCAGCTCAGGCTTGTTGCCTTGTTTTTCTTTCTTCAGCTCAGAGAGTTCTCGTTCCACCCTATCAAGTCTATCGTCTTTGACAATCTCCCTATTTTTGGCCGGGGCAGCCCTTTTCTTAACGACATCTTCGGAATCGGCATAGTACACCGACTCGTCATCTTGGTCGACCCGTTTTTGGTTAAGGATGTTTCTGGCGTTGTGGAGGTCTTTACCTTCATGGCGCGGGACAATGTTTCTCTCAGATGGAGCGGGTCCCAATCTCTATGGCAAATTTCTCTTCTTGTTCTGACTTAAGCGCTCCAAAGCTGATCTCCTGTCCCTACTTCTGTTTGGGACATGTTTGTTTCCGTTCCCCGAAGAGTATTCACTTCCTCAACCTCAATCCTTGTCGCGGCCATGGGGTGGCGGCTTTGGTTCTTAGGAGCCATGGTGTCTTGCTCCGGTAGGCCGGGAAGTTTGTCGTCTATTTCCATCGGAGGATTCCGCATGGCGGCAAGTCGAAGGTTGGCCTCATACATTCTCTCTTAACGTATTCGGCGTAGGCTATCGCCGCTTTGGCCTTAGATTCAAAAACATTCAGATTGGGGTCCTCCTCCACCCTTGGCATTCTCTCAGGAATTGTCCTTTGTTTTTCTTGAAGTTTTGAAGCTTCTGCAATTGCCTTACCTCGGTCTCGACCGGCGCTAGAATTTCCTGAAGTTGCGGTGTGTTCCTTGGAGTGAGCTCTCCTTTGGTTAATGATGGTTCTGGCGTCGGTCGTGAGCTTTGTTCCGTTATCCGGCTGTGAGGCATCCTATTGTGCGGTGGGATCATCAAACGTACTCTCCAAGTTACCTCGGTGAGGGGGATCTTGTGTGGTCCCCTTATTTGGTGTGGGTGGTACCAACGGGTTCTCCTTGTTTCCTGCCATGTGTCAGACTCTGGTTTGTTGTTGGCGCTAAAAAACAAAAGTGCCCTGCTTCCATTAACAGATTCTGACAACCAACAACCTTGCACGACTTGAATATCCAGACGGCGTAACAGAGTTAATGTCGAAAGTGACTTCTGCGACGGAACTGACGACGGTTCCGGCGTACGGACAATGTGATCCCGGAACGACTGCGATTTCTCGAGTGGGAAGTTCAGGAATACCAATCTAGATCCGAAATTCCGACCGTAACCTGTAAAACTTTGCTACTCAATGTCGCTGACCTCAAACACCAAGGCTGTTGATACACTGTAGCAACAAATATCAATAATGGCTCGAAAATGATGATGTTGCAAACAGGATTTCGTTCTTAACGTGAAAATACTGAGAGAGTCGACTTCTTCAGAGCAAACTCAGCAAAATCACGTGTACCTTTCTACGTACACACCATGCAAAGTCCAAACCGAAAGTGCTATGTAAGGAGGTTTCCGGCTGGGAAACTTATAACGCCAACTCCGACGAGGTCCCACACACAAAGGTCACGAGAGTGGTGATTATTCGAACGCAAACTCGTGATTTTGAGTGAGAGACGACGGAGGTTACCTTATGTGGAGCTGATGAAGTGTTGATATGAATGGATGAGCGTACGGACCCAACGAGCAAAAGGTCCTTGCTGCGAAGACTCAGGAGCAGCCTGGGGAGAGGATGATTTCCCTCATGCCACCGTAGAGACCGGTATTTGCGGACGAGCCGTACACCGGAGCTGGATCGAAAGTGTTGTTTTTCCCGGTAACAGAGCCAACTGATAGTGTCGAAATTATCTCAAGTAAATTAGTGGTTGTTTGGTGGTGGATATCGACTATGAAAGTATATGAGTGGCGGTGCGGTGTGGTGTTGTGGATATCTTTGGTGGTGATACAATACAGAATAATCGAGTAGCGAATTTGGCAGAGTATTGCCTTCTTTTTCATATAACTTGATCCCTTTTTAGGTTACACATGGAGCCCTATTTATAGGTTATCAAACCGACTAAGTTCAAGATATTTACTATTAAGGAGAAAGTACAAACAATTCTGCGGTGGTCAATCGGACCACGCTACAGAGAGCAGCGGCTTGGATTCTCGGCCCGCGCAACGTCCTCGATTCTGGTGGTCATGATGTCGGCTCGCGTTCTCCAAATGTCTGGAACAAATGATGGATCTGCGGCAGACCCACCACTCTTGATCGTATGGGATTTCCCTTCGAGACATGCTTCCGGGGTGGGTCATCCCTTATTTTAGAACCTGGCCGTGGGCCGGACCTTCGGCTCCGGTACCCTATCATCTGAGGGACCTTCCGGGGCATCAGAAGGGTTTTCGGGCCGCATTGCGGAGCCGGCCCATCAATGGCCCCCTACTCCGTACCCGTAGCATCTCGAGATGTCGGGTAGGGTGTAAGTCCTCTGGTTTTATGGGATGGTTTGGATGGGTGGCTGGCTCCAAACGCTCGGAGTTATGCCGAGCGGTTAATCTTGAACTCTTGGGACTTGGCTTATTTGGGGTCGTTAGTATAATTCATATGCTTATCAAACAGTGTAGTTCTGCTGAATAGAATCAATATCCAGGCCTTTAAGTTTCATCACTGAATCAACATGGGGACAGGATCCTCTGTACACACATCTTTGCCGCTAATTTACTCGCCCAATTTAGAACGATGCCGTTTTAAAAAAAAATACAATGAGATGATTTACATTATGGATAAATAAATGTCCTGTGCCGTCATCGTCTTTCTTCTTCGCCCTTTTCAATTCTTAAGCTCCGTCATCGGATCTCCGCCACCACATGCCATGCCCTCCCCATCGCCACTATTAGCCCCGAATAGAGAGAATAAAAAACTATCTTTATTAATCCATAATTTTGCAACTCAATCCATCTGAATTGACATAATAATAAAAAGGGGGAATGAGGGAGAAGGACAGAAATATTTCATCAATTGAGTAGAAGGACAGTATTTTGAAACTTTTGCATAAAGGACAAAATTATTTATTCATCGTCGAAATTCACTTATGTTCGAAATTCATTGTTTAAATTCTTTGCGAAATTAATTCACCGTTTAAATTCATTGATTTTCAAAATTCATTGTTAAATTCACCGATTTTAAGGATTCATCATCAAAATTCACTATCGAAATTCACTCGATTTGGGATTCATCTGGGAGATTCACCGATTTTGAGATTCATTGTTTGTCCTTCTCATTATAAAATTATGCGATTGTCCTTCTCCTATAAAAAATATGTAGTTGTCGCATTCTTAAAAATATTAGGATTATGTTCTTATCCCTAATTTCCCATAATAAAATCCCATCTGAGACCAAGTTCTTCCTCAAAGGCAACAAATACTACCAGGTAGCATGCGTATTTATAGGTTGTGAAAGTACTTTTTTTTTCCATTAGAGTTTGATAAATAAAAAGTACATAGTTCAAAGAATTTTCGTTGAAGTTTTGTTGGCGGAAATTTTTCACTGATTGTTGTTTCTTTGGAATTTGTTCGCGGTGAACTTTTGCTAACCCAATCCGTTCAATCTCATTAAACTACTCACCATTTTCATTCACTTAATTCAATACGTCAGATTGCGATCGTAAATTTAAACATAAAAATATGTAAAAACATCAACAACAACAACAAAAATACGAAAATGAAAATTCAACCAACAGACGTGGTGGCGGCATAGCTCGCTAAGTCAGGTAGAGAAAGATGATTAATTTTTAGGGAAGGAAGACAGGAGGCAAAGGTTAAAGCAACTGTGGTGGAAGGAGGGAGATGAAAGGGAAAACTAGAAGAGAAAAATTAAAGGGATAAACATGTCATTATATTTTGAACTAAACGGCATCGTTCTAAATTAGACAGGTAAATTAGACAGCATGGGTAGACAGAGGATCCTGTCCCATCAACATGACCGTTAACCGTGTGCACATCCCGACGCCTAAATAGAAAATTAAGAAATTTTCTATGATGTGTGTTATGTGCAGCAACTATAGATTTAAAAAGAAATTTTATGGGAGTAATTTTCTAATCATATTCATACCTAGCAATCTCAGCTGTTAGCTTGACTTGTTCAGCGGTATTAGAGAGGTCTTTGTATGTGCTTTTTTCATCAACATTACTTGAGCCATTAATTATGCCCAGCAACAGGTCTAATGACTTTTCCAGATTTACCACCACTTGAGCCATTACCGGTCGAAGTTTTTGATCCTCTTGCAAGCAGCTATCGATTAATTTTAGGAATTTTCTCAAACTTGCTGATGGAATTTCTTCTACCAATTTCGGATCTATTAGTTGGTTGAAATTTCCTTTTTGATAGCATGTCTCGTACCATGTCACAATATACACCTGTTTTCCCCGGAATGTGGAATCATATTCATATATTGGCCTGCCGCTTAAAACAAACAAACAAGACAATGCCAAACGCATACACATCTGTCGCTTTTACTGAATCTACTAGAAATTAAGAAACTCGGGTCCAAATAAGCATAAGTTCCAAAGAACAACATTTCTTGTCTTGACATAGCTCTCGATTCCCTTAAACTCGACATCCTAAACAACTCAAAGTCCGAAATCTTAGCTACGAAATTATCATCCAACATGATTTTCTCGGTGCCTAAAGCTCTGTGTATGACTCTACCTCGTGAAGGTAATTTATCCCACGAGCAAGACACCAATGCATATGTTAAGCCTTTGTCCCAAGTTAGACAAGTCCGATAGTTCCTCCTTCCATTATCTCCAGACAACTGATCTTCAAGTGTACCATAGGACATGTACTCATACACAACAATCAATTCTTTATTTTCATTGCATATTCCCACAATAGGAACGTAGCGGATCGTTGATAGTAATTCAACTTCGCTCGAAACACTTGAGCTACGTCTAATGTAGTCATAAAAGGACGGTTTAAATCTCTTGATTGCTACGATTTAAATCTCTTGATTGCTTCTTTATGTTTTTCATTATCAGATTCGATCCGTTTTAATGTCTCCACAACTTCTTTCATTGACGGTCTCATTTTAGGTTCAGATTCAAGACATTTTAAGGCAAGTTGAGCCATTAGCAATGCAGCTCTTGATGGATATTTCCCTTCCAAGTTTGAATCCATAACATGTTTTAGCTTTCTTCTATTGTTTAAATATGGCTTTATCCAATCAACCAAGTTGTGCTGACCGGTTGGGCGGTTTATGTCTACCGCCCTTAAACCCGTCATCATTTCAACCAATACCATGCCAAAACCATACACGTCGCTCTTCACATACAAGTGCCCTATTCAGAAAATAAACACGTCAATTTGTTACTGTAGTGCCATAAACCATATCATGTCGGGATCACAAGATCAATTAAAGATGAAGAACAAATTACCTGTAGCAACATACTCGGGAGCAGCATATCCGTATGTCCCAATTATTTGAGTTGACACGTGTGATTGACTAGCTGTTGGACCCATTTTCGCCAGTCCAAAATCTGATATCTTGGCACTATAAAACTGCAGAGATGACATTTTCAAAGACATATAGTTAATATTAACACCAAAGTTGTCATTCTAGATTATATATTCATCGGTTTTCAAAGACGGTTTCTGCTTAGCCTGTCAACAATGTATGTATAGTAGTGTCAAAATATATATAACATACCCGTCGAGCAATATGTTAGACGCCTTGAAATCCCTGTAAATCACTTGTCTCACGGAGCTATGCAAGAATTCTAGACCGTGAGCTGCTCCCATTAAAATCTTGAACCGTATGTCCCACGGAAGTGGCTGAACAGCAGATCCCCCTATAGAAAACATCAAACCGAGTTTTAAGATTGATTTATACACCACCACCACCATCACCAAACGGGGGTTTATTTAGAAACTACTGTAATTGCAAAGTTAGAACCCTTACTTCCAAAAAGGTGGTTCTCCAAGCTACCCTTCTGCATAAATTCGTAGACAAGGAGTAGCTGAGTTTCTTCCCAACAGTATCCCAGTAGCTTGACAAGGTTAGGATGTGATAGCCTTCCAAGAAAATTTATCTCAGACTGTATGCACAAAAGAGACAGAGACATTTATAGACAATATCCCATGGAAAAATAGATACGATACAAAGATATCTTTCTTTCGAAAACTCAATACAAAAGTACTCAAATGGCTGCAATAACGGAACACAACAGAACAGTTGGAAAGCATTAACGGCTGATGATTTTACCTGCCATTCTTGGAATC
The DNA here is from genome assembly GCA_026214975.1 of Gentiana macrophylla. Lineage (NCBI taxonomy): Eukaryota > Viridiplantae > Streptophyta > Magnoliopsida > Gentianales > Gentianaceae > Gentiana > Gentiana macrophylla. Next base: position 94,239,048 of record CM047814.1, on the reverse strand, counting down.
CTTGAAAACTTTCAGGGTGGAGTTTCTTGACGGCAACGCCGCTTTTAGAGTTGGATTTGTCATCTAGAAAACCCTTGTACACTTTACCAAATCCACCTTCTCCAAGAACCATATCACTTCTGAAGTTTTTTGTAGCTACCCTGAGTTCTGTAAAGGAGAAAACCTTTAAATTGGGATGAGGCAAGATCATCCCATTAGGATAAGAATCTTCATTGAAGCCTTTGTACACAGCAGTAAATGATTGTACACAGCAGTAAATGATCCCTTTCCAATTCTACACTTGGGGCTAAAGTTTTTGGTTGGCAAGGTTAGATCCATCTTCTTAGTAGGCTTAAAGATTCTCCTGAGAGAAACCCAAGGTCTACTCCACAACGGTTTTAAAGTTATTAAGCGATCATTTCCGTCTACACTTGTTTGTAAATTACCGGTGGCGGTGTTATTACCTTCCCCCCTCGGTTGAGATATGATGCTTTCCTCTGGTATTGGTGCAGCAAATTGGAATTCAAATGATCGGTTAGATCCAACTGGGGAGCTCTGGCCAACAACAGTGTTGGCACCAAGTGTGGAAGACAATGCACCTATCTGTACCTCCAATGCATTCTCAAGGTGAACTACCAATTGAGCCATAGTTAGCCGTTTTTTGGGACGGCGACGCAAGCAATTGCCAACAACTTCCATGAATCTTGTCAAACTTTCTGTAGAAATTTCTTCATGCAAACAAGGATCAATAATCTCATTCATATCTCCTTTAGTCACGCATTCACGGTAGCAATCCAAAAGACTCTTCGTTTCCTCAAAGAAGAATCTTCTTTCCACCGCAGGTCTTCCAGATATCACTACCAATAGCACAATGCCAAAAGCATATACATCACTTTTAGTTGAAGGTTTATGCGTCATAATATAGTCTGGATCTAGATACCCAGTTGTCCCTTTAACATTTGAGATAACTTCGCCATGTGTTTCGCCTGTCTTTCCAAGTTTTGATAGACCGAAATCTGAAATCTTAGCGACAAGATTCTCATCTAACAAAATGTTTGTATCCTTCACGTCACGATGTATGATACCGTGTTGGGTGCCAGTATGAAGGTAGTCGAGTCCACGAGCAGCTCCAATGCAAATTCCAAGCCTTTGTTCCCAAGTGAGAGGAATTCTCTCATTCTCGTCTCTGCCATACTTGTAAAGGTTGTCAGCAATCGTTCCTTTTGGCATGTACTCATATACTAAAATCATCTCGTCTCTTTCCATGCAATAGCCTAGTAGTGAGACAAGATGAACGTGCCGGAGCTTAGAAAGCATTTCGATTTCTCTCCAAAACTCGCGTGCCCCTTGCTTAGAGTCAGGCTTCAGTCGCTTCATTGCAAGAATCTCTGGACGTCCATAAATGATCCCTTTGTAGACTTTACCAAAGCCTCCCTTCCCAATAACAAATGCCTCATTGAAGTGTTCGGTTGCCAACAATATTTGAGTAAGAGAAAACCGGTGGCAAGATGGTTCATCTGTCGCTGATTCAGCATTTTTCTCCTGCCAAAATGTGTGCCCATAAATTCGCCTCAACAGGTAAACACCAGAGTTCACTAAGGCCAAAAGAATTGTCAATGCAGCCATAATGACATGTGACAGACCAAAAGCTACAAGGTTGATGCATATTTTCGAAATCCAAGAAGAGTAGGTGCGTATTGGACCAGACGGATTTGGACTTGCAAGACTATTGTGGGGGTTGCTTAACTTGAAGATCTCTAACCCTTTGAGGAGACCAAGAACTAGCTCATCAAATGGTTGTAATGAAATAAGGAGATCACGCTTACATCCGTCTTTATCACCTTTCAAAATGACCAAATAGTCTCTGTGCATCGGAATTATGTTCCCACCATTGAATTGAATCACATCAAGTTGAGTCTCAACAACAAGATTTTGTATAACAATATTTAAGTCCTTTGTGCCACCTTCCGGAATCTCGATTCCAAAGAAGCTGAAATGAAGCCTCACCAAATAAGAAAAGCCTAAATCAACAGGTATTTTCCAGGTGAAATGTTCCTCCAAGTGCAAATTATTTCTCAACTTCCTTGATGTCCGGTAAATCTTTGGCGGTGCAACAAAGGGTGGTGAAACCGTATATTCAATTCCCCATACCAAATGATTAATTTGTTTAAAGCCTGATTCTAGCAGGTAATCAGCATCCTCTGTCCACCTTCGAAACAAACCCATATCTTCTTCGACTGGCGAGATTGAGCCTCCACCAACGTTCAGCCTTTGAACCAATTCAAGTGCAGTGCTATTATCAATATAATGGAAATGATTACTCTGACCAACGATACGGGGGCCTAAACTGTATTCAGGAGTGTAATAAAGACTAGTAGGCATGGGGATTATCTCAATCCCATTTACGAATGCATGAGTACTACTGGGCTTTCTGTTTCTTTGTAAAGCAAAGAATGTAATTTGCAATATCCCGGTTTCATTTACATTTAAACAGTACTCCTTGACAACATATTTGACACCCAAATCATTAGTAGCAAGTGATGCGCTGAAATTATGCAGAAGGGTGAAGGAATTAGCTTCAACAGTGAAAAGATCTCGAGAATTCTCAAAACCCTGATAGGTTTCTGGATAGAAATGGAGACGAACAAATTTCTGACCTGGGTTCACTTGAAAAAGGTAGGAAAAGTAAGAAAAAGAGATTCTTGCCGTCAAATATGGAGTTGGGTCGGCAGAGAGTACCTTGTGAGCTAAAATTGAACTTGTTGATTTGCCATTTGGTCGGAGGAGTGGTGTTTCTCCGACCCACGGGCGGCCGTCAAGAGCAGTAGAGTTGCTAACACAACCACAGTTGATAGCTACATCTCCCAACAAATATCCATGGACAGAGGTTGTGAGACGAGGAGAAAAAGGATGATGGAGGTGAAAAGCCATGCAAAACAACTAGGATAGCTTGCATTTCCTGTCTTGCTTCAATTTTCAGTACAAAATTGAATAAGCGTTGAAGATTCTGATGAATCTAAGAAGACAACGAACTGAAACTAGAAGAATTTTCTGTTTTCTCCTTATTTGGATGAACTTTTCAAAGAAACCAGAGTTTCTACATTGGAAAAGTATTTAGGCACCGGAATTCGGTACCACTCATTCCTCTCTCCCCCGAGAAAGATTTATTGTGTGGTCAGGAATTTTTATGTTATTTTATTTTATTTTTAAGTGTTAAAATATATGGTTATAAAGTGTTGTATGGATGATTTCTGTGTATTATTTCGGTGCCTAAATCACTGTCCTCCTACATTTGCTTATCATAGTTAATGGAGGAAAAGGCTGGTGATTTAGTCACCGAGACTTGCACACACAAAAAAGAAACTCTGAATCAATAAACACCATGCATAAACTACAAAACTTCAAAGAAAAGAAAGAATGAAATTCAGGACCACAAAACTCATTTGTCGGGGGTGGGATATACTTGATAACTTAATCATTATGTTGGAGGAAAATGCTACTACATAAACATTTATTGAAGAACAACTCACACGACACACTATTACACTATTAATAATGATATAAGACTCGTTGATGATGATGCAAGTCCATCATGATCAAATATTCCTGAGGTATCATTCATTTTGACACAATCAATATGATAATAGCATCACCCGTGAGTTAACCATTGGTAGGACCTTAGGTGGTATACTTTTGCATTGACTTGACTCTGTTTTTTTCTTTTTTACTATTTTTGATAGGAGACTTGACTCTGGTGTTGCAATTGCAATATCCCTTATGTATAAAGTAGTTGTAGAAATAAGCAAGATAGGAGAGAAAAGTATAAACTCTTATTCAAGAACTTTTTCGGGTTACACAATGATCCTTAGAATAAATAGAAAAGGATCCTAACGGCTAGAAAAGGGAAAAAGTAAATAACGGCTAGTAACAGTGTAAACTGGGTCATTATGGTCCAGAGAGGAGAAAAGACTAACTAAAGGCATTAGGATTAAACCAAAAGACATTTAATCACTAATTAACAATAACAGGAATAAAATAAACAACATATTTCAACACTCCCCCTCACGGTTGGTGTGTAAATATCAATGCATCCAAGCTTGTTGTGAAGATGTTGGAATACTTGATTGTTGACAGGCTTTGTAAGAAGGTCTTCTATTTGATCTTTGGAGGAGACATGATGAAGAAGAATGTCACCTTTGTCAATCTTTTCTCTAATGAAGTGCTCATTCACTTCAACATGTTTAGTCTTGTCATGTTGAGTAGGATTTTCAAGAATGCAAAGAGTGAAATGTTGTCACACAGCAGTTGTATAGGTGTAGGGATAGGAAATTCAATCTCAGCCATTAGTCTTTTGATCCAAAGGCCTTCACATATACCTAGAGCAAGAGCTCTCAACTCTGACTCCGCACTACTTCTAGACACCACATTCTGCTTCTTGCTTCTCCAAGTGACCAAGTTTCCCCAAATGTAGGTGCAGTAACCAGAGATAGATTTCCTATCAGTGATATCACTAGCATAATCAGCATCAGTATAGATTTTGACCTCTCTTGAGCTATTCTTTTTTAACATTAACCCTTGCCCTGGATTTTTCTTCAGGAATCTGAGGAGAGTATACACAGCCTGCATGTGTTTCTCAGTTGGTTTATGCATAAATTGACTGGCCATTCCCACAGCAAAACTTATATCAGGTCTTGTATGGGATAGGTATATAAGTTTGCCAACTAATCTTTGATACCTCCCCTTGTCCACAAGGGGGCTACCTTTTCCTTTCCAAGTTTGAGACCTGGTTCAACAGGGGTGTTAGCCGGTTTGTGACAGACTAAACCTAACCTTGAAACGGCGCTGTAAAGTCGACGGACATTACCTAGGCTATACAGATCCTAACCGGCGATGTACCGGGTCAAATTGCGATGCTAGTCTGGTGAGTCAGTCGTATTCCTCGGGAAAACATGGTAATTCTTTTAAGTGGGGTTAAACACCAAGAAAGCTATTATTAACTCGATCTAAGTCGCAGCTTTTACTTTTCTGAGGTTAGATAGTTAGATCGATTAGATTAGTTAGTAATGTTAGAGTTAGATGTTAGTAAAACAGAAAATAAAACAAATAAATACTAATATTATATATATTTTTGGATCTAGCCAAGAATTATATTCTTGAATCAATATATTTTAGTAGAAATAAATGAGACATGATCTTCCTTTATTCAAGAGTGTAAATTATATATGAATCGGTGTACTCTAAGCTAGACAACTCCTCCTCACACGGCGTATGAAATTGTCATATGTCTCATCAATCATCCAATGTCATCCAAAGCATAAGTCACTCCCGTTTTGTCATACGAGCAATGTTTGGATCTTGATTAAAGCAGATAAATTAACGTAATACGATCTTGAGCACAATTTTAACAAGATTTGTTTTTCTAGACAAATCGCTCTGCGGTAGAAATAGGATTCCGTTGTCACGTTTTCACTCGCCAATTTTACCCTCCGGTCTTTCTATTACGATCTCGTATTCTAATCGTGAGTTGTCAATTCATTAGATTACGTTCAAATAGAAAGAGATTCATTATAATCGGTTTTAATCATTATTACCAGAGTCGATCATTCATTTTACCAAAAGATTAACTAATTGATTCATATCTTGGCTAGATATATTTTTAGTTATACATAGATATATATATCGATTCTGTCAAAATGTCATGGATTAAACGGTGAAGTTTTTCATAATAATTTCTCGTCAAGATGACAAAATTCTATTACAACCAAATTTAATTTTTTCGATCCAAACACTTATCAAATTCTCACATATATATATATAGATAGATATAATTATATAGAACAACAAAAAGTAAAACTCAATAAAATTACCCGCTTACTTCAGATCTAAGTTGTATTCTTGAAAATAGCAACCTTTCCTCAAAAGCAACTTCTTGATAATCATTTTGAGTATTACAACAAGATTACTTTATTTATAAAAAAAATATATATATACATACATATATATGTATATATACGGGCCCAAAACAAAATAAAAAAGAGAAAAAGAGATGAAGAAGGGACATGAAGAAGAGGAAATGGAAGAAAGGGAGGAGGTGGAGAGAGAGATCTTGGCCAAGAGTGGCCAAGATGGGGCAATTGATTCAATGGGGAAGCTCAGATATATAGGCACAATGAGTGGCCGGACCGGTCCTTGAATGAGCCGGACCGGTCCGAATCATGATTGCTCATCATCACTCTGCATGTGCTCCCATGTGCTCCCATGTGATCGGTTAGCAAAATCATCATTATGATGATTAAATATATATTTAAAACTTGTAAAATTCATAACTCGAGATCGCAACTCCAAAATCATGATTCAAGACCCATTGGAAAGCTCGTCGAAAATTCTACAACTTTCATCAAGGACTCTTCTTCAGAAAATGTCGATTTGATGAGCCATTCAGTATGTCGAGTCTTTTCGGGATTTTCCAAAGAAGATAAATCAATTAGCCAACTGACTGACCACCGTTTGAGTTGTAGAATTCCAATTGACTTGATTCAAAATGCGTTGGAAAGCTTACTTGAATATCTACAACTTTTATTAAGAAGTCATCCCCTAAAAATGCCTCTAAGTGGGTCAAATCTCCGTCGAAAATATGTAACGATTTAAGACTTAGAAAATTTGCTCCGTTGAACTTGTAAACTTGTGGCATTTTCTTCTTTCCTCAAAATCCATCTTTTAGACTCAAAACATGTCGTTACGTGGAATCTTGGTCAATATATAATCCCGCAATGAACCACCAAAATACCAAACGAATCCGACACGACACACCGTTACTAAACCGATACAAAAACTAATAAAAATACGATAATTTATATAATAACTACTACTTATACATTTGAATAAAACTTAGTAATTTTGACTTGATTTGATACAATAATGCTCAAAATGGTATCAATATTAGGGTAAAATGTCGTAATAATGATCATAAATTTATCTCTCATCACAACCCCTACTTAGCTTTTGGTCGTCCATAAAGCAAAACAAGCGATAAAACAAAATGAATAAGAGATAAATTCATGAAGATATAAGGTATAAGGAACAACTAGATAATACAACCATTAGAATTACAACTGCGCTTTAACCTCAATATAAGTGTATAACAGAGTGTGTGTGTGACAAGCCTTTCAATTTCCATTATCCTCTCTTGAATAAATCAAGCAAAACACACAAATATCCATTCAGACATATTTCTAATGACTTTCCTAGGTATAAGCGAGAATGATTCCACACAAAGTTCTTCCGAGTACTTATTAGGATAATCCCTAAAGCATATCATTCAGTTTATACTGGGGATAGTCAGAAGATAGCTAAGTTTTCAACCACGCTTAAAATTTTTTATTTTTTATTTTTTATTTTTTTATTTTTATTTTTTTTTTTTTTTTTTTCTTTTGATGAACTTAATTTCACATGTGTAGCATATGCCTTCATTCCCAGCAATAGGACGTTTCGTGATAACACCCTAGCTGGACTACTATCATCAAAGCGATCGGGAGCTTTTAAACTCATAGTGATATAGGACGCTTCGTGATAACGCCCATCGCACTCAAATCATTGGTAGCTACAACCAACATATAGATAGTTCATCTTAATTTGGTATTTTTCTTTTTATTCCACTTAACTTATATCCTTTCTATCACATTCAAACCTTCAGATATTCACAGTACACGTTCAAAAGTTAGGTACTAAGTTACTGCAATTATCTATAGAATAACCACTAGGATACTGAATGGATACAGTTTAAAATTTTCGTTTCAATATCAAAGGCTTTCGTGAAGGAATTCATGTTACACAAATATATTTGGAATTACAATGCACTTACGGTTCACATTGGTTATACACATCCAAATTGATCATTACATCTTCAAATCCATGAAATATATACCTTATACAGTTTATTTTAATCAACTAAATAATGCTCAAAAAATAAAAAACTAAGGAATTTATTGATACAAAATAAACATTAATTTCATTGCTAGACCAACGACTCCACTCCCCACTTACGAACTTACATTGTCCTCAATGTAAAGTGAGTGTAAATAAGTTGTTGGGAAAGCAATGGTGCACTAAAACAAGTCAAAACAAATACTCGGATGATAAAAAAAGGTGGGTGGGTGGGTCAAAGTTATGACCGTTGTGTGTGCAAATAAAATAAAAGTATGTGGAGTGTGACAGTGTAATGCAAAAGGGTAGATAAACAGATCACATAAACTTTTATTGATTTAAAACACACCACATTCCACAGTAGTTGAACTAATACATGTCACACATTATTTGAAATTTAAAACAGACTAGATCATGATATGAATATGTGACAAAGTATTAACTCTGAGTCTTTTATACCCAGATCCTCAAGGGTTATTTCAAATCGTTTCTAACAACCTAAGTCTAAGAAATGATGCATTTGAATTTTATCTTTGTTATCCATCAGATTTTCGGATAACCACCTAATCGCTCCCGTTTAATGTCATTCAAACATTCATCCTAAGACTTGGTGAAACAAAATGAAAATCAATCCAAGTATTACCAAAGTATCATCCAAAGTATGAGTAATTATTATATTTAACATTTTTATGGTCGCCTCCGGTAGCGCTTTTAGTTAACGTCGTTTGCTCGACCAAAATGATAAGGATTAACTAATATAATATACTAAACAAAACGGGATACTTCTAACAATTACTCACAAAAGCACGTAACAATTAAGCACATAATCCACTAAAAATAAATGCTTAAGGAGTAAAAAAAGGAAGGATAGTACCCGTCATTGACTACATTTATAGTCTATAGCCGACTTTACCGTGGTTTTGATTTTTTAAGGCAATCGGTGGTGGGTCATCCTCACGCACCGCATCCTTCTTCAATACCGGTTTCCAACATAGAGCGCATAATTTCCACCAATCCAAACGATTCTTGACCTTTTTCTTTAATTCTCGAGTTTTCGGTTTGCAAGCTTTCACATTATTGTCAAGTCATCTTCTTCAATTACTGCGTGTTAGTACGATCCACCACAAGAGAACACAAAGTGTCTACACAAGAACTAGATTCTAGTGTAATGTATGGATATTTCAATAAATTGTAAATGTTGAAGATAACGCGCTCATCATTCACTCCCAAACTAAGCTCTCCCTTACAAACATCGATGAAAAGGGTATTAATAGTTAAGTGCCGAAAAGTGTCAAGAAAATATGCATACTTATTATCCAACTTCATCTTTTTCATTTCATTTCTCGGGAATGGGGAGTAATTCAAGATCAAGAGGGTTAGAATGAATACCTCCCTTACCCTTGTCGTTAGATGAAGATGGTAAAGCTTCCTTGAATGATTGTGCCTTTTGAAGACATAGTGTGTCATCATTCAAGACTTTTTCTTCAAAATATGCAAGTGGATGTGGTGATGCCCTTCCAAGTTGAACCGATGTGAATTTGGGTTGAGCCGGATAAGGTTCGGTTTGAAATGGCCCTTTAGATTCCATATTCTTCTTATATTTACCATCTAAATCATCATCTACTTCATTATTCCCGAATTTTTCTAATCCATTACTTCCACAGATCCTTCCACTTTTGGTAATAATAATGATTTACCCCACTCTGCATTTCTTTCGATATTACTTGGCAATCCTTCCGAGGGTTTACTGCTTTTACGTTCTACTTTCTACTCAAGTGATATTCAGATTCCTCAATGAAGCTTCTATAATTCTTATTCGGTATCATGTCCACTCATAGATGTTTTCAACGTACTCATATCCTTAGTGATCTGTACTCATAGAAGTCATCATAATTTCCATATTCTCGAGCTTGAGTAGATATCATACCTATCGATTTTCCATTAATTTCTCCCATTTGTCAACTCCTTCAGTTGAGTTGAACTCGGAGTTCTTGGTATGCTTTGAGTGGTATGTTGTGGATATGGTTTTGTAATGATTGTAGATTCGATTCTGAGGTATCTCCTTGATAAACCTTATTAGTATATGGATTTTTGTATTGAATCGATACGGTGGTTGTCTGGCTTACTAGGGGTTTGCATCAACTAAAAGTAGGTGATCTCTTCTAAAAGCATTAAACGAGTTTGAATACGGCGTCGCTCAAATTCCTATGTCGCTTTTAAAAACTCACCTTTTCCCTTGAATAGCCTTCTGGTTCTTCCATCCCTAATGACACATTATCATGATTTGAGTAGTCATTCGGTAAGATATTTTCTGAGTTTACATTTTTACTGGCTAATAAGCCGTCAAATTTCCTACTCAAATTCTCCAAGTGTGCTAGAACTTCCGTATTCGATGTATATTCTCCTGCAAATGCTACTTTTCTTGTGCTAGAACCGGTTTCCCACATTCTGTTATTTTTGGAAATCTTTTCAATAGCATCGTAAACTATCTGAGCTTCACTCATCATTAACGAACCACCACATGCGTGATCTACATCTGCACGTGAGTCTTTCCTTAATTTACGACAGAAAAGTTGGATTTGCATATCTAAGGAATAACCATGATCGGGACAAGCTCTTAGTAGCTTTTTAAATCTTCCCCAAGCATTCCCAAGCGTTTCTTCAGATCCTTGTCTAAAGTTGGCAATTTCGACTATTAATTCCAATTTTCTACCAGGAGTAAAATATTGCTTCAAAAACTCGGTTTGAATATCCTCCCAACTAGTCGTTGAATGATGTGGAAGTGATGAGTAAACCAATCTCGTGCTCTTCCTTTTAAAGAAAAAGGAAACAAAGACATCCTCGTTAATTCCCGATGAGCACCATGACTTTTGGCTGTATTACACAACTCTTCGAAAAGATAGAGATGATGATGTGGATCCTCATCATCTTCTCCTAGAAATTGGGCTCTTGTGTCAATTAAACCAAAAAGATGAGATTTTATTTCAAAATTATTTGCTCCTTTATTGGGTAAACGAATTGGATTATTAATCTGGTACCTTCTACGGTCCGATCACAAATAAGTCTCGGGTTTGGTGGGTGATTATGCTTATTCGATTGTGATTATTTCTATTCCTTTGGGCATGATCAAGCCCTTGTTCCGGTGTTCCATTATCGATTTCGGTCATTCTCGTGATTTCGATTTGAAGATGATACTTGGTCGATTTCCTGATCGATATGACCGCTTTTACACTACTACTTTAATCGCCTTCGTGTTTAAATCGGGTTTATAAGGATTGAGTGGGGCCTTACCACTTCGGTCATCAACTAACAAAAATAGAAAATGCTCGAATTTTATAGAAGAATAAAATTGGTAACTAAAAGAAGGTAGTTACCAACGAAAAATAAAAAAGAAATGAGATAAGAAGAGTGTTGACTTATCCTCGAGAATTTTGAGCTAATACAAGTAGTAACGCCTAGACACAAAGAAAGAAATTAGCGACGTTGTCCCCGGCAACGGCGCCAAAATGCTGACAGACCTAAACCTAACCTTGGAAACGGCGCCAGAAAGCTGACGGACATTACCTAGGCTATACAGATCCTAACCGGCAGTGTACCGGGTCAAATTGCAGTGCTAGTCTGGTGAGTCAGGTCGTATTCCTCAGGGAAAACATGGTAATTCTTTTAAGTGGGGTTAAACACCAAGAAGCTATTATTAACTCGATCTAAGTCGCAGTTTTTACTTTTTCCTGGGTTAGATAGTTAGATCAGTTAGTAATGTTAGAGTTAGATGTTAGTAAAACAGAAAATAAAACAAATAAATACTAATATTATATATATTTTTGGATCTAGCCAAGAATTATATTTATGAATCAATATATTTTAGTAGAAATAAATGAGATGAGATCTTCCTTTATTCAAGGTGTAAATTATATATGAATCGGTGTACTCCTCTAGCTAGACAACTCCTCCTCACACGAGCGTATGAAATTGTCATATGTCTCATCAATCGTCCAATGTCATCCAAAGCATAGGTCACTCCCGTTTTGTCATACGAGCAATGTTTGGATCTTGATTAAAAGCAGATAAATTAACGTAATACGATCTTGAGCACAATTTTAACAAGATTTGTTTTTCTAGGACAAATCGCCTCGGTAGAAATAGGATTCCGTTGTCACGCTTTCACTCGCCAATTTTACCCTCCGGTCTTTCTATTACGATCTCGTATTCTAATCGTGAGTTGTCAATTCATTAGATTACGTTCAAATAGAAAGAGATTCATTATAATCGGTTTTAATCATTATTACCAGAGTCGATCATTCATTTTACCAAAAGATTAACTAATTCAGATTCATATCTTGGCTAGATATATTTTTAGTTATACATAGATATATATATCAGATTCTGTCAAAATGTCATGGATTAAACGGCTGGAAGTTTTCCATAATAGCCTTCTGTCAAGATGACAAAATTCTATTACAACCAAATTTAGCCTTTCGATCCAAACACTTATCAAATTCTCACATATATATATATAGATAGATATAATTATATAGAACAACAAAAAGTAAAACTCAATAAAATTACCCGTTTACTTCAGATCTAAGTTGTATTCTTGAAAATAGCAACCTTTCCTCAAAAGCAACTTCTTGATAATCATTTCGAGTATTACAACAGTACTACTTTATTTATAAAAAAAACATATATATACATACATAGACATATGTATATATACGGGCCCGAAAACAAAATAAAAAGAGAAAAGAGATGAAGAAGGGACATGAAGAAGAGGGAAATGGAAGAAAGGGGAGGAGGTGGAGAAGAGAGATCTTGGCCAAGAGTGGCCAAGATGGGGCAATTGATTCAATGGGGGAAGCTCTGTATATATAGGCACAATGAGTGGCCGGACCGGTCCTTGAATGAGCCGGACCGGTCCGGAATCATGATTGCTCATCATCACTCTGCATGTGCTCCCATGTGCTCCCATGTGATCGGTTAGCAAAATCATCATTATGATGATTAAATATATATTTAAAACTTGTAAAATTCATAACTCGAGATCTGCAACTCCAAAAATCATGATTCAAGACCCATTGGAAAGCTCGTCGAAAATTCTACAACTTTCATCAAGGACTCTTCTTCAGAAAATGTCGATTTGATGAGCCATTCGTATGTCGAGTCTTTTCGGGATTTTCCAAGAAGACAAATCAATTAGCCACTTGACCACCGTTTGAGTTGTAGAATTCCAATTGACTTGATTCAAAATGCGTTGGAAAGCTTACTTGAATATCTACAACTTTTATTAAGAAGTCATCCCCTAAAAATGCCTCTAAGCTGGGTCAAATCTCCGTCGAAAATATGTAACGATTTAAGACTTAGAAAATTTTTTCCGTTGAACTTGTAAACTTGTGGCATTTTCTTCTTTCCTCAAAATCCATCTTTTAGACTCAAAACATGTCGTTACGTGGAATCTTGGTCAATATATAATCCCGCAATGAACCACCAAAATACCAAACGAATCCGATTACTTACACACCAAGTTACTAAACCGATACAAAAACTAATAAAAATACGATAATTTATATAATAACTACTACTTATACATTTGAATAAAACTTAGTAATTTTGACTTGATTTGATACAATAATGCTCAAAATGGTATCAATATTGGGGTAAAATGTCGTAATAATGATCATAAATTTATCTCTCATCACAACCCCCTACTTAGCTTTTGGTCGCCCTCATAAAGCAAAACAAGCGATAAAACAAAATGAATAAGAGATAAATTCATGAAGATATAAGGTATAAGGAACAACTAGATAATACAACCATTAGAATTACAACTGCGCTTTAACCTCAATATAAGTGTATAACAGAGTGTGTGTGTGACAAGCCTTTTCAATTTCCACTATCCTCTCTTGAATAAATCAAGCAAAACACACAAATATCCATTCAGATGCATTACTAATGACTTTCCTAGGTATAAGCGATATAGATTCCACACAAAGTTCTTCCGAGTACTTATTAGGATAATCCCTAAAGCATATCATTCAGTTTATACTGGGGATAGTCGGAAGATAACTAAGTTTTCAACCACGCTTAAAATTTTTTATTTTTTATTTTTTTATTTTTTTTTTTTTTTTTTTTTTTTCTTTTGATGAACTTAATTTCACATGTGTAGCATATGCCTTCATTCCCAGCAATAGGGCGTTTCGTGATAACACCCTATTTGGACTTCTATCATCAGCAATGGAGCTTTTAAACCTCATAGTGATATAGGACGTTTCGTGATAACGCCTCATCGCACTCAAATCATTGGTAGCTACAACCAACATATAGATAGTTCATCTTAATTTGGTATTTTTCTTTTATTCCACTTAACTTATATCCTTTCTATCACATTCAAACCTTGAGATATTCACGAGACACGTTCAAAAGTTAGGTACTAAGTTACTGCAATTATCTATAGAATAACCACTAGGATCTTGAATGGATACTGATTTAAAATTTTCGTTTCAATATCAAAGGCTTTCGTGAAGGAATTCATGTTACACAAATATATTTGGAATTACAATGCACTTACGGTTCACATTGGTTATACACATCCAAATTGATCATTACATCTTCAAATCCATGAAATATATACCTTATACAGTTTATTTTAATCAACTAAATAATGCTCAAAAAATAAAAAACTAAGGAATTTATTGATACAAAATAAACATTAATTCCATTGCTAGACCAACGACTCCACTCCCCACTTACGAACTTACATTGTCCTCAATGTAAAGTGAGTGTAAATAAGTTGTTGGGAAAGCAATGGTGCACTAAAACAAGTCAAAACAAATACTCGGATGATAAAAGGGTGGGTGGGTGGGTCAAAGTTATGACCGTTGTGTGTGCAAATAAAATAAAAGTATGTGAGTGTGATGAGCAGTGTAATGCAAAAGGGTAGATAAACAGATCACATAAACTTTTATTGATTTAAAACACACCACATTCCACAGTAGTTGAACTAATACATGTCACACATTATTTGAAATTTAAAACAGACTAGATCATGATATGAATATGTGACAAAGTATTAACTCTGAGTCTTTTATACCCAGATCCTCAAGGGTTATTTCAAATCGTTCTAACAACCTAAGTCTAAGAAATGATGCATTTGAATTTTATCTTTGTTATCCATCAGGATTTTCGGATAACCACCTAATCGTTCCCGTTTAATGTCATTCAAACATTCATCCTAAGACTTGGTGAAACAAAATGAAAATCAATCCAAGTATTACCAAAGTATCATCCAAAGTATGAGTAATTATTATATTTAACATTTTTATGGTCGCCTCCGGTAGCGCTTTTAGTTAACGTCGTTTGCTCGACCAAAATGATAAGGATTAACTAATATAATATACTAAACAAAACGGGATACTTCTAACAATTACTCACAAAAGCACGTAACAATTAAGCACATAATCCACTAAAAATAAATGCTTAAGGAGTAAAAAGGAAGGATAGTACCCGTCATTGACTACATTTATAGTCTATAGCCGACTTTACCGCGGTTCCGCTTTTTAAGGCACTGGTGGTGGGTCATCCTCACGCACCGCATCCTTCTTCAATACCGGTTTCCAACATAGAGCAGACAATTTCCACCAATCCAAACGATTCTTGACCTTTTTCTTTAATTCTCGAGTTTTCGGTTTGCAAGCTTTCACATTATTGCTGAAGTCATCTTCTTCAATTACCTGCGTGTTAGTACGATCCACCACAAGAGAACACAAAGTGTCTACACAAGAACTAGATTCTAGTGTAATGTATGGATATTTCAATAAATTGTAAATGTTGAAGATAACGCGCTCATCATTCACTCCCAAACTAAGCTCTCCCTTACAAACATCGATGAAAGGGGTATTAATAGTTAAGTGCCGAAAAGTGTCAAGAAAATATGCATACTTATTATCCAACTTCATCTTTTTCATTTCATTTCTCGGGAATGGGGAGTAATTCAAGATCAAGTAGGGTTAGAATGAATACCTCCCTTACCCTTGTCGTTAGATGAAGATGGTAAAGCTTCCTTGAATGATTGTGCCTTTTGAAGACATAGTGTGTCATCATTCAGTACCTTTTTCTTCAAAATATGCAGTGGATGTGGTGATGCCCTTCCAGGTTGAACCGATGTGAATTTGGGTTGAGCCGGATAAGGTTCGGTTTGAAATGGCCCTTTAGATTCCATATTCTTCTTATATTTACCATCTAAATCATCATCTACTTCATTATTCCCGAATTTTTCTAATCCATTACTTCCACAGATCCTTCCACTTCTGGTAATAACAGCATTTACCCCACTCAGATTTCTTTCGATATTACTTGGCAATCCTTCTGAGGGTTTACTGTTTTTACGTTCTACTTCTCTACTCAAGTGATATTCCAGATTCCTCAATGAAGCTTCTATAATTCTTATTCTGGTATCATGTCCACTCATAGATGTTTTCAACGTACTCATATCCTTAGTGACTGTACCTATAGAAGTCATCATAATTTCCATATTCTGAGCTTGAGTAGATATCATACCTATCAGATTTTCCATTAATTTCTCCCATTTGTCAACTCCTTCAGGTTGAGTTGAACTCTGGGTTACTGGTATGCTTTGAGTGGTATGTTGTGGATATGGTTTAGGTAATGATTGTAGATTCTGATTCGAGGTATCTCCTTGATAAACCTTATTAGTATATGGATTTTTGTATTGAACTGGATACGGTGGTTGTCCTGGCTTACTAGGGGTTTCAGACCAACGAAAAGTAGGGTGATCTCTTCTAAAAGCATTAAACGAGTTTGAATACGCGTCGTTCAAATTCCTATGCTGTTTTAAAAAACTCACCTTTTCCCTTGAATAGCCTTCTGGTTCTTCCATCCCTAATGACACATTATCATGATTTGAGTAGTCATTCGGTAAGATATTTTCTGAGTTTACATTTTTACTGGCTAATAAGCCGTCAAATTTCCTACTCAAATTCTCCAAGTGTGCTAGAACTTCCGTATTCGATGTATATTCTCCTGCAAATGCTACTTTTCTTGTGCTAGAACCGGTTTCCCACATTCTGTTATTTTTGGAAATCTTTTCAATAGCATCGTAAACTATCTGAGCTTCACTCATCATTAACGAACCACCACATGCGTGATCTACATCTCGCACGTGAGTCTTTCCTTAATTTACTGACAGAAAAGTTGGATTTGCATATCTAAGGAATAACCATGATCGGGACAAGCTCTTAGTAGCTTTTTAAATCTTCCCCAAGCATTCCTAAGCGTTTCTTCAGATCCTTGTCTAAAGTTGGCAATTTCGACTATTAATTCCAATTTTCTACCAGGAGTAAAATATTGCTTCAAAAACTCGGTTTGAATATCCTCCCAACTAGTCGTTGAATGATGTGGAAGTGATGAAACCAATCTCGTGCTCTTCCTTTTAAAGAAAAAGGAAACAAAGACATCCTCGTTAATTCCCGATGAGCACCATGACTTTTGGTGTATTACACAACTCTTGAAAAAGATAGAGATGATGATGTGGATCCTCATCATCTTCTCCTAGAAATTGGGCTCTTGTGTCAATTAAACCAAAAAAGATGAGATTTTATTTCAAAATTATTTGCTCCTTTATTGGGTAAACGAATTGGATTATTAATCTGTACCTTCTACGGTCCGATCACAAATAAGTCTCGGGTTTGGTGGGTGATTATGCTTATTCCGATTGTGATTATTTCTATTCCTTTGGGCATGATCAAGCCCTTGTTCCGGTGTTCCATTACTGATTTCAGTCATTCTCGTATTTCGATTTGAAGATGATACTTGGTCAGGATTTCCCTGACTGATATGACCGCTTTTACACTCTACTCTTAACTGCCTTCGTGTTTAAATCAGGTTTATAAGGATTGAGTGGGGCCTTACCACTTCTGGTCATCAACTAACAAAAATAGAAAATGCTCGAATTTTATAGAAGAATAAAATTGGTAACTAAAAGAAGGTAGTTACCAACGAAAAATAAAAAAGAAATGAGATAAGAAGAGTGTTGACTTATCCTCGAGAATTTTGAGCTAATACAAGTAGTAACGCCTAGACACAAAGAAAGAAATTAGCGACGTTGTCCCGGCAACGGCGCCAAAATCTCGACAGACTAAACCTAACCTTGGAAACGGCGCGAGAAAGGCGGCGGACATTACCTAGGCTATCTGAGATCCTAACCGGCGAGTGTACCGGGTCAAATTGCGATGCTAGTCTGGTGAGTCGTCGTATTCTCGGGAAAACATGGTAATTCTTTTAAGTGGGGTTAAACACCAAGAAGCTATTATTAACTCGATCTAAGTCGCAGTTTTTACTTTTTCCTGGGGTTAGATAGTTAGATCAGTTAGATTAGTTAGTAATGTTAGAGTTAGATGTTAGTAAAACAGAAAATAAAACAAATAAATACTAATATTATATATATTTTTGGATCTAGCCAAGAATTATGTTACTGAATCAATATATTTTAGTAGAAATAAATGAGACAGATCTTCCTTTATTCAAGGTGTAAATTATATATGAATCGGTGTACTCCTAAGCTAGACAACTCCTCCTCACACGAGCGTATGAAATTGTCATATGTCTCATCAACTGTCCAATGTCATCCAAAGCATAGGTCACTCCCGTTTTGTCATACGAGCAATGTTTGGATCTTGATTAAAGCAGATAAATTAACGTAATACGATCTTGAGCACAATTTTAACAAGATTTGTTTTTCTAGACAAATCGCTTCGGTAGAAATAGGATTCCGTTGTCACGTTTTCACTCGCCAATTTTACCTCCGGTCTTTCTATTACGATCTCGTATTCTAATCGTGAGTTGTCAATTCATTAGATTACGTTCAAATAGAAAGAGATTCATTATAATCGGTTTTAATCATTATTACGAGTCGATCATTCATTTTACCAAAAGATTAACTAATTCAGATTCATATCTTGGCTAGATATATTTTTAGTTATACATAGATATATATATCAGATTCTGTCAAAATGTCATGGATTAAACGGCTGGAAGTTTTCCATAATAGCCTTCTGTCAAGATGACAAAATTCTATTACAACCAAATTTAGCCTTTCGATCCAAACACTTATCAAATTCTCACATATATATATATATAGATAGATATAATTATATAGAACAACAAAAAGTAAAACTCAATAAAATTACCCGTTTACTTCAGATCTAAGTTGTATTCTTGAAAATAGCAACCTTTCCTCAAAAGCAACTTCTTGATAATCATTTTGAGTATTACAACAAGATTACTTTATTTATAAAAAAACATATATATACATACATAGACATATGTATATATACTATACCGAAAAACAAAATAAAAAAGAAAAGAGATGAAGAAGGGACATGAAGAAGAGGAAATGGAAGAAAGGGAGGAGGTGGAGAAGAGAGATCTTGGCCAAAAGTGGCCAAGATGGGGCAATTGATTCAATGGGAAGCTCTGTGTATATATAGGCACAATGAGTGGCGGACCGGTCTTGAATGAGCGGACCGGTCCGGAATCATGATTGCTCATCATCACTCTGCATGTGCTCCCATGTGCTCCCATGTGATCGGTTAGCAAAATCATCATTATGATGATTAAATATATATTTAAAAACTTGTAAAATTCATAACTCGAGATCTGCAACTCCAAAAATCATGATTCAAGACCCATTGGAAAGCTCGTCGAAAATTCTACAACTTTCATCAAGGACTCTTCTTCAGAAAATGTCGATTTGATGAGCCATTCGTATGTCGAGTCTTTTCGGGATTTTCCAAAGAAAGACAAATCAATTAGCCACTTGACCACCGTTTGAGTTGTAGAATTCCAATTGACTTGATTCAAAATGCGTTGGAAAGCTTACTTGAATATCTACAACTTTTATTAAGAAGTCATCCCCTAAAAATGCCTCTAAGCTGGGTCAAATCTCCGTCGAAAATATGTAACGATTTAAGTACTTGAAAATTTGCTCCGTTGAACTTGTAAACTTGTGGCATTTTCTTCTTTCCTCAAAATCCATCTTTTAGACTCAAAACATGTCGTTACGTGGAATCTTGGTCAATATATAATCCGCAATGAACCACCAAAATACCAAACGTAAATCCGACATACACACACGGTTACTAAACCGATACAAAAACTAATAAAAATACGATAATTTATATAATAACTACTACTTATACATTTGAATAAAACTTAGTAATTTTGACTTGATTTGATACAATAATGCTCAAAATGGTATCAATATTGGGGTAAAATGTCGTAATAATGATCATAAATTTATCTCTCATCAGTTTGCACCCTAACATCCCTGTTTCTTTTAGAAGATCAAGAGTATATTTCCTTTGGGACATTGAGATACCATCTTTATTTCTGGCAATTTCCATTCCCAGAAAATATTTGAGGGTACCTAAATCTTTTATTTCAAATTCAGCTCCTAGAGAAGCCTTTATTTTTTTGATTTCCAGAAGATCATTTCCAGAGAGAATGATATCATCTACATAGACAACTAGGATGGTCAGATTCCCAGGTCTAGTGGATTTGGTAAAAAAGAGTGTGGTCAGAGTGGCATTGATGGAAGCCATGACTGATCATAAACTTAGTAAACATCCCAAACCAAGCCCTGGGAGATTGTTTTAGTCCATAGAGAGACCTTTTTGGCATACAAACATCTCCCTTTCTTCCCAGGTTTTCAAAACCATGAGGTAAGTTCATGAACACTTCTTCTTTAAGATCACCATTCAAGAAAGCATTCTTGATGTCTAGTTGATATAGTTGCCAATCCATGTTTACAGCAATGCTCATTAGGACTCTTATAGTATTTAACTTGGCCACAGGGGAAAAGGTTTCATAGTAGTCAATCCCATAGGATTGAGTGAAGCCTTTTGCAACAAGCCTGGCCTTGTACCTATTAAGAGATCCATCAACATTGCATTTAATGGTGAAGATCCACTTACACCCAACTGGTTTTTTTCCAGTGGGGAGTTTGGTAATTTCCCAGGTGCCATTTTTATTGAGGGCATTCATTTCCTCTTTTATGGCTCTCCTCCATTCAGGACACTTCATAGCATCAAGCACATTTTTTGGAATTTGGATGGTATCCAAATTTCCTATAAATGCATGGTACTTAGGTGTCAAGTGATCATAAGACACAAAATTGTAGATGGGGTGTGAAGTGCAGCTTCTTACCCCTTTTCTTTTTGCAATTGATTCCTCATTTATAGGATTATTAATCTCATGATCTCCTGAGTAGTCAGATTCATTATCATCATCTTGGGAAGTAGAAAAGTCCCTTTGTTGTTCAGAATTCGATTCTTCAGAAGATTGGTCATCTTCTGAAGTGTTAGGAGCAGGATTATCCTCTTGAGGATTTTGAGAGGTAGCTTTCCTTTTCCTGGAGTACACAATGATTTCATTACTGGGAATGTTCCCAGATTCATTATCATTTCTTGTTTCAGTGTTTTCACAGGAAGGTTCATCATTCCCTGAGTCATTCTGGTCATTCTCATGATGAATTTGAGAGTGATCAATGATATCAGGTACATCAGCTTGAGTTTCCTCAGATGTATGACCCTCAACATTCCATGTAGCATGAAAGAATTTCCCCTTGAGGTTTAGTGTCATAGAAGGGTTGTTCTTCTATGAAAGTAACATCTTTAGAATTGTAGAACTTTCTTGTATAGGGGCAGTAACATTTGTATCCATGTTGGAAGGGTGAGTATCCAACAAAGATGCATTTTATAGATCTAGGATCTAGTTTTCCTCTATGTTGTGTATGGATATGTACAAAACTTGTACAGCCAAACACTTTTACAGGTAAAGTGTTCAAGAGGTGTGAATGAGGATAATTTTCAGTCAACACCTCAATAGGTGTTCTGAACTTCAAAACTCTTGAGGGCATTCTATTTATGAGATAGGTGGCAGTTAAGACTGCCTCCCCCCATAGGAACTTAGGCACTTTCATGGTGAACATGATGCTTCTTGCCACTTCAAAAAGGTGCCGATTTTTTCTTTCAGTCACCCCATTTTGTTGGGGGGTATCCACACATGTACTGATGTGAGCAATTCCTTTTTCAATGAAGAAAGATTTGAGATTGTTCTCAAAGTATTCTCTGCCATTATCAGATTTTAACACCTTGATTTCAGTATCAAATTGGTGTTTTATCATGGCAAAGAAATTTTTGAAGACAGTTCCCAATTCTGACTTCTCTTTTAAGAGGAATAACCAAGTTATTCTCTTTGTGATCATCAATGAAACCGACAAACCACCTTTTGTCGGTGATGGTTTTTGTCTTTGAAGGGCCCCATATGTCACTTTGTGGATAAGTGTAAAGTGGCAGATGGTTGATAATCGATCTTAGGAAACACTGATCGAGAATGTTTAGCAAGATGACAAATTTCACAGTGAAAAGAATCAATAGATTTTCCATTAAATAAAGTAGGGTACAATTTCTTCAAATACATAAAACTTGGATGTCCTAGTCTATAATGAAGTAACATGATATTATTACAGCTAGGTGTAGAAACAATGCTATTAAAGCTTTTAGACAAAGACACATCAGGGTAGGTCTTGAGAATGAAAAGTCCAGACACAACTTCAGCACTGCCAATCATTTCATTCGAATTCAAACCCTGAAATTTGCAGCCATTAGTACAAAAGATCACATTACAATGAGTGTCCTTAATGAACCTACTCACGGATAAAAGGTTACATTCCAGTTTAGGTACAAACAGGACATCATTTAAGGTGATGTTTTTATCAATAAAAACACTGCCAATCCCAGAAACTTGAGATACAGAACCATCAGCTATCTTGACAAAATGAGGAATTTTACATTTGGAAATAGAGGTAAAAACTTTAGGATTTTCAAGCCCCAGAGTCAACAATCCATAAATCTTTAAGACAAGAATTACTAGAGTAAGGAGATGTACACAGACCTGTGTTGGCTATGGAAGAACTGGTTTGACTGCCATTGTGTTGAAAGGCATGAAGCCTCTTTAAAGCTTCAATTTGCTCAATACTGAAACTAGCATCAGCCATTTGTTCCTCCACAGTTGCACATTTCCCTGTGTTTTCCTGCCCAAGATTTTGCCTAGAAGGTTTCCAGTTAGGAGGCTTCCCATGCAATTTCCAGCAGGTATCCTTGGTACCGACCCTTTGCGTTGGTCACACCAAGGCCTGTTGCCTTTTGGTTTCTGTAGTTGTGAATGAGTGCTTTTAGTGAAGAAGGCATTTATTTCAAGAGGAGTAGCAGGGGTAGTGTGAGGTACAGGTGTACCCATCATAAGGGCCTTCATGCTTTCCTCATGCCTGATTTCAGCAAACACGGTTTTGATGGATGGTAGGGGTTTCATCCCAAGGATTCTTCCCCTAACATCATCAAGAATGGGATTCAGCCCCATGAGAAATTTGAAAACTCTTATTTGTTCCTTCATATCTTTACAAATCTTAGCATCATCAACAGAGTGCCAAGATATTTTTTCCAGACTGTCAAGTTGTTGCCAAGATTTTGACAATGATTGTAGTAATCAGTAACACACAGATCTCCTTGTTTGAGATCTTGTAGTTTAGCAACCCCATAAATTTCGGAGGTATTATCTTGTTTGGAATATAGTTTAATTCTTGACCATATTTCTTCAAAATGATATCATACAAGATAAAATTTTCGTTGTATCACGGGTCATAGACCTAAGAGAGTAGACATGACCAACTGCTTTCAACCCTCCATTTTTATAGGATGGTTGGCCACCTCGATAGCCTTACTTTCTCCAAGAAGATACTCCTCCTTGTCTTTGCCGATGATGTACATGACTTGATAGATCTTGACCATCGAAGGAAGTTCTCACTACCTTTGAGTTTGTGAGAAGAGATAGATAGCATTGAGGGTTCGGTGTTCGGGGGAGTTCATAGAACTTTCCTCCCTAGATTTAACATCGAAGATTGCTCTTTTGCCATTATAGAGATTTTGAATAAGCTTAAAAATCAGAGCCTCACGATACCACGTAGAAATAAAGCAAAGATAGGAGAGAAAAGTATAAACTCTTATTCAAGAACCTTTTGGGTTACACAATGATCCTTAGAATAAATAGAAAAGGATCCTATCGTCTAAAAAGGAAAACGTAAATAACGGCTAGTAATCGTGTAAAGCTGGGCCATTCTGGTCCAGAGAGGAGAAAAGACTAACTAAAGGCATTAGGATTAAACCAAAAGACATTTAATCACTAATTAACAATAAGAGAAATAAAATAAACAACATATTTGTTGAATAATAAATATTATTCTTTGAGTTTTTATAGTAGATAGTATTTGGTTAAATAAACTAAGAACCTTTCGGTTGAATTAGTAAAGTTGGGTACATTTCTTTTGTAGTACTAGTTGCTAGTAAATATAATTTATAGTACATATGTGTGTGTATATATATATATATACTAGAGGGGGGGGCCGCACAACGCGCGGCATGTACACACTCGGTTATCTAATGTGTTCGAAACAAAAAAAATTAAAGAAACCGGAGTACCAGAGACAAAGACAAATGGTTGTTTTTTTTTTTTGAAATGTTACCAATCATGACTTTGAAATTTCCTGTACCATTACATTGTGATATCAAATTTCACAGCTTCTAAATCCGAAACATAGATATCAAAACACTCAAAATAGCTCGTACTCAATGTTATCAAATGAAAAAACCTGTATGATGTTGTTGATTATGGGGTATTGAAATACAACATGACAAAGCAACCAAATACACAATGGATTGTATGAAATCTTTCTTCTAATTTGCTGAGGACGAATAATGAGTCACCATAATACTTTAGCCACTAAACCTACAAGCCAATTGGTCTTAGTCCCTAACCATAGCTACTTCAGTTGAGCAACATCAACTTAAACAACTCTGTTCTCCGGTTTTTTTTTCTTTTTGTTAGAAGAAACCTGCACATTTTCCAGGCATGCAGATTGCTCAATGCAATAGTCATTCTGCGGTACAAATATGCATTTAAGTCAAAAAAGGGAAAAAAGAAAAGCAACTCTTTGATACCCGCATCACCTCTACGCGCACGACGTCGTCTACAATTGGGTGAACCTGAAAATTTTAGACCAAGATTTTCAAAAGCATCGTAAACCATGACCAGTATGAAAACACAATAAGAAAGTGGAAAAACGTTCACAAATGCACAGTATATGCTCACTGTGCTTAAAATTCAAGCAAAATTAGCAAAAAAAAAAATAGATGAGTGAATAATGATTCCGTGCGAACATCTACCTTATAGGGATGCGAAGAAAGATGAGACTCAAAGTTTACCACTTGCTTTATATAAGCTAACATAGAATCAAATAATTTGTCCGAAGGTAAGATTCTACATGATCTGATTACCTGGATTCCAAGGTCCCGAGTCCCAATATATTCTCTCACCATCAGTCACGACAATTACTTGAATCCTTTCCTGGAAAATTTGATTCCAACCAGAATCTTTCCTGGAAAAGTAAAGACAAATTAGTCTCATCATGTGTACATGTATGTTACTTTAAGTGACACCAGAAGAAAATAAAAGCACCTCTCAAAGGTGAGCCGCAACCATTGGTTGTTCTGGGATTGCAAAGTTCATGACAACGTTGGTGTAGTCCCACGGGCTGCATCAGATAAAAGTCGAAATATATTTTATTATTCGACATTCTTAATCAATAAAAGTGTTGCAAGCATGAAATGTACTCATTCAACAGTGGGAGTCAATAAATTTTTAGAGGACATATATCGAAAACAGTTACATTCTAAGGTACCTGCAAGATATTTTTAACATCCCAAATTATCATGCATTGCAAATAAGAAGGGGATGTGCTAACTTCAGCATGATGAAAGGTCAAATAAGGAAGCGTCAATGCAACTAAGAGATTTTAGCATCCCTCGGTTCAGTGGTCCCCACCACATTATCAATAAACTATTGCAGAAAAGGTGCAATACCCACCCTAGGGAGACGGTAAGTCTGTAAACATGTGCAAGGTAAAACGTGACAAGTGATTCAACGCATAGATTTATGCTCTGCAGTCAAGCATTAAGGGACACAAACCCTAAAGAGCATTTATTCGGCATCACGATGTTTCCTCAAAGTGCTGTCCATATGCAGATCACATAATATTCTCACTTCTATTAAGAATGAATACAGAGTATATTAGAAAACAAGATCAACTCTCACATGTTTGTCACCAGAAATGTCGCCCGACCAGATTCTTGCAGCATTTTGAACATCCTAACAATTGCAAGATCCTCATTGATGTATCTGTTATTTATAAAGGTCAAGGTCAACATCGAACAATATTGGAATAATCTGGAATATAACAAAAATAATTTCTTGTCTCTGTTGCCAGTTCCAGAAACATACAACAATTTCCTCAAACCAAGAGTTACCAATAGACAAGTGACCACCACCAAAATTTGATAAAGAACAACCATGCTAGTGAAAAGCACATACCTACAAGTAGATCTAGCTTTTAAGTAAGACTTAAAATAAGGAGGTTAAATCAATGAAAATCAGGTTTTCCAGGAAACATGGAATGAAATATTTATCCTTAAATACAGCTATATACCTCCAGTTCCATCATTGCCATGTACTTGTGCAAAGGTTGATCATATTGGCAAATGGTATTCATGTTTTTCTTCTCCTGGTACAGCTTACTGAGGCCTAAACAAAAACAAAACAACTAATTTTACCTTCAGAATGTCTTTAACCTTTTTTCACATTCTTAGGCCTTAGTTTTTAACCTAATTTTACCTTTTTTTACATTAAAAACTAAGGCCTAAGAATGTTTAAACACACTAAACTAAACACACAGAAAAAAGGAATGCAATTTTACCTTCAGGAGCATTTGTCTAAAAATAGCGGTAGTTGAAATGTGAAGTCCGTTGCGATACCTTGCAAAAGAAAAAACAACAAACAACAAACAACAAAAAAAGAGTGAGTAAATTGTCAGTATACGTATCAAATGTAGTCAAAACCAAAACCACCCATTCCTTATTTACACACACACAAAATAAAAGATTTCTGTTTATTGGATAAAATAAAACAAAAATTGATGCAAGAAACCATTCGTTTAAGAAGAATGGGATAGGACGGTATGCAGAAAGAATGTTTGCTATAGTGTGCAATAATAAAAAAACAGAGAGCAGGTTGTTTGACAAACTCTTGGGCAGGTTGTTTGTCGAACCCTTCTCTTGACTCAAACAGATTGAGGTAATATAAAAAGTAGAAAACTTTTCACTTGATATTTCTATACAAAGAGCAGCAAGCATCCAAAGTCATCAACTGCAGAACCACAATATTTATATCTAGATATCTCTGTGTGTGAAAGAAAATCAATACCTCAAAACAAAGTCACCAGCTGAGACGTCCCTGAAAGAGATGGTTCACGGGTGATCTTGTTGATTCAGAGACATGGATCTTCGAATAAGCTCTTAATCGGTCTCCGCAATCTTCGAATAAGCTCTTCATCGGCCTCGGCAACAGCAAAGATTGCATTACCGAAAACCATCTACTCATGATGGACGACCATGCCACGATCTGGAGGAAGGTTGAAAGACACGTTGCAGAGAGCATTCATAGAATAATGAAGATTTTGACAGAGAACCATTTCGTAAAGAATTCATTTCGGGTGAGAGAAGGGTAGAGAAAAGATTTCGTTTCTTTAATAGAGTGAAAGGAATCATGAAAGAGGCAACGAGGTTTCAGATGAACCAGAAGTAGTAAGGATGTAGCTTTTCAGATCTGAAGAGTCGAAGGTTATCATAGAAACTTGAGGCAGGAAAGGAGGCGGCAGAAGTAATTGATGAGGTAGGGTTTTGTTTTGTGTAGATAGTGATGTTACAAGGAGAATTTTTACTTCCTGGGCTAATTAATGCAAAGGCCCAAACGGAAAATAACAGAAGCCCACACGCGAATTTAATTCTAAAAAGCAGGCGACGTGGAGTACTTAGTTGACATTTCCCAACCGGCTATTATAAATAGGTATATATATATAGTACTATGTAAATATGGTGCTAAAGAAGAGAGAGGGAGGAAACAATTAAGAAAAAACTCTTATCTCTTTCCTTGAACATTTCTCATATATCCTACTATCTAATACAAAGACAGGCTTGTTTGTTTTGGATAGCTATTTACAGCGTGATGGCCTGTGATTTTTTTTTTTTTTTTTTTTTTTTTTTTTTTACCTTTTTTTTTTTTTTTTTTTTTTTTTTTTCTTTTTCCTTTCTCCTATATCAAGACAAGGGGTTTGTTTTGGAATTGACACGCGTGTCGACTGTGATTCCAGTTTTTTTTTTTTTTTTTTTTTTGGTTTGCTTTTACCTTTTTTTTTTTTTTTTTTTTTTTTTTTTTTCTTTTTTCTTTCTCCTATATCTCCACCTGCTTATTTCCACCTACTAAGAGAAAGGATGAGGGTGCAGCCACGTTGATCATTTTGGTGCAAACCAACACGTCTACCAGCCAGGCAACCAGGTCGATGAAGACGATCCCAATTGCCGCCAAGCAAGTAGGTCACTCAAGGCGGTGCCAGGCAGGCTGCTGACGTCTCTGACTATATCTGTCCACCGCCATGCCCAACTTCCATATTCTACTTTCCAGGTAATTTCGTTGATTAATCACAGTTACCAGGTAAGTCCTCTTCCTCTTTATTTTTTGTTTGATTTCATTTTATTCTTTTGAAGCTTTTATGCGATTAAAGACAATAAATTTGTGTGGTGATTTTCAGAAAAAAAAAAATTAAATAAAAAAAAATAATCGGGTGGTGGTTTGTGGTGATATGATATGATTTTGTCATTTCTTCATCCTCGGATCCGATACTTGAAAATCTCAGGTGAGTTCTTGCATACTCAGGTGAGTTCTTGCCGAGTATGCGTTCGAGCATTCATAAATCACCTATCTTGGAAATTTTTACTACTTGTTTCGATTCCTGTTTGGCATTACAGCGTTTAAAAACACTATAGCTTCGAATGTCTTGTTTCAATCAGTCTCGTGATTTCTGGTCTTTGGAAAAAGGTGAATTTATTCATTTAAATTTCTTTGAAAAAGAATAATTTGTGTGCTTCATCCATTTTCGGTCATGTCGGTAAGAGTTGTTGTGTCTTTACAACTTCTCTTCCCTTGATTGTTTTTACTTTGTTGCCATTCTTCATGTATTTCTTGTTAGAGTTGGACATTAACTAGCATGTTATGTGTTGTTGTGGTTAGAAGAATTTTGGATGCTTCAAAAGGATTGAGTTCTTATTTGGAAGGAGAGCGACGACTTTGGTTTCAATATCGATAGATAGTGTGAATCAAAAGCGTAATTTTTCATCATTAATTCGAAAATTGGTATTACGTTCGGGGATAGATTAGCGATTTTTGCTTTGGTTCGGTGTTTTTTCCTTGCTTTTCTGATGTGAATTTTGCAGATCTGAAGTGAGGGTTCTTGCTATTTTCTACCCTTCGATTGGCACAATGATGTATTTCTTCCTCCCATCCCGGCTTTTTTTATGAAATAATTATGCGTATATGACCAGTGCTCTTTTACTTTCTATTTTGCAATCCTTGCAAGTGTTAAGGTTGGTGAATATTGATTTTCCTCTCATGTTAAGCTTTCATGTCTAATGTAAATATTCTGTTTCTACTTTTTGCCATTTTGTGTTGTGTTTTCCTTTCTGTTTTGCAGCTCTCACAAGTGTTTACGGTTGGTGAATATTAATTTCCCGCTCATGTTAAGCTTTCATGTCTGATGTACATTTTACATATTTGCCTTTTTGGATGTTGTCTTGGATATTTTCAGATCTGTTTTAATGAACCAACCGTCCATTTCGTTAATCTCTCCATTATCCACCATGTAGTTGAAAATTTCTTCCGAGTAATGGTAGGTTGTGTCCTTTCATGTTACTTAAGTTGTCATACATATATAATTGATTGTTGATTCATCTTTTAGATGTAGCCAAATCGATGTAATCCATGTAAATATCTCCATTATCCTTGACTTACAGAGCATTTGTGGTTTCATAGATGAAAAATTGTTGCTTAACATGCAAATCGGTCACACCAACAAACCGCCCATATTTAAAGATGGAATCCGGTGAGATACGTAATCGATCTACAAGGAAAATGTAATTACCCATTAGGTTTGCAACTTTATGCAAGTAAAGTGTAGATTACTATCAAGGTTTATTCTTTGTAGTTATACAATCACTATTTGAAGAGAAATAATGTTTTGGCGTTTGTTTGGTCTCGTTTGTGCGGTTCAAAGGTCTCACTAAAGGTTTTCCCATCGCATTTTCACTGCTCAGCCTTCCATTCAACAAGGTTTTGTACTTTTTCTATCATATTTACTAAGCATGCGGTTGTTTACATTTACTTTGTCATAGATTCAATCGATAGTGGTTTAGATTGTGCATTGATGAGCATGCTGAACATTTATTTGTATGTTTTCCTTTTAGATGATAAAAAGGTGCTTTACTATGTTTATTTGTGCTTGCTTTGTCTTTAAGCTCGTTTGTGTTAGAACCCGTAAGTGCAACAATGACTACTTTTCCTTTATGGTATTTTCAGTAAGCATTTCATAGCCTCGTGAGGGTTCAATTTTTATACTGGCATACATTTTGGGTATTTTTTTCCCCCTTCTTCCCCTTTTCCTATACACTATTAACCTAAATTTCCCTAACTATTAATCAGCTACAAGCCAGCTCCGTTATTCTTTGAAATTGAAGCGTTTCTCTTGAACCATCCCACCTTGAAAGATCTCACATTTACTCCCGATTATCTGCAATTACATTTGCAGATTACCCTCCTTTGTTCTACCTCCTCTCCACGGGTCGATTCCTGTTATGATAAAAACCCAAAAGCTGCCTTCGCCGATTTCAAGCCACCATGTGCACAATCCACATTTGGAAGGTTTGATGTTGTAAAGCTGCAGTCTTTACCCGATTTTATGCTGATTTACTGTCGATTCGATGTCAAGCAACGCTGTTTATCACGATGGCTTGATTTCAGCATTCAAAGCTCTGGATTTGCCGTCAAGGATTTGACAAGGTGAATTCTTTCCTTTCGTATATCGTATTTGTATCATTTATTGCTGATTCGAACCTATTCTCTGCCTTGATTTCTTGTTCTGTTGTTCATTGTCATTTGTGCAGGTTAGGATATGACAGGATTGACCTTTCCCTCATACGAGCTATTAAGGCTCTGATTCAAACGAGCTATTAAGGCTCTGATTAAGGCTCTGATTCAAACGACCTTTCCTGGGTTAAGCTGCCAGAACGAGAAGGATCCCTGTATGAATCAGAGCCTTGATTTGTCAGCAATAATAGCTCGTATGAAAGAAAAGTCGTTTGAATCCCTTTATGTTTCATTGTTTTCTACCATTACTTTGCTTTATTTATTGTGAAAGAAAATGGGTTTGCACGTCTAATACTTGTTTGAGTAAATCCACCTACCAGCATCTAGCAAAAAATAGCATATTTGTGATTTGTTATGGTTCTTTTGAATATGAAAATGTATTTGATGGTTCTTTAGAGTGTTAGACTATGAATTTTTCATAGTTTTTTTTTTGTTCTTTTTCTTTCTCTTGGTGGAATGTGGTTTTGAACCAGCACATTTTTTTTCTAAATTGAAGATGACGAAAATGTAATATTTAAAGATGTAATATTTAGCATTTAATTGTGCTTCACATGGAGTTATGGCAGGAATCTATTGATCATAAGGAGTTGACTTGGGTCAGCAATAGAGAATTAAAACACTTCTGTAAACACACAATTATTTTGTTAATTGATTGGTTTATTTTTTCTGGATGCTGACTAATGGCTTAGCGATATTCCAACAATTATTCATTATATTGTCACAAGATTGCTTCTGCTTAACAAAGGTATGACATCTGAGTATATAGTTCTTTTAGTTTCATATATGTACCCGTATTTGGTTTTTTTTTTTTTCATTCAAACTTGCGTATAAACCAACTTGATACGAAAATATAAAAGATGCCAGTGACACTGTACATATTTATATTTTTTTCGTTTTGCATAGCTTGCTGTTGCAAATGCATCACACTGTTTAATTACATCTTACATATATTTTCCATAACTATTTATCTTCTGTTCTAAGTGAGATGATATGCTATACAAAGTATTCTTGTTTGATCCACTTTTCCATATTTTTGTTTTTAGAAATGACCCAGAGAAGAAAATCAGAAAAGAGTGATCATTATAGTGAGTTTACTTTAGTCAACAAAAGAACAAGAACTGTGAACATGTATTTTCTAGGAATGGAAAATGATTTGAGATTAGTCACTAGATTTAACAAGATTTATATCTTGAACAAAAATTACTCTTCCACATCATTAATTATGTCACTGCACACTTTTAAATCATTTATCATGGTGGGATCCATTGACATTCATTATAATCATGCAAACAATTAGTAAAGCTCTCATTTGTTGATCAATGGTGATGAATATGCTGTGACATAATATATTATGCATACCAGTTTCTTTTTTCCCCCTTGAACGGTAGCAAGCTACTTTCAACTTGCGTTATGTGCGTATTCCTTATATGTGATGATGCCATTCTCTTTGGTAACTGTGCTTTATTAGACGTTTTCCTACATGACACACTCTTTGAGTTGTGATTGGAAGAGTGAAAACACTAGCTTCACAAGGCTGATTAAGTTATTATTGGCGTTTCAGTGGATAATGCTTCAGTAGGATTTGTGATTTGGTTTTATTACATATATCAATGCTTTATTGTAGTGATATTAATTGGGATAGCAGAGAACGTGCAATGATAGATAAACACTAATGATAAACAACTGCAATCACAAATCAAAGAGAAGCTGAATATTTAACTAGCCCTTTTCTTATTTTTTATTGTATATTAGCCATTTCCTAATACCTAATACAAAGAGAAGGAGGGATCATTATGAGCCTGCCACTTGTCACGCCCTTATTGGTCCGGGCTTTTTTTTTTAAAACCCTTTTTCCCCACCTTTTTTCCCCCTCAGCTATCCATTTGTAAAAGCTTCTCTTCTAATTATATCTCTTATAATAGTTGTACCTTACTGTACGCGTTTTCTGCCGTTCAAGATTCAACCCCTCCAATTTCCAGTGAGTAAGTGTGTTCACTATCTGTGTTTTTCATCAATCTAAGGTTTATCCATGAGGCTTCAATGTTGAAGATCCGCCAGCTGCTTGTTTTCCTTTGGGTATTAGCAGGGTTTGATGTAAGATGGAACCATCTGTGATATCTGAAACTATAGGGCAGGTTTGCTTCATTTATCCAATGGATTTCTACTCGATTAATAGGAAAAGGCTCTCTATAACCGACCTGCTGATTTCTACACCAGGTAAAGCTACAGTTTGACTTCTTATAACACACTTTTTGCTTTCAGTTTCAACCACAGTGTTTCTTACTATAATTTACCAAGAAAAAAACAACTCTGCAGTGCATTAACTTCTTCAATTTGCTGAGGTGGTTTTGGGTATGTGTTTGATTATTCTCTGCTTCCTTTTAGGTTCATATCTGCAAATTGATGATTTCTATTGAGAGCTAACCAAGGTTAGAAATTGAAAACAAAAAAGGTTTGTTTTAATTTAAATTTGCTTTTTCCTGTTTTGGGTGATCAAGTTAGATACTTTTTCAAGCAAATTTTAATGGGTTCGTGTCTTTACGAATTTTTTCCCTTTTTCCTTTAGTCTGTTCTTGTTGATGTTGTTCTTCCTCATGTACTTCTCAAGAATTCTGCTTTTACTTCTTCTTGTTATTGTTTTGCTGTTTTTGTTATTTTTGGTTTTTGTGGATTAACTCATTTCCCTGTCTTGAAGGGTTAAATTTGGGGAACTTTTTATTTTGGTTTTATTGCCTTAAAAGCCACCTGGAAACAGCCCTGTATGTCCGATTGCCTGTTGTACAAAAGAAAAAAACCTTACACCGCAGGTAAACGCGTTTAAGATCACTACTACTTTTTTCTCTTCATTTATGTTATAATATTATATAATACTACTACTTCCTCTTCCTTTACATTATAAGCTTTTGTTCACTTTCTCGCTTTATAGAACTGTATCGAGACCCAGTCAACTCAAATTATCCGGTAAGTTTGTTTACTACTTTCATTCTGCTGATATAGTTTGAATAGGGACTTCAAGTAGCAAATGGCGTCTACCTTTGCTGGAATCTTCTCGGTTGGTTCGACGGCAACTTCCGGATATTGTGTAGCGATAATAAGTTGGCTAATTTGGCTTCAATATCTACGGGCTCCTTTTCAAGCAGAAAGAACGTTCCGTGTCATCTTTACAGATCAGTGCTGCAGCTAGGAGTTGTATTTCAATGAAGATGGTTCTGCTGTTAAGAAGTTGTAGGTATGTACTCTATTGGAATTTAAACATCTGTTGCCCTGCTTCTTATAATGTTCTTGTGGATTGTTGATGTTTTTAATGCATTCTATATTTTTCATAATTGTTGCAGATTGGTGTGAATAATCTTGCAGATTCAGTTAGGGTTACTTTAGGTCCAAAGGGAAGAAATGTAGTTCTTCAGAGTAAATATGGCGCTCCTGAAATCATAAATGATACTGTGACTGCTTCAAACAGGTAAGCGGCGTTTTGCTTTCTATGTCTATAAAATAGAATGATAGATGTATTTGTTTTATGATGTTGTAGTCCATGAGCTTTTTCTGTTGTTATGTGAAGTTGATATGCCTATGTAGCATTCTTTCCGCGTCATTCTTACATGAGAATTGAGACCCTATATATTCATAGGTAATACATATTAACCATGAATGTTATTACCTTTGGTTTTCCCTTAGGTTAAGTTGGAGGACCCAGTTGAAAATATTGGTGCTAAAAATTAGTTACACAAACACCTTCAAAAACCAATGACTTGGCTGGGGATAGGACAACAACATCTGTTGTTCTTGGACAAGGTCTTATAGATGAAGGAGTCAAGGTCTGTTTCACCAAATTCTTTGTTTTCATACATCCATTCCTTTTCTTCATTTCTTGACCTGTAACTTACAAGACAAAATACTGAACATCATAAATGTCGGTGGTTGCAAATTTGGTGCCAACCCTCATCCTTATCACTCGTGGATCAAGAAAGCTGCAGAAGCTCTGGTTGTTCATTTGAAATCTATCTCTACAGGAGGTAACGGGGAATGTTAATTTTATCTAATGAAATATTTTGATGTAGGCTTCTATACATGTTTCGCTTGCGAATACAAGTTTCGATACTCACAATAATGCTAATGATCACTGCAGGTGGAACATAGTGAACTTGCAGACGTGGCTATAAAGAGTTAAAAGTGAAATAATAACCTCAAGTATGTTCAATGGCGTGATTTTTCCCTTCCTAACATGTTATTGTGTTGTATCTTTTTGATCCCTCAAATTTTACGTGCCATGTATTTGAATCTTTTCGATCGTTACATGTGTAGATACTCATTTAAATATAACCGAAAATCTGAAACTGGAAGGGATATCGTCTACCCTGTCAATGTTATTGCGTTTCACCCAAATGTAAGTGTATATTGTCTGGTTTCAAATATTTAGAATTTATTAAGAACTAAGCAGGATTTAGTTGGGTTTTTATTTTCTTTATCTTTTCATATACTCCTTGAGTATATATTAAGAGATAACCGTGTCATAAAGACATAACAACTTATATTCACAATTAATTAGTGGCCCTTGTTAAATAGTTGGATAATTGGATCTATTTAACTAAATGTATGATGCGATTGACTCTCAACGAACTAAATATTCGTTGATTAATCATCATTGACCACTTACTGCAGATCTACTTATCTAAGTAACAAAGAACATGTTGCACCATTAACATTCTGTCTCTATGGAATATTAATGATTGAAAATATGTCGCTTATTTTGTATCTTAACCGACTTGTTAAAATTTTAGTATTAGGATCGATGCAACAACCATGATCAACCATTAAACATACACATCCAGTGTCGCCACGTCTATATACTCTTTTGTCTCCCCTTTTGTAATAGACAACATACCTAAACAATGTTGACATGGTTGCCAAGCATGTACCATACATCTCGGTTGTTACCGTAGTGTGTGTGCTCTTTTGACTACTCTTCTGTAATAGAAAACATCCTTAGACAATGTTCACATGGATGTATATCATGTACCAATGTACCATCAACACATTTGTAGTAAAATTTGGAGTGTATTATTAGCCAAAACGCTGATTACATAATTTGTTACTTTTGTTATTGTATGCCCATTATTTCTTCGATATTCTTTCAAACAACCTTCATACCTTTTCGCTCCATCATATTTGGAAACACCGAACACGCAAAAATGCTATCAAAGTACTGCAGTGGCTATGCACCGTGTCTTACACGGTGTACAGCCACTAGTACACATATATATAGCAATGAAAAGGGGCACTTGGCAAACTCAAATAATGCCAAGTGTCTCAACACTTTGCATAGCTAAAAACATGACACATGTATGTGTTCATGAGTCATCAAAAAGTAGTACCGTAAAATACTGTAAAATAGACATCCACATATTACGTGTTATATTTCGACACAAGTTGTAACACGTAACATTTATAACACTCCCCCTTGGATGTCCTTTTATACAAAGAACCTGCCTCGTTTAAACCTTCATTATGAAAAAACCATTTGGAAAAAATCATAATGAAGGAAAAAGAGTACAGCCGTCATTTGTGTATTACTCCCCCTGATATGAACATCTCTTCAGGTCCCTAAGCCGGCGCATTTCGATCTTCTTTATCAATTTCTCAAGCGTAGCGGTAGGTAATGACTTCGTGAATAGATCTGCTGGATTGTCACTTGATCGATCTGTTGAGCAAACAATGTCGCTTTCTTCTGAAGATCGTGAGTGAAGAAGAATTTTGGTGAAATATGTTTCGTTGTAACCTCCCTTTAGTTGTGCAATACATGCTGCATTGTCTTCATATAATGTAGTCGGCTTCTCTTTCTCAACGAACAATCCACAAGTTTTCGTATATAATGCGTCGTTGATCTCAACCGGACACATTCTCGGCTTGCTTCATGAATAGCAATTATCTCGGCATGATTTGAGGATGTAGCGACCAATGATTTCTTAGTTGAGCACCATGAAATTGCTGTTCCACCGCTAGTAAATAAGTAACCTGTCTGAGACCTTGCTTTGTGCGGGTCGGATAAATATCCTGCATCCGCATAACCAACAAGTTCCCGATTTGATTTATTGGAGTAGAAGAGTCCAAGATCAATCGTCCCTTGCAAATATCGAAACAAGTGTTTGACTCCATTCCAATGACGTTGCGTCGAAGCTGAACTAAACCTGGCCAATAAACTCACAGAAAAAGAAATATCCGGTCTAGTATTGTTAGCTAAATACATTAGAGCACCGATAGCACTGAGATATGGTACTTCAGGACCAAGTATCTCTTCATTTTCTTCACATGGTCGAAAAGGATCTTTATCTATTTCAAGCGATCTCACGACCATTGGAGTGCTTAACGGATGTGATTTGTCCATATAGAATCGTTTCAAAACTTTCTCTGTATAAGTTGATTGATGGACAAAAATTCCATCTTCTAGATGTTCAATCTGTAAACCAAGACAAAACCTTGTTTGTCCAAAATCTTTAACTTCGAATTCTTTCTTTAAATAATCAATCGCTTTTGAAAATTCTTGTGAGTTCCAACAATATTTAAATCATCGACATATACAGAGATTACCACAAATTGTGATTCACGCTTTCTGATAAAAATGCAAGGACAAATCAGATCATTTTTAAAACCTTCATTAATTAAACTTTCACTGAGACGGTTATACCACATCCGTCCAGATTGCTTTAATCCATACAGGGACTTCTGTAACTTGACAGAATAAATTTCTCGAGGATTCGATTTACATGCTTCAGGCATTCTAAATCCTGCAGGGATTTTCATATATATATATATATATATATCATTGTCAAGTTTCCCGTATAGGTAAGCTGTAACAACGTCCATAAGACGCATTTGAAGGTTTTCATGTGATGCCAGGCTCACAAGGTATCGTAATGTTATCGAATCAACCGCTGGTGAATAAGTTTCCTCGTAATCAATACCGGGCCTTTGTGAAAATCCTTGGGCCACAAGTCGTGCTTTATATCTCAATATTTCATTTTTCTCATTTCTTTTCCGCACGAACACCCATTTGAACCCTACTGGCTTTATGCCTCGTGAGTACGAACTCTGAGTCCAAAACTTCGTTTTTCCAAGGATTCTAATTCTGATTTAATGGCATCTTGCCATCGTGGCCAATCTTTTCTTTTTCGACATTCATCAATTGATGTCGGTTTATGATCCTCATTTTCACCAGTTATTTCAAGTGCGACATTATATGCAAAGATGTCGTCGATGATGACTTCCTCTCGGTTCCATTTTGTTCCGGAAGTTACATAGTTAATTGATGTCTCTATACATTCACCACTTTCGGGATTAGTAATTTTCTCGCTTTCTTGGATCTCATCATCAATTTTAGAATCATCGACTCTTTGATCATTTTGTCCTCTCCTTTTTCGAGGATTTTTATCTTTCGCACCAATCGGTCTACCACGCTTCTGGCGTGGTTTCGATTCATTTGCTATATTATTCTTTTCAAGTCCTTCTGGGACTGAAACACGAGCCGGATTCGCAGCTTCTATATAAGATTTAGTGACTCTGCTGGAGTCATTAAATGCATCCGGTAATTGATTAGCTATCTTTTGAAAATGAATGATTCTTTGAACTTCAAGTTCACATGCACTTGTACGAGGATCAAGAAAATTTAATGACGTTTTCCAAGAGATTTCTTTCTGTAACAGTTCTTTTTCAGGTCCATTTCCTCCCCATAATCTCGGGAAAACAGTCTCATCAAAATGACAATCTGCAAATCTTGCAGTAAATAAGTCACCCGTCAAGGGTTCAAGATATCTAATAATAGACGGGGAGTTATATCCCACATAAATTCCCAATCTTCTTTGGGGGCCCATGGTGCGTCTTGCTGCAGGCAATATTGGTACATATACTACGCAACCAAAAATTCTTAGATGAGATATATTGGGCTCATGACCTATAGCCAACTGCATCGGGGAGTATTTGTTATAGCTCGATGGTCTAATTTGCAAAAGTGCTGCTGCATGTAAAATAGCAAGTCCCCATGCAGATATGGGTAAATTTGTTCTTATTAACATTGGTCTAGCAATTAACTGTAGTCGTTTAATACATGACTCGGCTAGACCATTTTGCGTGTGAACATGAGCAACCGGATGTTCCACACTAATTCCCACAGACATGCAATAATCATCAAAAGCACGTGATGAATATTCGGCAGCATTATCCAAACGGATATTTTTAATCGGATAATCCGGAAATTGTGCTCGTAAACGGATTATCTGTGCTAGTAATTTTGCAAATGCCAGGTTGCGAGTTGATAACAATGATACATGTGACCATCTACCTGGATCGTCAATTAGGACCATAAAATATCTCGAATCGCCCATCGAGTGGATGTATAGAGTCCACATATGTCGCCATGAATTCGCGTCTAAAATATGGCGATTCAAGAGCTACTTTCATGACGTATGGCCTTGTAATAAACTTTCCTTGAGAACATGATGTACATAATTCGTTGACATTGAAAAACTTCAGGTTTCTCAAGACGCGTGGCCATTTGAGTTCTCAATGATTCTTTTCATCATAACTGATCCGGGATGTCCCAGTCGATCATGCCAGATTCTTAATAAATTATCATCAGTAAACTTCTGGTTTACTACAAGATGCGTCTCAAGCGCATTTATTTTATTATAATACAATCCCGATGATAGAGAATGTAGTTTCTCTAATATAGTTTTCTCCCCTGAGACATTTACTGTAATATACAAATATTCAGTATTTCTCTCATTCATTGTCTCAATATGATATCCATTCCGGCGGATATCTTTAAAACTCAATAAATTTCTTCGGGATTTCGGAGAATACAAAGCATGATCGAGCATAAATTTTGTTCCCCCAGGGAGAAATATCGTGGCTCTTCCGAAGTCTTCGATCAGTTTTGCACTGCCACATATAGTATTAAAGTTTATCTTTTCTTTTCTCAAGAAAGAAAAATATTTCTCATGTTTGAGTATCGTATGCGTAGTGGCACTATCAATCAGACAAACATCTTCGTTTGTATCTCGCACATCTACGACATTCATCATTTCTTCAAGAAGAAAAGAAAGACATAATTAATCATGTTGTTTAATTGTTCTAATTTAATATGACATGTTACGTTACAACTACTTATTTTAATAGAAAATTATAAAGTCTCGTTTAATTTTATCGTATTTTCATTTTGTTTATTATTAGTGAAGGATAAAATAACTGACTGTTATATTTTTAATTAGAAGGTAAGACGAATTATAAACGTACAACTTTATTACATACGGGACATACTTGTAAAAGCGTGAGGCGGGGCTGAGGCGTGGCATGGGCGCCTCGACGCCATGGCGGCGCCTCGGCATGCAAGGCGTGCAATAAAGTCGTAGAACTTATTTTTTTGGCCCTTTAGATTATAACATATATAAAAGTCAACAAACAAGATCACATAATGTCATCTAAACAAGTTTTAAACTTTTAACACACAAAACAAGTACTACCGAATACCGATAAACTATAGTTAACCAATCAACCAAAAGGTTTCCGGTTTCAAAAGTTTTTAAACGAATCTAATAGACTAATACTAGTGCTAGCGTTCACAAAATGACATAAAAGATAGGCATTAGCCATTAGGAAAAACAAGTTTCAACTTTCAAGTAATCATTGGTCATCACTCATCATGATCACTAATAAGCTCCATCGGTCCCGCCCCTCATCACTATTCTCCCATCCACTCTTTTCGGCAATGTCGGGTGTCATCATCATCCAAAACAATTGGTTAAAACAGTTGAAAACATTAACACCATAACTTTACATTCTATAAACAGGTGAACACTCGCAAATCAAAATTTAACCCGATTTAACCTCCACGGCTCCACCTATTAACTTTTCATTCAATTAACACCACATACAACCAATTAACACCACATACACAAATAAAATAAACCACATACACAATTAATGACCACATGACTTGCCAATTAATGTACTACATACACAAATAAAACACACCAAATCCATATACTACTAAGTACTAACAAACAAAGATCACTAGTTCACTACTTAAAGTTTTAGAAAATCAAACAAACAAAGATCACTACTTCGACAATCATTTAATTCCATTATTTCAAAATCAAATTACTCACATCATTAGATTCATTACTTTGATTTTCTTTCATTGTTTCATACTTTCATTAAAAGAAAATTATAAATATGTTTTTCAACTCCATAATCACATAAAGAATATATTATTTAACACAATCATGTGTAAAAACGAATTTGAAAAAAAAAAAAAAAAGGAAGGTTGTTGTTACTGAAGAAGGCTTAACGTTGAAGTTCGCAATAGATTATTACAGCCGGTTATTATGAGAAGAAGGAGAAGAAGTAAGCTTTTTTAAATTATTAGGCTTTTTTTTTTTTTTTTACCCCATAAGATGAAGCTCGCACTTTCTCAAAGCAGGACTGGAGTGGAGAAGCGTGGAAAATGAGAGGAATGAAGAGAATGGGATGAGTTGACTAGGTTTTATGTTATTTTTAACCGGTTTGACGTTTTGCCCTTCAAAATTCCATGGCGCGCCACGCCACGCCTTGGCGCCGCCTTGACACGCTTTTGCATTTTGCGCCTCACCTATGTTAAGCGTCATAGCCCCCGCTCTCGCGCCATGGCGCGCACTCACACGCCATGGCGCACGCTTTTACAAGTATGATACGGGAAAATAGAAAGTACATTATTACATTACCACAAACAACAAAAGGAAATTACAATTTTAACGAAGTACACTTTAAACATTAGTTTGTTCATTACGTCCCTCGGGAATCATCATGAAATCATCAACATCAAAATCCATCAAATCTGCTTTCATTCTCGGACGCCGTGGCACACGAGGTTCGCTTCAAGGCCTTTATCCTTGTTTATCAATGAAGCTTGATACAATTCAACCAAATGTCTTGGCGCGTGGTGACAGATTTGAGCATAGTGACCTTTCACGCCACATTTATAACATAAGTTATCATTAGTTTTTCGGTTGTCAAACTTTCATTTCGGTTCCACTTCGTGAACCGATTTTCCTCTCGATATGATGAGCCTTTAAAGCCTCCATCAAGGATATATTTTCCATGGCCACGACCATGACCACGACCACGACCACGTCCACGTCCATGGCCTCCCCCACGACCAGGACCACGTCCACGTCCACGTCCACGATCACTATCAAATCTCGAAGATTGAGCCACGCTTACGCCAGGAACGGGCTAGCACCGATTGGCGGGACTCATGATTCATCAACAAAATTTCATTATTTTGCTCACCGAGAAGAGACACGAAATCAATTCGAATATTTTGTGAAACCTTTTTTCGATCATCATCGTTGTAACAAAGATGTTCGAGGCATGGAATGTGCTATATTTTTTTCCAACACATCTTCTTTGGTAATGGTTTCACCAGATAATTTCAATAATGAAGTGATTCGGAACATCGCCGAATTATAATCGCTCACAGATTTAAAATCTTGGAGCCTTAAATCTTTCCAATCAGCCCGTGCTCTGGGTACACCAACCATTTTCAGGTGATGGTACCTTTCTTTCAAATTTTTCCATAACATCGATGGATCTTTCACGCTTAAATATTCGATTTTAGGGCCTCGTCTAAGTGATGACGGAGAAATATCATAGCTTCAAAGACGGTCTTGACACGATGCTTCATTATTTTCTTTAATCGTGTCTCCCAAGCCTTTTTCGCATCAAGATGAATCTCGCATCAAGTGCCCAAGAGCAGAAAATTCTTTCCAGGTGATATCCAAATGCAGTACAAATTCACGATGTGTTAAGTTTGCCATTGATTGAAAATAAATTTTACCTGTGCATACCTTCCAACGGCAAGTAGTGGAAATCGACTTCAGTGATAGACTTGATAATAATTGGTAGAGTCGTGCTGATAACGTGTTGAATAATAAATATTATTCTTTGAGTTTTTATAGTAGATAGTATTTGGTTAAATAAACTAAGAACATTTCGGTTGAATTAGTAAAGTTGGGTACATTTCTT
Source organism: Gentiana macrophylla (assembly GCA_026214975.1). Taxonomy (NCBI): domain Eukaryota; kingdom Viridiplantae; phylum Streptophyta; class Magnoliopsida; order Gentianales; family Gentianaceae; genus Gentiana; species Gentiana macrophylla. The sequence continues at coordinate 94,195,941 of CM047814.1, read as the reverse complement.
TTGTAGTACTAGTTGCTAATAAATATAATTTATAGTATATATATATATATATATATATATATATATATATATATATATAGTACTATGTAAATATGGTGCTAAAGAAGAGAGGGAGGAAACAATTAAGAAAAAACTCTTATCTCTTTCCTTGAAGATTTCTCATATATACACATATATATAGCAATGAAAAGGGGCACTTGGCAAACTCTAATAATGCCAAGTGTCTCAACACTTTGCATAGCTAAAAACATGACACATGTATGTGTTCATGAGTCATCAAAATCAAAAAGTAGTACCGTAAAATACCGTAAAATAGACATCCACATATTACGTGTTATATTTCGACACAAGTTGTAACACGTAACATTTATAACAATATTTAAAAACATGACACATGTATGTGTTCATGAGTCATCAAAATCAAAAAGTAGTACCGTAAAATACCGTAAAATAGACATCCACATATTACGTGTTATATTTCGACACAAGTTGTAACACGTAACATTTATAACAATATTTAAACAGTGGTCCACTAGATAATTTTCTTTTCATACTTGATTTCAATTACCTGTTCTTGATTTTAAATGTGCCTTTGCACGTACAATTGTGATGTTTTCACCGATTTTAGGGCGCTATGAATGGTTGAGGGTATAACCGTCCATAATCTAGGGGTATGAGGCCAGTCCGTAATCTAGGTGTATAACCGTCCGTAATCTAGGGGTATAACCGTCCGTAATCTAAGGCTTATGCAATTCAAACTGCAGAAGTAACATGAGCATAGACAAGTTTTTGTCTATGTTATAAAACAGGGAACACTTCTCGGTCAGTACCTACATTACAGCATCTGAAATCAATCAATTGTAGCGCTATCGGTATATGTTCATAAATGTTGCCTTCTAAAGGGTTAACTCGTATACGAACATATTCCTTCCCATAATGCCCTAGGACGGGATATCCTCGTGTGAATACACTATGTTTCAATCATTCCCAAAATGTTTGTGGCTATGGGTGAAAAATGCAGAGAATACAAATGCATCTTTCCTGTACTGAAAAACAAATTGCAACCTAAAAAGATGACACATTCGAGTGAATGTAGGGAACATGTTGGTGGACAGATAAGTTCCATGGCCAAATGTATAAAGACACTAACTCATAAAACTTGCAGCAAATTGACAGGCATTTTAGTGACATTAACAATGAACTAACCACCAAATTCAACAGTATGCAGAACCGCCATTAAAGAACCTTCAAGCAACAAGCACAAACCGTCCAATTCCAAGTAAACATCAAAAGAAAAACAATTAAAACAGTAGAAAAACTTATGTAAAGCCCAGAACATTAACTTTACAAGAAATTAGCAGCTCAATACCAGCTCAATACTGCAACCAATGGGCTTCTATACATTAATAAGCATCAACACAAACCGTAAAAGCCAAAAATCGAAATATGTATGCATAGAACCTGTAAAGCCTTCAATCAAGCACAAGGCACAAGTTGTTTTCCACACGAAAAAATGAGATCACTTCCTGTTATTAATAAGAATGAAGCAATCAAATTTCAAGTATGGATGAATACAGTTTATATTCTTGCACAACTACATTTAGTTTATCATCAAATCAAAGGAATTGAATAAACAGGAGACTATCTTCAAATAAAATTTAAAAAAACAAAAAAAAACACCACACACATCCTATAATGTGAATCAATAAATCAAGATGAACAACAATTAAGGATAGGCACAGGGCAAATCAAAAGAAAAGCAAAATTTGACAGTAAATAATGCAAAAGGTTACAAGAAAATGTGAAACAAGTTCATTGAATACCAAACAGAAATACCCTGATTACAATGGATCTTTACAAGGCAGAAATTTCCTAAGAACTAATTCTACCCCAGAATGGCAAATCTAAGAAAACATTTGAAATTAAAAACCCTAGAAATTAAATTCTTAGGAGCTGGTGAATTTAGTGACAGCTTTGGTTCCTTCAGAGACAGCGTGCTTAGCCAATTCACCTGGAAGAACAAGACGAACAGCAGTCTGGATCTCCCGAGAAGTGATGGTCGGCTTCTTGTTGTACCTAGCAAGACGAGATGCTTCCTGAGCCAATTTCTCAAAGATGTCGTTGATGAAACTGTTCATGATTCCCATGGCCTTGCTGGAGATACCGATATCAGGATGGACTTGCTTCAGGACCTTGAAGATGTAGATCTTGTAGGTCTCAACGCTCTTCTTATGTCTCTTCTTCTTGTCTCCGGCAGCAGCTCCGCCATCTTTCGGCAGCTTCTTCCCGGCCTTTGGCTTCTTCTCAGCCGGAGCTTTCTCTGCTGCAGGCGTCTTTTCAGCTGCTGGTTTCTTCTCGGCGACCTTCTTCTCACCTTTGGGTGCCATGATCGTAGTTGAACAAGAAATTAGAACGAAAATTTAGAGGAGTTAAATGAATTTGAAACGAAGAAGTGTGAAATTTGGAGTGTGGGCGATTTCGTTTAAATAGGAAACTGAAATAGCGTTTGATTGGTCGATGCTAATTTACTAGGATCGTACTCCGCCACCGTTGATCGGGGGACATAAAGAACGGTCACGATTGCGTGGATATGGCTTCAATTTGACGTCTTGAAATTTGAATTTTGGTGCCCCTCCAAAATGAAATTTGAATTTCGTGGGAAATTTTGACGCACTGTGATCAAACTTTTCACAACTACATTAAACATTTTATTTGTATTACCATAAATTTATTTATTTATTTAGAAAATGGATATATTATATCGTGGGAAATTAAAAATTTTATGAATCAATTAATCAAAGACTAAAAGCGTTAAAACTTATTATTATGCTAACCCGCACTCCAACCCGTGTGGGTTGAACTTTCAATTAAGTTGAATATTTTATGTCAAAGAATGAAGCACAAGCTTATGGAATTATTGATCTTGTAGCGGTTAAATGAAAATAACATGTAATTCACGCAAATTGTAATTGGAAATTTTTTAACTGCGTTTAATATTTATTAACTTACTGTTTATTTTAAGAGAAATAGACATTTAAAAATTTTATAACCCGCAACATAAAGGTTGGGTATGAATTTTAATGAAACATGCACGACCCAAATCATGTGCACCCTTAATACACATAATCACCCTTGTTGTGACATGGGTCGATTGAATTTGTTGTTGTTGATCATCATAAAATTTCACATTATGTCTAACAAAAATGCTCAAATGTTCAAAATAAACTTAGATGAAAAAAGTGTTTGAAAAAATCAAAACATTATGGACACGATGCTAGACGTAGTTTCCTTGCCTTCGAATCGCTTTGAAAAAAAAAAAAAAGCATTTGAGTTGGAGGCCGATGTATGAGAGTTACACACATCATTATCATGTCAATACCAAATACTTGAAACGATTTTTCGGAAAAAAAATCTCCCAATCAGAATGCCAGAACTATTGAAGAGGGGGCGGTCATTGCTTGAGCAGGTAAAGGCTTTTCCAGTTACTCATGAATAAATCTTTACGAGTGTGACAGACAAAATTATGAGCCCACAAACGCGCTTAACAGGACTGAACATTTTACTGCTAGACTGGTCTCTAGACAATATTTCCTCCACTTCTTCTTTTAGGCCGGGTGGTTAAGATAATTGACAAATGGTTACTATGACAAAGAGTGAAGGCAAGAGTTGCTTGCAGCAGAGAAAGAAAAGAAAAGAAAAAAAAGAACAAGAACAAGAAATCACAGACCATAACAAAGAGCAATAATTAATGATCCATTTTCCCTCTAATGCGTTACATTCCAAATACTTTTTCTTGAACAAAATCATTGGAAAAAGAATACAAAGAACATATGCCCCAACAACAAAGAGACTAAAAATAGTTGAAAAGAAAAGGTACCAAGAACATGAACTCTGATAACTCTAGCAGAAGCATCCTCTTTATTTATATGACACCACATATTACTGCAGATCGAGGAAGACTCTTCACCATCCATTTGAGCTGCTGCCTGCCAGGCTCAATGACTCTTCTAGATTTGAGCTGCAGATCGAGGAAGACTCTTATGTTTGTCTTCAATTCAATATCCAGCCATAATGATTCATTGGCTTATCAAACAGTGTAGTTGTGGTGCATAGTATCAATATCCCGGCCTTTCGGTTTCATCTCTGATTCAACATCACCTTTAAGCATGTCCAGCTCCCAAAGCCTAAGCAGCAAAACAGGACGTCAATTATCATACATGATTGGTGTGTGTGTATATATATCATAACTATGTGCAACAGCTATAGAAGAAAAAGGAACTTCTTTTTAAGAGTATGTTTCTTATCTTACCTAGCAATCTCAACTCTTCTCTTGATTTGTTCAGCAGTCTTACTTGAGGTATCTGCCGATTGATCCTCTTTCTCTTTGTCCAGCAGGTCCAATGACCTTTCCAGATTAACCACCACTTGAGCCATTACAGGTCGACGTTTTGGTTGCTCGTTCAAGCAGATTTTGATTAATTCTAGAAAGCTTCCCAAACTTCCTAATGGAATCCCTCCTACCAATTTCGGATCAATTAGTCCGTCGAAATTTCCTTCTCGAGAGCATGTTTCGTACCAATCCTTAACAAGCTGATGTTTTTCTGGACGTGAGGAATCGAATCTTTGGCGTGCCGCTTAAAACAACCAACAACACAATGCCAAAGGAATACACATCTGATTTTTTAGTCGATCTACTAGTGACCGCATAACTTGGGTCCATTAACCCCAAGTTCCAACAACTCTTGTGCTGACATGAGTCTCTGATTCTTCAGCTAAACTTACGCGCTTAGACAGCCCAAAATCGGAAATCTTAGCTACAAAGTTTTCTTAATGCAACATGATATTCTCATCTTTCACGTGTCCAAGTATGAATCCTGCCTCGTGAAGGTAGGTAAGCCCAAGAGCAGCACCGATGCAGATTTTAAGCCTTTGCTCCCAGGTTAGACAAGTCTGACTGTTCCTGCTATTAAGATAACCGTAGAGATGATCTTTAAGTGTACCTTGTGACATATACTCATACACAACAATCAACTCATTACGTTCATGGCATAGACCAACAAGACGAATGAGATGAATGTGGTGGATTGTTGATACTATTTCAACTTCCGTGTGAAACTGTGTTGCAATTGCGAATCAATCATTGTGCAAAGAAATTTGTTGTGAAGTATTGCTTATTTTCCCTTCTGTTAAAAAGTTTACTTTTCATACTTGATTTTGTTTGCCGGTTCTTGTTCTTTAAGTGTGCCTTTGCAGGTACAACTTTGATGTTTTCAGAACTGCCAATAAAGAACCTTCAAGCAACAAGCACAAACCGTCCAATTCCAAGTAGACATCAAAAGAAAAACAATTAAAACAGTAGAAAAAACTTATGTAAAGCCCAGAACAGTAACTTTGCAAGAAATTGGCACCTCAATACTGCAACCAATGGGCTTCTCTACTTTAATAAGCATCAACACAAACCATAAAAGCCAAAAACAGAAATATGTATGCTTAGAACCTGCATGGGTCTTCAATCAAGTATGAATGATTACAGTTTATCTTCCTGAACAACTACATTTAGTGTATCATCAAAGGAATTGATTAAATAAGAGACCATCTTCAAACAGAAGACAAACAGACCACACACAGAGACACACATCCTATAATGTGAATCAATGAATCAAGATGAACAACAATCAAGGATAGGCAGAGGGAAAATCAAAAGGGAATGCAAAATTTGACAGTAAATAAAGCAAATAGTAACGAGAAATTGTGAAACACATTCATTACTAAACAGAAGAACCCAAATACACTGATTCTTTACAAGGCAGAAATTCACTAAGACTAAATCTACCCAAGAATGACAAGTCTAAGAAACAGTTGAAATTAAAAACCCTTTAGAAATTAAATTCTTAAGAGCTGGTGAATTTAGTGACAGCTTTGGTTCCTTCAGAGACGGCGTGTTTAGCCAATTCACCTGGAAGAACAAGGCGAACAGCAGTCTGAATCTCCCGAGAAGTAATGGTCGGCTTCTTGTTGTACCTAGCAAGACGAGATGCCTCCTGAGCCAGTTTCTCAAAAATATCATTGATGAAGCTGTTCATTATTCCCATGGCCTTGCTGGAGATACCGATATCAGGATGGACTTGCTTAAGGACCTTGAAGATGTAGATCTTGTAGGTCTCAACGCTCTTCTTATGTCTCTTCTTCTTGTCTCCGGCAGCAGCTCCGCCATCTTTCGGCAGCTTCTTCCCGGCCTTTGGCTTCTTCTCAGCCGGAGCTTTCTCTGCTGCAGTCGTCTTTTCAGCTGCTGGTTTCTTCTCGGCGACCTTCTTCTCTCCCTTGGGTGCCATGATCGTAGTTGAACAAGAAATTGAACGAAAATTTAGGAGAATTAGATGAATTTGAAACGAAGAATTGTGAAATTTGGAGTGTGGGAGATTTCGTATAAATAGGAGATTGAAATAGCGTTTGATTGGTCGATGCTAATTTACCAGGATCGTGCTCCGCCACCGTTGATTTGGGACATAAAGAACGGTCACGATTGCGTGGATATGGCTTTAATTTGATGTCTTCAAATTTGAATTTCGTGGGAAATTTGTGTTGAGGGACTATGATCAAACTTTTCACAATTACATAAATTTTTTTATTTATATTAACAAAATGCACGTGTTCCGTATGTGTTTTAATAAAATTGAACAAATCATGATTGGTTTACACATCACAGTTCATGAGTTATATCATGAACTATTAATAGTATATCATAGTTTATTTTGAAATTTGGTAAAAAATTATTGATGTTGTTTGATCAGTTCGGTATTGATAAATGTATTTTTGCTATCCATGATATTATAGAATTCTATAAATAATTTTTGGAATAAAAATATATAATATGCACATAAACATCAAATGGATTAATAGTATAAATGAAGCTTAACATCTATGTAATTTTCATAAATGAAGTTTGACATCTAGCAGTGTGCTTGAACCTTCTTAACTCTTTTAGCATAGTATGAAAGCAAGCATAAGCATCAAGAGCATAGCATGAAAGTAAGCATCAAATGCATTAATAGCATACTATGCTCTTGATGCTTGCTTCAGACCCTAAAGAGTTTTTTTTTTTTTTAATTTGTACAGATTGTTGTTTAACAAACTTCTTCAAGTAAACCATTCAAAAAAAACACTCTTCACATCATTTGGTATACTTTAAAATTATTGTATGTTGCACATGCTAGAAATAATCTGATTGCTTTCGCCTCAGCAACCTGGAGTATAAGTTTCATCAAAATCAATGCATTCAGCTTGGAAATATCCTTTTGCTACCAATCTTGCTTTATTTCTTACTATGACATCTTACTCATCCATCTTGTTCTTGAATACCCATTTCGTGCCAATGATGTTTTCATGTTTGGGTTTGTCCATTAACTCTCAAACTTGATTTCTTTCAAACTCGTTGAGTTCTTCTTGCATTGCAACTATCCAATCATCATCTTCAATCACATCTTCTATTTTCTTTGGTTCCAGTTGTGATATGAAAAATGTGAGCATTTCTTCATGTTGTCTTTATGTATTAATAGTATCTCTCATTCTAAATTATGTCAACTCTGCTTCCTTTCATGTCCTCCTAAATAGCCAACTCTCTACCCCTTCACCTTTTTAAAGGACTCAGGCAAGTGGATCGATCCATTTTCCCATTTCCTCTTTATCATCCGCTCGGAAGGCTTCTTAGCTCTCTTGCAAACATTTCATTCATAATGGCAACTTACCCCTTTTAAATTTGGTAAAAATGGCCATTGTCTCTCTCATATCCTTTTCGCAGATGACTGCATCTTGTTTTCCAAGCCTCTAACTGCAATGCAACTGAACTAATGATAATCCATAACTGATATAAGTGTCTTTCTGAACAAAAAGTTAATCCATTGAAATCAAATATTTTATTTAGTGTGAGTACCGGTCTCGGTTTTGAAATCTAGCAGTGTATCATCTCCGTTTGTTTTCATTAGAGTTTTTTTAGGAGTTTTTTATATCACTTCACCCATCATATCTTACAATTCTCTTACCAATTATTTCTTCAGCTGCAAATAAAAAATATTAAATTATCTTTCATTGTTTCACTCTATCAACTTTATAACCCTTTTTACCATTATTTTATTTATACTACTTTATTTCACCAATCATTTCATAATCTACACAAATTTCAAAAAAACATCTTAATTTTCTAATCATTACTTCAATCACTTTATCTAAAACAACCCCAAAAAAAACTTCGCTCCAAAACAAACGGAGCCTTAGGTTCTTTCCATTCCTATTCGCAACTCCACTGGAAAATAAGTGAAACTCCCCTTCATGGTAGGATGATCTAAATATGAAATCTTTCGATACCTCAAAGACAAAATCTGGAAAAGACTGAATGGATGGAAATCGATGTGTCTTACCCCCGCTAGCAAAGAAGCCTAATCAAGTCTGTAATCTAATCTATTCCAACCTATGTGATGTAGTGCTTTAACATCCTTAGGAAGCTTCTTAAGAAAATCTTGGGCATGGTTCAAAAATTATGGGGGAGAAACAACCTTGACAAATCTTTGATGGCCTAGATTTCTTGGGCAACAACTTGTACTCCTAAAAGCAAAGGTGTCATTGGCTTTTATTTTATTTTATTTAAAGAACGAAGATTTTTATTAAAAGAATAATAAAGGTTTCGTACAAAGCTGTATCATAGCCCTCCCCTTATACCAAATTACGTAGACGAAGCATAGCCATGCCTCCTTAAAACCTATGTGTGGCAAACCCGATGTGAGGAAATCCTGCGCATAGGAAAGAGTACAACACCCTATAAATACACTGAGAATGCAAAGATTAACAAAAGAAAATCGGCTTGTGCTCGGCATGTGCTGTCTCGAAAAAAGATAGCTATCCTCATGCTAGTGTCAAGGATGAAGAGGTAAGTTTCCAAGACGCCTGGTTTTCACCCTTCAAAAGATTGAAGGGTGCTTCGAAAGAAATGTTCCATGTGATATTCCAATTCAAAATGATGTTCCGATGAGTGGTGTTAGAGATAACAGCCAGATGAATACAACAAATTGAGTTGGCACTCCAAGATTTGAGCCATTCTGCAAACATAAAATTGTTCTCTCAGAACAAACCACGGTGATAGGCCATAGAAATCTGAGGCAAAATAGTAAAGGCATAGTAGGAGTCATTGGCTTTCACAATCTGAAACTTTTCAAAAAATATTTACTTGCTAAATAGAGCTGGAGAATTCTTCAAAACCCATTTCCTAACAACTTCTATTCTCAAAGCCAAGTATCATAACAAATCTTTTCTTGATGCAAAACCTACACAAACCTCTTGTTTATTGTTCCAAACAATTATCAACCAAGCAACATCTTACTTGAACGCATTCTGAATTTTTGCTTTGGTGGTAAATTGTCTCCTTTTAATACACCTTGTCCTACCACTTAGATCAAGCCGGATAATCGATGTTTAAAAGTCAATGCCGATGTGAGTTTCAAAGAGAACGTTGGTTCGGCTAGGGTTGTGAATAAAGATTCTAGTGGTGCCTTAATTTTCACTTTCTCCTTTGCTTTGGGACTGATTTCCTCTGTAGAACACACTAAGCTGGGCACCATTAAAGCGGCAAAAATCTACAGCGATGGTATTGTGATCGAATCGGATAGTCTCAATTGTATTTCCCTTTTAAATCGTGATGAGGATGACGATGACCTTTTTTTGTTGGGTACCATTGCAAGTAAGACAAAGAGCAACGTCTCCTACTTCAGCTCTTGCCCTTTCACCTTTGTCCGTTGTGTTTGTAATAGGGCAGCAGATTTGCTTGCCAAATTAAGGTTATATTTCCTTGAATATTGCTTTGGTTTTGTGTCTCTGGGGCTTACACCCTTTCGTATGTAATCTCTACCATTTTGGATAATTCTAGTTAATCTTTAAAATCACTGTTCCCATAAAAAATGTGAACAAGGACAAGTTAAAAATAGTAATTGACATTTAGTCCAAATGGAATTGTTTTTACGACAGATAAATTTACATTCCATTAGGCTATTGTGCCCTTCTTTTTTTATTAATTACGTGTTGTGTAACCCATTTGGTACTGGTGCGTGATTCAATGACGTTGTTCCTATGTTATTTTGCAATTCTTATTCCAAGTTTTCATATATTGATTTGTAGCGTGTATTTTGCTGAGTACATCTCGAAACTACGTGTTATTTGTGGATTTGAAAATTGATTCTTTGTGAAGGCGATTACATAGATTGGTGAATTTCTTGATAATTTCGTTATCGGTTGGTAATAGAATTTGTTTGACATTATTATAAATTGCAAATTGCAGTAAAAACAATTTCTAACTGTCCATGCTCATTTCATGTTTGTGAACCAATTGAGCCACGGTGATTTATATTTGTCACTTAATCTCCAAATTAGCCATAGCTTTTTCCTTCTTAAAATCCACTTGGTCTGCATATGTCATCAAATAAACCAAACATTAGCCAGTGGTGGTCCAGGTATGCCATGTCATACATGTTCCACCAATAAGATTTTCTAAAACATGGGTAATATTGCAAATATTGACAGACCAAAACCTAACCTTGGAAACGGCACCAAATACTGACAGACGTTACCTAGGCTATACAGATCCTAACCGGCAGTGTACCGGGTCAAATTGTAGTGATAGAGTGATGAGTCGTGTCGATCTCTCGGAAAACTTGGTAATTCACCGTGTGATTAAACACCAAGAAGCTATTATTATCTCAATCTAAGTCGCAATTTTATCATCCAACCAAACTCTAAACTAACAAACAATAAATAAAAGCATAAAACTAAAACAGATATATATAAGTATAAAAATATATATATAATCATATATATATAGATATAAGTATATATAGGTACCAAAACAATATCTAAGGGAGGAGATAGATATTATAATTATAGACTAGCCAAGAATATGTTATTGAATCATTATATCTTTTAGTGAAATTGGATGTGCTCGATCTTTATTTTAAGTTAAATCAATTATACTAAACGGTGCACTCCTAAACTAAACAATTCATTCTCACACGAGCATCCGAAATTGTCATATGTCCAATCATTTGTCCAAGGTCATCCTCAAGCATGGGTCACTCCCGTTTTGTCATTCGCCAATTTTAAGGTATGTCAATTAAACAAATGAATTAAACGTAATAATCTCTCGAGTACATATTTCAATAAGAGTTTGTTTCTCCCGAAACAAATCTACCCTGGTTTAGAAATCGGATTCCGTTGTCACGTTTTCACTCGGCCAATTTTACCCTCCGGTCTTTCTATTAACGAGTTCATAACCTAACTACGAGGCGTCAATTCATAATTAGATTATGAATTCTTTCATATCAAGTAGCTAATTCAATACGAATATAGAAAGAGATTCATTATAACCGATTTTTATCCAATTTTAGTATAGTCATCATCCATTTCCTAAAAAGATAATACTAATCCAATTTCATATCTTGGCTAGATACTAAGTTTAGCCTAACAACATAATAACTAAAATATAGATACTATAATTAATACATAAACATAAATACATTAGAAAAGTTACCAGGTTACAATTGAAGCATTCAGAGTTGTATCATCCGGAAATAGCAACTCCTTGACATCAATGAGCCTTGATACATCCTCTAAGCATTATAACGAGACTTTATACTACAAAGATTATTCCGGCAGAGTGCCGTTCATGACCTTTTATTTAACTAAAAACAACAAAACGAAACTATAGAGATATATAGAAGAGAGATATATGCATTGGTACACTTCAAAATGGTTGCAATTGAGGGTATTTATAGACCATATCACAAGGCGCGCGTGGCGCTGACCACCACCGCGCGCGCGCCGGCTACACAAGATATATTCCTTGTCGAGATTTGTGGGCCCAGTTTGTAGATTTTTACGCAATATTCGGCCTTCTCGCGCGTGCGGACATACAACATATCGATGTTTGTAAAACCTATCTCGATTTGTAGACCTCAGATTGACATGATTTGATATTCGTTGGAAAGCTCTTACGAAGGCCTACAACTTTCATCAAGGACTTTTTCTCCGAAAATGCCTCTAAGTTAGATCAAATGTCCGTTGAAGATGAGTTACTGGTAGAAACATTAAGATCTGATTGATCTGTTCAAAGTTGTTAGATTTTGGCATAATCTTTTATCCCACAAAACTCATGATTTATACTTCAAAGTATGTCATATTTTGGGATCTTGGTAAACATCTGATCCTGCAATAATATCAATGAAACACCAAACGTAAATCTGACAAAAAAACATCATTTTTATCGTTTTTATAACTTATGCATCTAATTATAACTAACTATGATTTTTATAAGTTTTTAATGCATTTATATGAAATTATACTAAAATATCATAAATATAATAATAAAAAGTCTTATAATTTGATCATATATTTTTCATACATCAAATATCATGTGTAAAATAAGGGACCCATCAAATTATCTAATATCTTATTGGTCCTGGATCACCCAGTTATATTTGGTCTAGGAGCATATTAAAATTTCCGTTCCTCAGCCATTATTAAGTAAAAGGTTAGTGTGGAAATTACATGTTTAATTCATAAAAGTTTAGTTTTTTTTTCCGGAAGGCCGGGCTTATAAATCAATCATCCATTTTTTTATTATAGCTGTTTTAATCGCTGTTTTTTTTTTTTTATTATTATAATCACTATTTTTCATTTTAATAATTACTATTTGTAAATTAAAATAGATGTAGATAATTGATCCAAGTGTGTTTTTTTGGAATGCAAGTGTTCTGCAAGCGACTATGCAAGTGTTTTTTTTTTTTTTTTTTTTGAGGAACGACTATGCAAGTGTTAATCAATTATACATCAATTATCCATTTTTTAGTTATAACTGTATTAATCCTTTATTTTTTTTATATATACAATTGTTTTTACGTAGATAACTAAACTAAAATAGATAATTGTTGTAAACGCTATTGTTTTTTTTTTTTTAATTTTAATCTCTGTTTATTATTATATTAATTATAATTATCTATAAACTAATTAAAATGTTTTAATCGATTTTTTTAATTAATAACAAATTGATAATCATGGAGAAACACTTTTTTGGGGAAACACCCGAGGGAGAAACACTTACGTGGGAAACAACTCGCTCTTTTATTATTATTATTATTATTATTATTATTATTATTATTACCATAAATTTATTTTATTTTTTTTATTTTAGAAAATGGATTTATTATATCATGAGAAATTAAATGGTAAACACAATGCCCAATCTCCTCTTAATGGTTATATGTTGAAAAAAATTGATTGCTTAGGATTTGACAGAATATTAACAAAACTCCAAGGCATGCAAAAGCGTTGTCTTTAAAGAGATATTTCGTCCCACGCAGTTGTCACTTAGAGATTCAAACGAAAATCCCTCTTAGGATAAAATGGAGGTGTTTGATTCAAACAGTGACTTGTTTGAATCAAACCTGAGGACACTCAGAATTTTGTATGATGATGCTTTGATTTATTAATGAATTCGTTTGCATGCTAGTGCTTTTTATAGGCTGAAAGAACCTCACAAGCAAAATGAGGTATTCATACACGAAAGGGTAAGTGTCGTCTCTATTCGCATGTGGGGGTGCATCAGCTCGAAAACACATGAATCTGAAGATGCATGAATCCGGAAATGCATGAATCCCTTAATGAACTGATGCATGTATTAGGTCGAACCCGCTTCGTTGCGATAACATTAATTTATACGGCAATTTCGTATGCAAACGATAATTAAAATATTTACTTATGAAAAATATCTAACAATATATACACACAATCATCCTTATTGTGACATGGGGTCGATTGAGTTTGTTGTAATTGATCATCATAAAAATTCACATTATGTCTAACAAAATGCTCAAATGTTATAAATAAACTTGGATGAAAAAAGTGTTTGAAAAAATCAAAACATTATGGACACGATGCTAGACGTAGTTTCCTGCCTTCTGAATTGTTTGAAAAATAAGCATTTGAGTTGGAGGCCTGATGTGATCCAATTCAAGAAGAACGAGGATGCACCATTTATCCAAGAAGTAAGAAGATCAGTCGAAGATAGAAGCCAATGTGAATTGTTTATGTCCAATTAGGTCTACTGGCCTATTGGGCTTGATTTAATTTATTTCTGTTCTTTTATGATGTTTTTAGTAGTAAAAGGCCAAAAGACCATTAGGGGAGTTGTCTATATGTTAGTATATTGTGTTAAGTATTTATTTTCAGCAAATAAAAGTCATTTGGGCTAATTATAGTCAAGTTAGGCTCACTGGAAAATAAAGTGGCGACAATTATTATGTAATTTGTCTCACATCGTTTAGGAGTTTGTTAGTAATTTATTTTGTAACCTATATAAAGGCTTTATATGTACAAATTCAATACAACAATCAATTATGAAAATCATTATTATTATATTGAGAGAAGTTTCTCTTGGTAAGTCGTTAGGCTTAATTTTATCACTTATGAGTGAGCGTTCTCTTCATCGTAGAGGACCACCCCCTTCAAGAACGAATCGGCATTTTTCGAAGCGTAAACGTTGTATTATTCTTAGCCTAGATCTAAGATTGGATTTTCGAGGACTAGGTTTTTAGCTCGTCATTGATCCCCTTAGTACCTTCCTCGAGCATGTATCACATCAGTTGATAGCAGAGCACATCAACTAAGGTATCAAATATCCCATTTATTTTCTTTCTTTAATTTCGTTCTTTTCAAAGAAAAAAAATTATTTGTTCTTGTTTTTATTTCGTCCCCTTCCCGGCCCTAAATCTTCAAATCTTCAAACCTTCATCCCAAGAACCCTAATTATTTTCCAGATCCCGTTTTTTATGTCAGTTCGTTCCCTGACCAACAAAACTCGAAAAATTCTGAATTTTTTACCACATCTTCAACACATCTCGTTCTACAATTTGTCTCTTTACACCCAATGCAGATTCGACGCATATCTTGTCTAAAACTGCCAATAAATACAAATAATCTGTCCAGAAAAACTGCAGCCGTAAATCGTCGATCGTTTTAGGTTTTTGTGGGTTAGAAGATTCCGAATCTCCTGAAAATTGGTGAACTTATAGGAAATTCGCAGATCTACAACTTTTATCGTTTGAGTTTTCCCAAATTCTCTGTAGTGTAATCGCTTAATTGGCACCGTAAGACACTGCTATTAATCTGAAAATTTCTTACAGATTGCATCAGTTTCTGAAAAACGATTGTTTGATCGACTTCTAGACCTCCAAAAAATCTGAAATTTTGACATCCTTTAGAAAACTATCTGCTCTACAACTTTCATTTTTTTGAGTTTTTCCAGATTCGAAATAGTTTGGTCACTATTTATCCAAAACTTCTTTGCTATAAATTTGAAAATTGTTGACAGCATCATATTTAGGGTTTGCTCATTGTGGTGATTCGTTCTATGGTTGATCTCTTTATTTGAGTGAGCATAAACACGAGTGAATTGTGAGAAATATGTCTTGCTATGAATATTATGAGAGATGGGATGGTAGGAAGGAACAGAGGAGGGCAGAACAGGGGCGTCAAACTGAGTTAGCAGAGATGCGTAGACTTATGGAGGAGTTGCAACATGAGTTGAAACAAGCACGTGTGGATATGATGCACGACTTGCGGGAGTTGCGGGATAGATAGAAGAAGGAGGATGAATTCTTTTGGAAGAATTATAGGGCGGAAGATGCCAAACGGAGGGTTGCACATAAGAAAGCCCATGAATTAGTTGAAGAGAAAACCGAAAAGGTTGTGAGTACTCGTGAGGAGGAGTTGAACAAGGAGGAAGGTGGAGTGTGGTGGAGGTGTATGAGCCTGATATTGTGGATACGCACGTGGATGAGATAGCTCATGTTGATGAGATGTTGGTGGATTCTCATGTTGAGAGTGATGTTAAGCATGAATAAGTTCAAGATACACCAGCCGAGTCTCTTGATTTATTTTTTCATGTCCATGATACTTGCGATGAGTTGGTTCCGATCAACGTACGTGGAGTCGTATTCTTTTGTTGGATCGGTTGGACATGAAGCAAAATCAGCCATGTCAATTGAGCACTTAAAGGAGTTGCAAGCGCACCATATTTACAATGATCCATTTTTCTTGCATTGTCTTCATTTCGATTTTGTTGTTGCTGATTTATATGCTTTGGAAATTCATTTGTACAAGAGGATGATTACTGCATTGTTCACCTCTTTATTTTTTGTGGTTGCTATTCACTATGTGGGGTTACTCACATATGATGGGCCGAGATTGTTATTTGTCCCGGTGGATTCGAGGACGAATCCTTTCGAAGGGAGAGGGAATGATGTGACCCCGGAAGGTCCTATTTTTACACTCCCTTCACTACAATTCGACTTAGATCTAAGGACGGATTCATTTGAAGAGGGAGAGAATGATGTGATCCAATTCAAGAAGAACGATGATGCACCATTTATCCAAGAAGCAAGAAAATCAGTCGAAGATAGAAGCCAATGCCCATTGTTTATGTCCAATCAGTCTATTGGGCTTGATTTAATTTATTTTCTGCTTTTTTATGATGTTTTTAGTAGTAAAGGTCAAAAGCCCATTAGTGGAGTTGTTTATATGTTAGTATATTGGGTTAAGTATTTATTTTCAGCAAATAAAAGTCATTTGGGCTTATTATAATCAAGTAAGGCCCACTAGGAAATTAAGTGGCGAAATTTACTATGTAATTTGTCTCACATTGCTTAGTAGTTTGTTAGTTATTTATTTTGTAGCCTATTTAAAGGCCTTCTATGTACAAATTCAATACAACGATCAATTATGAAATCATTATTATTATATTGAAAGAAGTTTCTCTTGGTTAAGTCGTTAGGCTTAATTTTATCACTTGCGAGTGAGCGTTCTCTTCGTCGTAGAGGATCACCCCCTTCAAGAACGTATCAGTGTTTTTCGAGCAAAACGTTGTATTATTCTTGGCCTAGACTAAGATTGGATTTTCGAGGACTAAGTTTTTAGCTTGTCATTGATCCCTTAGTACCTTCCTAGATACGTATCACATCAAGGCTGATGTAGGAGAGTTATATGCATCATTATTACGTCAATACCAAATACCTGAAACGGTTTTTTTGAAAAGAAATATCATCATTTCAATGAAAATCATTAGTATCACTCTTGTCAAAACATTATGTACTATTAGCTGGTGTGCAAAAAAACGTGCCAATAGTTTTCATGCACTGCGCCTTAACGGACCTAGGAAAATTTTCCAGAGTGGGGCTTAAAAAAAAAAAAAAAGTTGGATAAAACTCAACAACCAAGTCTCAAACCTATGAACTTAAGACAAGTAACAAATCTTCTAACCGGTTGAACTAAATGAATAATTGTTATAGAATTTGTCGATAATACTATACATACACAGTTTTATTATTATAAGAGAGGTATATTAGTAACTTCGCCCGGAAATTTGAGTGGGCCGTGCACCCTACCCTTAATGGGTTGGGTTCGTCCCTGGCGTCTTTCCATATCAACCAGGCTCATTGTCTTTTCGGGCATTGCTCCAACACCGTCATCACAAGAGATGCTTGGGTAGCTATAGAGAGTGTGGAATATTATCATTTTCATGTGAACCGGTCATAAGAAGAAGCATGAACATAGTGCATGGATGATGGTGATGCATCAACGGCACATGATGTGGAATCAGACGAGTGATCATCAGTGAAAGGATCAATATGAAAAATATTAGACCTAGTCATACGACGATAAGGACTATTTTGAATAAAAATCATGTCTATTGAATGCATTTTTGTTGGGCATTCTCAATCATCTAAGGCCTATCGGTTTTATGTACCCAAGTCAAAAAGAATGCTTGAATCCATACATGTTGAGTTTATTGAATATCCAAAATGGTTCTAATGATCTTGTTGAGATTAATGAGCACATGGATGAAGTTATTACAAAGCATGATGATATAATGCTCGATCCAAAAGATGATGATGCAGTAACTAAGAGCTTTTATGATATATCTATCCAAGAGGAAAATGAAACTAGCAATGATGAAGTTCCTCAACCAGAACATGTTGAAAAAGAAGCTCAACTTTAAAATCATTATTTCACTTTTTATTTTCTTTTCTCTTTCCTGAATCCATTTATTCTCAATCTAACCCGAAACCAAACAGAGCCTGGATCCCTCATTGGAAGGCTTCGCGGATATGTCTTAGGCACTCTTAACTGTGGATTGTTCTTTAAAGATGGTCATGCTTCCTTGCATCTTAACTGTAGACTGGCTGGATAGTACTGGTGTTGCTTCTTTGACTCAAAACCATGTCTACCATGCCATACAAAGTATATTGACCTTGATGTTCACTATGTTCAAAATCAAGTGTTAGATGGTCATCTGTTAGCCAAGTACATTCCTTCTCATGAGCAAGTAGCAGATATCATGACTAATGCTCTCTCTATATTCCCCGGTTTCAGTTTTTATGCCACGCGCTTAATGTGGTTGCTCTGCTGTTAAGTTTGAAGGGGCTGTAAAAGTAATTTGTTAAAATAAGATGTATTTATTGTGGTTAAGTTAATTAGAGTTGGGGTTAACCAAATGTCAATTCTCTAGTTGATATTTGTAACAAACTCAGTCGATGAATCTATCATTAGTTTCCCAATCGAGTGTATATATCCGTTGGCTTAAAACACTCTAAAATCATCTTGAGAAATGCAACATTGAATTGAGCTTCACTTGCTATTGATGGCTATCTTCTTCTTGCTTTATTTTTGTTAAAATTTGTACTCAGACCAACGCATGAAGTTCGAGGCAAAGTCAAATCAGGGATATAGTTTGTTCCACGGTGGCTGTAGTATAGGTGAAGCTTCCCGAGAGATCCTGTGATGCCCCGTAAATTCACGATAGAACATTTATGTCAATTCATAAATTTATCGTGTATCATTAAAATTATTTAACGTATAAACTCGAAGTGTATAAATTGAGACATTATTTGTGATACGCCAAACTCGTCGCTTTGGCAGCAGGGAGTGAAGTGTCTATTCAACATCTGACCGAGCTCCGGAAAGGAAATATGTCCTAAACCTCCTTGTATCCGGACATACCCCATGTCCCGAAAGAGAAAGAGAAAGTAGCATTGAAGTTCAATCACCCCCCCCCCCCGCAATGTAAGGGCTGGGTTGGGAGAAAGATAGGGCGAGTCTCATCATCAACCTAGGGGATCTTACTCAGAAAACATATCCAGACACTTGGCGCCGGCCTCCCTCCTAGACGAGGTCGCCGAGCTTAGAAAATAGATCGACGAAATCCAGAGAGAAAAAGTCAGCAAAGAAATCAGCCCCACCTAGGGAACGAGCGTGCTCAACGACAAATTATGGAAGAAGTGCATGAGGGAGTTCATTACCCCAATTTCTAGAGTTGTACATGGGCGCCATGCCCATATGACTGGCTCATGGCTTTCCACAACAAAGTCTCGTTAGCTATCAGAAGTCAGGTTGCATGGTGCATCACCTTTGTTGGCGCCATGCTGGAGAAAGCAGCCACATGGATCAGAAACCTGCCACCAAAGTCGATTAGCTCCTGGACTGATCTCAAAGACAAATTCGTCGTAGAATTCAAGTCGGCGGGTTAGCCGAAGAAATCGTAGGGCGATCTCTAGGAAATTCGGCAAGGGATGGGCGAATCGACTCGAAATTATTATGATCGATTCATTAGAGTTTATGACCAGATAAGAGGCATTGCACATAGTACTGTTATGAGGAGATTTCAGAGCGGCCTAGCAAAAGGTCCGCTTAAGGTCGAGTTCGCTCTCAGGTGGCCAAAAAACCAGCAGCAAATGCTCTTTCTGACAAGGGAATTCACTGCCTCTGAAGTTGCTCCATCCTCGTCATCAGGGCAAAAAGAAAGAACTGAACCTAGCTCGGCGAGAGAAGGTTCCAACAGCAATCGGGAAATCAAAAAACTCAAAAAATTTAAAGAAGAGAAATTCACGCCGCTAACGGCCTCCATATATGAGATCATGCATGAGGTGAATGACGGCATGCCTATTCTTTGACCAATGCGACCTGATTAGTGCGGAGGCCGTGACATGACTAAGTACTGTGAATATCACAAGGATCATGGACACGACACAAATTCTTTCCACCAATTGAAAAGGGAGATTGAGAAACTAGTCGCCCGGGGAGCTCTAGGGAGATATAAAGCAGAGGGGCATAACACGCGGCGCGCCCTGCTCGACCCCCGAGAAGAGAGATCCCATGAACACGCACTTTTTTGCTTTCTGTGTTATAGAATTCACTCTTGTCCATCAACATGATTGATTATGCTTTCTTTTATGTTTGTCTCGTATTGTAACGCCCCGACTCGACAAATATAAGGCAGGGCGAGCTCAACTTTTCACTGTTTTCTGAGTTAAATTCCATATTGTTTGCATTCGTTCACTTTCAAATGTGTCTGATTACGCTTTATTGTAAGCCTCGTTACGCTTTGATCGTTTTTTTACACAAAGTCGACGAGCCACAACTTAAACCCAACCACTTCGGTTGTTTTCTATACGAAGTACACAAAAATACAGCTAGAACCCCGTTGTAATTTGGTCGTTTTACACAAAGTAGGCAAGTTCGCAAAGATAAACGGAGAACCCCTACCCACACACCACTTCCCATTGACCTCGGCCCCTATAAGACCGAGCAATCCTTGGCCCAGAGTGGCAAGCAGAGTGGTTACGGGACGACGACACATCGCTCGAACATCGTGCCACCACAACCCCTTGCCACCTCAACATATCACCCCACCCCCCCAACACCTCATCAAACACATGTTCTTGCACCAAGAATATCCACCCCATCATTTGTTTACACAATCCACTTACACTTACACCTTCCACTCACTCACCACCTTATTCCATTACCAAAAGACTTCAACATTCCATCAAACCTTTATAATTCAACAAGGTTTCATGCTAGCTTTAATAAAAAGAAAATGAAAAGAGAAAGAAAGCTTGAGAGGAAATTGGATAAAAAGGATTCTTCAATTTGATCATCTCCTTCTGTTCTGTTGGGTATTGTAGTTTTGTCGCAACAAGATGATCACCTCGAAGAAGACTTCATCCAGACACATGAAGTTCATTATTTGGGTAAGTATCAAGAGAACTTATCTTTCCAATTCTTTAGTTTCTTGAAGTGTTCTTAGACCAATGGTTGGTTGGAGAATGTTTTGAACATTAAAATAATGTTTTGAGTGTAGGATTTGGTGAAAGATTTTAGTGTTTCTTGAACTCTTCAAATCATGGCATTTCGCATGCAATCTTGGATTTTGGATTTGGAGCTTTGCTTAAATATTTTAAGGTATGGAGGTGTGCATGCAATTGAATCTAGTTTGTGTTAAAAATATGCTTTACACTTTATACCAAGTTTTAAGCTTTGCACCATGTTTGAGACTTTGTACCATGCTTTAGACCTTTTTAAAAATTGTATTAGACTTTGTAACATGTTAAGAACTTGTATGATGTTGTTTGGGTATGTTTATAACATATTTTGTGAGGTTTTGAAGGTTGAATGTGAAGGAAATGACTTGGAAACTACCTTAGGAAGTAAGCTGTTTTTTTTCTAGGAAAAATTAGGCTTAGATGAGGACCTCATTCATACCCCCGGGAAAAAAAGACGTAGGCGCATGCCTAAGCTATGTTAGGCACGGGCCTAACTAAACATAGAATTCATGCGAATTTCAGCACCCTTAGACGCACGCCTAAGGCTTGATGGGCACACACAATGGCCCTGACAGGGCAGAACTGTATTTTCTTTCGTATGACGAGCATGGCTAAGTGTAGAACTTTGTATGGTGTGATGTAATGTTAAATTCGTGTGTTCTGGTTGATTTGGCTCCACACCGTGTTCCACGGGAGCATCGAAACACATCACATTTGTCTTTACGTAAAATTGGCCTTGGAAGTCAATGTCGTACTTGTGTGTGGCAAAGTTAGGGGTTCAGTTTTTGGTGGATTCGGCTCAACACCTTGTGGAACTCGGGATCATCAGAAACATTATTCATTAGCCTTGTGAGTATTGGATTAGAATCCAGTGTTTCTATGACACGTGCTAAGTAACCGTCTAAGGTTTAGAAGTCTCTAGGAAGCCTTTTTACGTGCAATGAACCCAGGTGGTTAGCTTAAACACATAAATACATATTTGAGGGTGAATTTATACGATTTATATTGATATATTTTATGATAATTTCCCTCATATTTGTATAATTTGCATATGAAACGAGTGTTTAATGGAAATATTGAGTAAATGAGGTTTTAAATGAGTTATTCGCAAAATTGGTTAATTTCGGTGTTTTAATTGTGATTTTATGATTATTTGGACGATATTACGTTTTGCGATGTTTTGATGTGTTGTAGGTATGTGTTTGATGCTTAAATGATGATCAAAAAGAGATAAGAGTCAAATTACATTGATGATAAAAGAGATAATGATGAATTTGGATAGAAGAGAAAGGATAAGGATGGAGAAATCAGAATTTGATCCAGCTGAACTGGCGTCCAAGTCCCGTCCAGAGTGGACTGGCGTCCAAATAAGCGGACTGGCGTCCAGGAGGAGTTTTTGATTCAGAGAGTTTGGACGCCATAGTGAACGAGCGTCCAGAGGCACCAAACTGGCGTCCAGAAAGGCGGACGGGCGTACACGGCCGACATAGCAACAACCGACTTACTTTTCTATAAATACCAGCGCTTTGTAAACCCTAGGAGATACAACTTTATACAGCCGCATACACAGAAAACCCTAATTTCGAGATCAAGTCACCTCGGCCGGCTGAGCCTTGGTGCTTGGCCGGCCGAGGGTGTTTCTTTTCCGTTTTTATTTTCGTTTTGCTGTTTCATGCTGGATGATTTGGTGGCTAGACGATTTGTTCAAGTTATTTAATTCCGTTTCATCAGGTTCTTTCTTTTCAATCTTGAGTTTGTTTTGTGATTTTTAATTCAAGTTGTATTTTTCCTATGCTTATGTGCTATGCAACGTATATCGAGAGATTGTTGTTATTGATGTTTACCGTATGACGAGAGTCGGTGTAAACCTTAGATCACCATAGGAAAGATGAGATTTTTAACCTTGATATAACGAGAGTTGATAGGTTGAATATCTAGGTTGCTAGATTGAGAGATCTTACACCTTGTTTTGCGAGCGTCATCTTATATATCGAGAGATGAGAGATTGATAGGCGAATTATCTACGAGAGTAGAAATTCATACTTTTGATAGGTGAACCACATCTTTGATTAAATCATCACAAGATAACTTTAGAGAGGAAATTAAGGGTTGCGGGATCGGTGGATAATTACTTGTTCTATTGTTTAATCACCATGATCATCGTTTTTATTGTTTTCCTCGTTTATAGTTTTATTTATTTATTATCGCTTTTATCCTTCCCGGCTTTGGTGTGACAATCCTCATTCGCTTTTCTTTTCGTTTTAGTTTTAGGTTTAGAAATAATTGGTAACAACCTTAGGAAAATTAATGAACTAGATACCCCGATTCCCTGTGATCGACTCCGGTATTAATCGCTATACTACGATCCCTACACTTGGGGAATACCGGATTTATAAATTTTATTACTTGTTTGTTTTGTTAGATAAAATCCGTGACAATACATACTTGAGAGTCTAAAAGATAAAACATCCTTGTTTGGTGAGGCACGTTTCTATATCACAGCCGGGAGTGAGACTCCACTTAGTGATTAGCCCTATGCATTTTTAAGAGTTAATGTATCATGGTGTAGTCTTCACCTCGCAAAGTGTCCTTTGACTTCTCATTTAACGCTAATTCACGGTTATAATTTCGGACGATCAAATAGTTCCATAATTAACCAATTAATGAGTCACGAGTCATACGTATGCTTTCCCTATGGGGGAATGAATTTCATATGTGTGAAAAACATTCCCAACTACTCATTCATTCCTTGTGGAGGAATGAATTTCATATGTGTGAAAAATATTCCGAACTACTCATTCCCGAACATTGCAACTTGAAAATTTACAGAACTACGACAAGTAGCAATTTATAACGATCACATTAAACACTATCTTGAAATAAGAACTTGAGGATTCATGTTAATTCATACATTAATCTTATTATTTGATAAGATTTCTTATCGCGTATTTATATTAGCATTCATATCAAATTGGGCCAAGTCCTATCAAATTATATTATGTATAACTCCATATTAGGATTATTTGTATTTATTTGTATTTATAGTGTATTATTTATACGACTATACTCTAAACTTATCAATCAATGAAATACAATTCCAGTTTATCTATCATGGTATCAGAGCATTGAGACTCCGTCTCCCAATCATTCCCTTTATTTGTGAGGCTTGCTAGCGGGGCTAGCTGGAGTGGAGTGTGCTTTCATAACATACGTGGTAGTGTGTGTAGACCTTCAGTGCCATATTGATCGCGTGTAAAGCACTTACTAGCAATAGGACTAGGTCTATCGTAGTAAAGTACTGGCGAGTCAAGGTCGATCCCACACAGACTCGTAAGAACGTCTA
Source organism: Gentiana macrophylla (assembly GCA_026214975.1). Lineage (NCBI taxonomy): Eukaryota > Viridiplantae > Streptophyta > Magnoliopsida > Gentianales > Gentianaceae > Gentiana > Gentiana macrophylla. The sequence continues at coordinate 94,171,407 of CM047814.1, read as the reverse complement.
ATTATCATGATTGAGCTTGTCACGAATATGGTCTACGACCAACTATGATATAGACAGTAGTAAATTTGGTGCCTCAAACTAAGTCGGCGCCGACTCTCGGTAAATTTGAGCTTGTCACGACTCTCGGTAAGTCGGCGCTGACTCTCGGTTTACTGAGGGCAATTTTGTCCATTTTCTTCTGCCGACTTAACTTGGAAGGTTCTGGAATACCCTAGGCCCATTCTTTCGTTCAGTCCACTCCAGATTCGTCCATGATGCTCAGCCCAATATTTCGTATCCTGAAAATCATCAAATAATGCACGAATTAATATCGAAATAGGGAAAATAAACGCTAAGTGCAGATTTCTCGACTCACGAACCCGACATATGATATTCAACTCAAATGGTTCATATTTATGGGTACAACTTTTAGCTCATAATGGATAGAATGTTGATGTCGTAGGATAGACTATTTTAACCGTCATCACATATATAATTTGTTGTTTGTACACATTCAATACTTCCACTCCCTAACAAGTACATATGTACTTACCCCCTCGTTATAATGTCCCCACCCCGAGAAGGTGATGCGGGTTACGCTGGCAAATGCGAACGAGTACTTCGAGGAGTAACCTCAAGATAATTTGAAGTGTTGTTGTTGATATATTCGGTTTTATATATGTAATAAACTTAGACTATCTTTTGCCTTCGTTGTATAGTTTTGTAAGTTGAATCTTGTAAACTTTTGAACTTATGGACTCTCGTTGTTTCTCCGAACTACAAATGTTGAAATGGTATCGACATTTGGTTTTCCCATTCAACCTCTAGTTATGTATGTTTCCCTGAGTCGTTTTAATTTTCGCAATTATACTATGATGTTATAAGGCTTACTATATAATTTGGTATAAATACGAGTTATATACGAGTTCATTTCCGGATAAAGACTCGTTATCCGGAAATGAGACGCCACATATCCAATCCAAATGGGGATGCTGTTGAAGGGATCACTTTAGGGCATCTCCAATGGTTCCCTTGGTGAACGCTTTAAAATAAATTTTACATAATCAAGTTTCCCAAAAAATTCGTTTATGAAGCAGGATATTATTCTGTAAATCTCTTCATTGCACCTTGTTTCTCTTTTCCTTTTCCAATTCCCGTTTGTTTGTCGTCCTTTTTCTGATCGATTTCAGTCCGTACGCTTCCCGTACAAAGAATCTCCTCCGTCAAACTCTTTCTTCTCCGGCTACACATATTGTTGCTGCCATTAATTCTGGCAATTTCTCCTCCCATCAGCATCAAATCCGGCTGCTATTCCCCTTCTCCCCTCCGCTTGCTCCTGCTTCTCCCTGCTTTGCTCCCTCTTTTTCTTGTTCCCGTCCCAGCAAACTCCTATTTTCTCGATTCCGATTTTGATTTTGATTTCGATCTCCATAGCCGCCTTCTAACCCTTGCTTTCCCATCAGCCCCAAAAAAAAAACCACATCTAGGCTCGTCCAGCAAAAAAAAAACAAAACCTTCACGTCTTTTTTAGGCTTGGCTACTCAACATGTCTCTCTCCGCCTCGTGGCTGCTCGATAGTGGTGCTTCACACCACATGACTCCCAATCTCAACTTGTTGTCCTTGCATGATCCATATTCAGGTTTGGATGATATTATTGTTGGTGATGGTCGTGCCCTTGCTATTAATCACATTGGTTTTGCTTCCATTTCTTCGTTCCGTTTATCAAATGTACTGTGTGTTCCCCAGCTTTCCCGCAATCTGTTATCTGTATATAAATTTTGTTTAGATAATTCAGTCACTATTGAATTTTTATCTGACTCCTTTCTGGTCAAAGACTTGAGGACGGGAAAATGCCTATACCAGGGTCAGGCTCAAGATGGAGTCTACTCCTGGTCCTCCAATCCTCTGTTTACCTTTTCAGCTAATTAAACCTCCACCTCTACTTGGCACCGTCGTTGTGGTCATCCAGCTTTCCCGATTATTCAGTTTTTAGTTAAAAATAAATGTTTAGATTTATCATCGGTTGTTTCCTCCCCTTGCGATGCTTGTTTAAGTAATAAAAGCCATAGGCTTCCTTTTGCTGAATCTACTTTGCACTCTTCCCGTCCCTTAGATGTAATTTTTTCGGATGTTTGGATTGCACCCATTTACTCGATTGATGGTTATAAGTACTATGTCATTTTTGTTGATCACTTCACGCGTTTTATTTGGCTTTATCCTCTCGTTCATAAATCTGATGTGTCTGCGATTTTTCATAAATTTAAGCCTTATGTTGAAAAACTTTTTGATGCCCAAATTAAAACACTTTACATTGATAATGGCACTGAATACATTGCCGTACGTCCTTTTTTATCCTCCCATGGTATTTCCCACCACACTTCCCCGCCTCACACCCCCCAACACAATGGTATTTCTGAACGCCGTCATTTACATATAGTCGAAACGGCTCTCACTCTTCTTACCCATGCATCCATGCCTATCACTTGGTCTTATGCGGTCAACACTGCTGTCTATTTAATTAACCGAATGCCCACAAAAACCTTAGCCATGCTCTCCCCTTACGAAAAACTTTACTCCACCTCCCCCTACTATAATAAGCTGCATGTGTTTGGCTGTCTTTGTTATCCATGGGTTAAGCCATACAATCATCATAAGCTGGACTCCTCTTCCGTACCATGTGTGTTTCTTGGCTACTCACTCACACAGAGTGCTTATCTATGCTATGATCTCTCTAGTGCTCGCATGTATGTTTCTCGTGATGTTCGATTCGTTGAGGATCTGTTCCCTTTTGCCACCACCCCTTCTGACACTGATCTCCCTTCCCTTGATACTTTACTTTCTCCTGCTCTGTTTTCGGATCTTCCTCCTCTTTCCTTCCCAACCGTATCCCTCCCTCCTCCTTCCTCAGCTCTGCCCTATTCACCTCCTCCCTCTCCTGACCCTCTCCCTTCACCTGAATCTCCACCTTCTTCCTCATCATCTTCCTCATCCTCTCCACCACCACCACCACCCTCACACCCCATGGTTACTCGGTCCCGCAATCAAATATTTAAACCTCGCCAGCTCCTTAACCTTACTGCCCAGTTGGATTCTCAATATTCTGATACTGAGCCCTCCACTGTTAGACAGGCTTTCCAAAGTCCACATTGGCGTCTCGCTATGTCTAAAGAATTTGATGCGCTGGTGCGCAATGGCACTTGGTCTCTTGTTCCCCCGGGTCTGATCTTAATGTTGTTGGCTGCAAGTGGGTATTTTGGATTAAACGCCATCCCGATGGCTCTATAGATCGCTACAAATCTTGATTAGTAGCGAAAGGCTTTAACCAGCGGCCCGGTATTGATTATTTTGAGACATTTAGCCCTGTTGTGAAACCTACTACAGTTCGTCTGGTTCTCAGCTTTGCGGTTTCTTTGGGTTGGTCTCTACGTCAACTCGATGTCAATAATGCCTTCTTGCAGGGTTCACTCCCTGAAGATGTTTATATGACTCAGCCTCCGGGCTTTGAGGACTCAGATCGCCCCACTTACGTCTGCAAGCTTCATAAAGCTATTTATGGGCTTAAGCAGGCATCCCGGGCTTGGTATCATGAACTCCGGACTTTTGTTCTCTCTATTGGTTTTGTCAATTCTGCTGCAGACTCTTCTCTATTTATTGCCCGGACTTCTTCTAGTATTACTATTTTACTTGTTTATGTTGACGATATTATTATTACTGGCAGCTCTCGTCTCAGTTTCAGCAGGTTGTTGATGCTCTTGGACAGCGGTTCTCTATTAAGGATCTTGGACCTTTATCTTACTTTTTGGGTGTTGAGGTCACCCCTAATGCTCATGGTCTCATGCTTAATCAAACAAAATATACGCATGCGCTCCTTTCTCGGGTTAACATGCAGGACTCCAAGCCTGTCTCCACTCCGCTTCCTTCTGATGCCTTTACATCCAGTGACATGGCTTCTCCCCCGCATTCGGATGTTACTCAGTATCGTCAGGTTCTGGGTGCTTTACAGTATCTTCTGTTCACTCGTCCCGATATTGCTTATGCGGTTAACAAGATCTCTCAGTATATGCACGCTCCTTCTGATTATCACTGGTCGCTTGTTAAACGTATTCTTCGTTACTTAGCTGGTACCTTGCATGATGGTCTCCAATTGTTCTCTGCGTTCCTACTTGCGCTTCATGCTTTCTCTGATGCTGATTGGGGTGGGAATCAGGATGCCGGTTACTCGTCGACGTCTGCCTATTTGGTTTTTCTTGGTCAAAATCTTATTTCATGGAGTTCTAAGAATGACTTACATTGCGCGTTCTTCTACAAGTCGAATATCGCTCATTCGACATCTCTTTGCCGAAATTGCTTGGTTCACTTATCTCCTGGCTGATCTTGGGTTTTCTGTTGCTACTACTCCGGTCATTTTCTGTGACAATGTTGGTGCTACTACTCCGGTCATGTGCTAATCCTGTTTTTCACTCTCGTATGAAGCATGTCGCCATCGATTATCACTTTATCCGTGATCATGTTCAGCGCGGCCTCGTTCGTGTCTCCCATGTGTCCAGTGCTGATCAGCTCGCCGATGCCCTCACTAAACCTCTCTCTCGGCTTCCGTTTACACATTTTAAGTCCAAGCTGGGCCTTCGTCCTCCTCGTCCCGCATGAGGGGGCGTATTAGGATTATTTGTATTTATTGTGCATTATTCTTCATAGTTCCAGAATCTTCCATAAGTGTATATATATACGACTATACTGTAAACTTATCAATCAATGAAATACAATTCCAGTTTATCTATCACTCCATTTACAGAGTTTTATGGTTACATCCAATATGACTTTGAAATTTTTAGTGATGTACATATAAATACATACAATTAGCGTATAATAATTAACAGACATTATTTGTTAAATAAATGTATTACGTACAACATTTTTTTTCATAAAATATGCTTAACGCTATCTCATTCTATTCCCAATAGATTGCTGAGGTGTGTTGCGGGATCATATAAAATAAACTATTTTACGGATACGAAAAAAACACATACACACGCACTTTTATCTCAATTGAGACTCAAACTTGAAACATCCGGATCATATATACACAGAGTAAGGCTTTTTTCGGTTTATCATCACACTCATAAGATATATATATATTCTTTGAATAACAAGCCTTTTGTTAAGTTTATACCAATATCAAGCCAATTCTTTTGGCATCATCTATTATTAGAGATAACCACGGTATGATTTAAATGTGTTTGAGTTGGTTTCAATATTTAGTTAATGTTTCGGTTGAAAAATATTGCACCCCAAAGGCCAAGCCAAAACAATATTATTTTGAAGAGACAAATTATAAATGAAATAGAATGGTCTCCACTAAACGTAAAACATGTTATATTTTTGAGGATGTTACGTCTCACGAAAATATCATAGATGAACCTTCTTATAATGTCGATACAATTGGTGGTATTTAATTTAAACGCCGTCTCGTTTGATCAAATCATGAATACTCGAGATTTGATTGTGTTTTTTTGATTGGATTTTGGATGATCTTAGAGTATTCATTATATCTTCTTCTAACACCATGGGGAAGAAATAAAGCAAGTTACAAAAAATTGGTTTACTACACTATGGCTTAAATTATCACATCTTAAAATATTGGCAGGAGAAGTGGAAGTGGAAGTGTGTTTGTTGACCTTTACTCTCACGTTTGATCCACCTTTTATTATATTTGCAAAAACCAACTCTATGTCCTATGTGGCTGTGTGTGCATGCTATAGTGCAACAAAAATGAATAATATTAAAATATTAATTAAAGTGTGTAAGGATGGTGTCATCAAACCACTTTCATGGAAATGACTATAGTGAATGCTCTTACATGTTTGCAATTGGTGACATTTTATAGACGAAAACTTGCCGGCCCAAAATGACACAAATCTTTGTGAAACGTTACAAAGATAGCATACAACAATCTTCACAAAGCTATGTTGCCGTTTATCAATTTATTCGAAATGAAATTTAAAGTAATCTAAACAACAGTTTAACAATACAAATTTACTAAATAATTGAATCTGATTAATTAGTACATATGGTGGTCCAGGAGCACAGTATCATAATTTTTTTCATCGATCACAAATTTAAAATTGATGATTTTTTTTCTAAACAGGTGGACCAACTTGAAATAAAGAAATATGATTGGTTTCAGATTATCAAATCATACTTCCGACCAACCCAAAATAAAATTCGCGCCACTTTCATTACTTTTAACAAATTACTGTGTGATTATAAACATCAAATTATTTTTCCTGATTTGTTCCCACAATTATTTAAATTAAATCTATTAACAATAATGTTAAAGAAATGGCAAAGGAGAAAGTTAATCATAAATCTCCACATGGTGAAAGTTTCATCTTTCCCTCCCAAAATTTTCGTTGCCTCTTCTCCTAAAAAAAGCGTACGAAATTCAAAATTTAAAGTCTTCATACTAAAACCTATCTACGCAATCGTAACCGTCCTTTTAAGTCCTCCATCAACGGTGTATATTTACGATCCTGGTGAATTTGTATCGACCAATCAAACGCTAGTTCAACCTCCTATATATTGAACACCGCCCACAGTTAACAAATCACACACTTCTTCGTTTCAATTTTCCCTAAATCCCCTAAATTTCCTTCTGTTTCTAGTTCACTTCACGACGATGGCACCAAAAGGAGAGAAGAAGGTCGCCGAGAAGAAGCCGGCAGCGGAGAAGACACCTGCCGCCGAGAAAGCTCCGGCTGAGAAGAAGCCAAAGGCCGGGAAGAAACTGCCGAAAGAAGGCGGAGCTGCTTCTGCCGGAGACAAGAAGAAGAAGAGAAATAAGAAGAGCGTTGAGACCTACAAGATCTACATCTTCAAGGTCCTCAAGCAAGTCCATCCTGATATCGGGATCTCCAGCAAAGCCATGGGAATCATGAACAGTTTCATCAACGACATCTTTGAGAAATTGGCTCAGGAGTCTTCCCGTCTTGCTCGGTACAACAAGAAGCCGACCATTACGTCTCGGGAGATCCAGACTGCTGTTCGCCTTGTTCTTCCTGGTGAATTAGCCAAGCACGCCGTCTCTGAAGGAACCAAGGCTGTCACCAAATTCACCAGTTCTTAAAGCAATTAATTTCTAGTTTTTCTGTTGTTTTTTTTTTATTTTAAAATTCCAATTGTTTTTCTTTGGATGGACTTATGGGGTAGAGCAATTTCTCATTGCTTCCTTGTAAAAAAAATCGGTGTAATCTTGTTCTTCTGTTGGTATTGATTGAATGTGTTTCAGACTTATCCTTCACTTTTTTGGTTTATTTACTGCCAGATTTTTCTTTCCTTTTAGTTGTCGATTGAATTCATTACTTCTGGTGGTTGTGTTGTAGTGTATATCTTCTACTTCCTGCTGGGGAAATGATAAAGGGTGTTTGGAAAATCCCTTAATGTCTTACCCGGTTTTGGAGATGTGGCTGGATTAGGTCTGCTCATTCTAGTTGGGGGAGAGAGAATACGTAATCTTTGGGCTGCCATGATCTTGCTGCGTTTATGCTTATTATTGAGTTAGATGAGAAGCACTGTACCTGCTGTATTGAGTTCATGACTTTTGCACAAAACTTCTTTTTTTTAAATATATTTTGAGGGGGATCAACCCTTAAACGTGGTTAGGTTGTGATCATTAAATTGTAGGACACCGAGGGGGGTATGAGTATAACTTCATGGTAATCAAGTGTGTTATCAAAGAACGCAAATAAGGGTTTGAGTGGTCCATGTTTTTAGTTTTTTGCTTTTTGTTTTTAACCAAGATTGTGGTACCAATCTGTGTGTACATTTTGGGGAAAGGTGTGTGTCTACATCACCTTCCACACACATAAAGAGATTGAGATGAAATTTTTCAACCGGGGAAGAGTTTAATTGAGTCAACTGATTTTGGGAGAAGTGAATTCGGTTTTGAATTCCGTTAAGTTCTGCTGTTAAAACAAATATAGTCGTTCACAAACAAAGTTTTGTTCAACTCATTTGTATCTGTTTAGTTTAACTAACCAAATTTGAACGATTTCATAAGTTCCAATGTTCTAATACTAATTTCTTTATTTTGTTCCCTCACTTTATTTATGGTGTGTTGTATCATGTTTGTGGAGTGAACTACCGACCGGGATTATAAAGGAGATGTTGAGGTCTTTGACCACTGGACAAAGAGATTCACGTGAAAGTCGAATTACAATGCGACAAATTGGATTGAGACTTGAGAGAGGGTTATGTATTGTACACCCGTGATACGTTCATAATTACATGTACCCGTGATCTAAATTATTTAATTTAATGACATTATAAAAATTTTACATTTTATAGACGAAAACTCGCCGGCCCAAAAGGACACAAATCTTTATGAATCGTTACAATGATAACATACAACAATCTTCGCAAAGCTATGTTGCGGTATATGAACCAATTTGGTCAGATTTTAGTTTAACGAACCAAATTTGAACGATTTCATAAGTTCCAATGTTCTAATAATAATTTCTTATTTTGTTCTCTCCTCATTTTATTTGTGGTGTGTTGTCTCATGTCTGTGGTGTGAATTACCGACCGGGATTATAAAGGAGATGTTGGTCTTTGACCACTTAGACAAACAGATTCACGTGAAAGTTGAATTACAATGTGACAAATTGGACTGAGACATGAGAGAGGGTTATGTATTGTACACCCGTGATACGTTCATAATTACATGTACCCGTGATCTAAATTATTTAATTTAATGACATTAAAATTTTTATTTTCTCCTAGTATATAAATCGATTTAGAATACTAATATAACATTTATTGTAATTTTTCTACTTTAATTTATTATACATTCATTTACTTTTCACTGCTATACAACTTTTATATTAATAACGGTTAAATGATATTTTAAACTTTTATCATTAAAATTAATCACACTTTTAACAACTTTTTTAAATTATGAAAAAAGTCTTAATTAAATGGACTTACATTTTGATCACGAGTTGAATACTAATCCAACAAGAACTTCACAGCAGTTGTGGCCATCAGATTCGTCGGCATCAATGGAACTGGTCCCTATTTCGGCTCAAATTTTTCTCACACGATACACTATTCAAAGTCATGTCTGTTTCATTTATATTTATTTTCGGCTCAAAAGTTTTGTTCAACTCGTTTGTAGCAGTATCCTTTTTTTTATATTTATTTTATTAATTAAATTTTCAATAGTATTATTAATAATAAAAGAATCTAAAACTGCCTAGCCGCCTAGTCCAAAGTCCCCATCCGGCCGCCCGCTGGCAATTTTGCAAATGACTTTTTAACATTGATAAACTCGCTTACTTAATAAACCATTACATGCTTTACTGGCAAACATCCAATTTTGTCCGCGAACTTGCTTGTATAGATAATGAATGTAAACACAACCTTAACAAATAAGATGATAATTAAACTTATATTAATCTAATAGATACTCTAGAATAATTTAATGAAATATTTATAGATTCTCCTAATGTTTTTGATAGTATAATATTTGAATATTTCTTTATACTTTGTCATTTATTAATTTGAAGTTGATATTTAATACCTTAATGCTCAAATTGGTGGAGTAAATTTTGAAGCTAAAGCAAAAATAGAAGGTTGAACTCAAGCATGAAATAACAATTTTTTCTTTATAAACGGTGAGTTTGAACATAAATTTACCTTCATTTATTAAACAAATGTTTACAAACAAACTCGTGACCTTAACGAACAATGCTCGTGTTAGGCATGGTACCCGAAAAATCAATAACGTGTTGTTCTAATTAAATAAAAGTAATATTTCTTATTAATATTTTATTTGTTTAAGTGTATAGATATAAATGACACTGCAAGAAAATTCCTTATGTGACCATAAAGTACAGTACATAAAAGTTATGTACGGACGAACGAAATATTAGATTCATTCTTTTGATGGATTAAAGAGAATAAAATATAAATTTATTTTATATTATACGTCATTTAACGTTTTATTTCAGGTAGCGACTCGAGATTCAAGGCGTTACAATTGACTGGAGTTCGATATTTCACAGTCAAACTACCATTAGTGCCTCAGAACACTTAAGTGTGTGACCGTCTGATTCGAACCGTCGGTGTTGAACACCAGACTCAGCAGAACACACATTGCTCTGATGACACTTCCATACAAACCCAGCTCGACATACCACTCAGCTGACCAAAGCAGAATCAGTATGCATCGTTCATGCCACCATTACAAACAAAAAAAATTAAACAATTGTTTTCTTGATCGTCAAAAGAAATGGTTATTACGTAAATGATAGATACAATAAAACCAATTAAATATGAAGAGATTAAGAAAAATAATAGAATATCGAGAAGTCCCAATTCTCTTTTTTTGTAGCTTGAAGTCAATTATTATAGCAAGAAAATTTCTTTCAAGCCCTTGCTCATTTTTCCAACTTGAAGTAAGGCAATGAAGCATATCCGTCAAGGCCTTTAGAGGTATAGTAGGCTATATACTCATCAATGGTTACTGGACGGAAGACCGGAGGATTTTCGGCCGACAATAGCTCTTTGATTGGTTCAAAATGACGAGATGCATAACCTTCTCCATGGCATGGCCGTAAGAAACTTGCTATGTTGATTCTAGGGCCAACATCTCTAGCCAAAGCTCTATGATATACACTTTTAAACCTGTTGTTTGAGACCAACTGCAAAAAAGAAGAAGTGAAACTTGTTAATCAATACTGCATGGGAATTTTCTCTGCCCTGATTCATATCTTTTAGGACTAGTGTGGAATGTTGGTTAAAAATATTTGAAAACTGGTGCAAGAAACTTAAAACTTGCCTGAAATATGTCTCCAATGTTAATAACCAAGGCTCCCGGTACGTAAGGGACATCGACATACTCATTCTCATGAATAACTTGCAAGCCTTCAATTTCGTTTTGTAGAAGTAATGTAAGGAAGCCGAAATCGGTGTGTGTGACAGTGGACAAAGTCAATTCCGGTTCAGGACAAGGAGGAGAATAATGTCCTTTAAAATAAAGTCCCTCAGCACATCCCATATTTAGTAGATAATCTTTCTCAAGCCCTAATGCCTCAGAGAGCAATTCAAACAAAGTATGACCCACTCTTGTCAGGTGTTTCGCGTACTCGTTCATTATATCCCTGTAACATCAACAAAGTCAAAAAAAACATTAATAACGAAGAACAATGAAATATTAATACCCGTGTACTAAATGAGTTTATTAATCTTGTTGAATAATTAATGACATGAGTATATTGTAAGTACCTGCAAACTTCAGGCAATTCTTCCCAATCAGGTTGAGGGGGTGCCATTTTACACAAAATAGTATCTTTCCACGTAGCTGCTGCGGTATTATACATAAACAGATTGCTTGTATATATAACCCTTTTTGAAGTGTCGCGGGTATAATATTTCTTTTTGATCTCAGCATCTTGTTCGTGAAATGCGATGGTAGCTTGTATCATTTCCTTCATAACATCTAAAGGAATCCCATGATTCACGATCTGAAAGAAGCCCCATTTTTCGCAAGCATTGCTGATCTTAGCAATTATCTCAGCACGAGCATTCGGATTCTCATTAGCACCATCGACCTCAATATCAATTAGAGGAACCTCTGATATCTTAGACTTATTGCAAGTCTTTTTCTCGTCTTTGAGGTCTTGATGAACGAAAAAAGGCGGGATCTTTTTCAAACCGGAATCAACAAGTCCTTTCACACCGACCATTGATGCATCGAAGGCTTTGGCTTCGCTGTTGGAGCTCTTTTCCGGGGTGCTTAACCATTGCGCTGCTTTATTGCATTTTATCACTTTTCTTACGGACACCATTTGTGGTGGTGATCTACCAGTAGTGTTGAAGCTTTGTGAAGAATTTCGGTTAAGAAAAGATTTTGAAGCATATGATATTGAAGAGCTTGAGGCCATTTTTCAACAGGGTTTGAAGAACTGAAAGTGCTGGGGATTTGATGAGAAGTGAGAAGTGTTATTGAGACAATTAAATTTGAAATTGGTTTGTATATTGTGAATTGGTGAGTTGCTTCTTTTATAGCAATGTTTTGGTGCAAGAAAAAGAAACTAAAAGCAAACGCCTCTTTAATTTCTGTAGTCAATAGAAGGCAAACCAGGAAGGTTCTGCACTTCTTCTATAAAATACAGTATATCCCTTCCGTTTCTATTTAACTGTCGCAATTACATTTTCAAAACATTATTTAATGTATTTTTCTACATCCACCCTTATTTATTAAGGAATGAAAGATTGAAATCAACATTACATTAATTATATTTTAATGATGATATTGTCAATTTGATTTTAAGTCAAAACGTTAACTACTTTTCTTTGCGACGGTTAAATAGAAACAAAGTGAGTATATTATTGTAATATTTAAAATACAAATCATTTCATATAAAATATTCTTTTAAATAAAAGATTATACTTTCCAAGTCTAGAAAATTTATACACTAGTCACGCAATGCGGACAATGATTTAACTGTTGAATTGAAAAGTCTTCTATGACCCAAGCTATCAATGTTGACCATGCCTACTGTATCGGAAAAAAAAATGTTACGATCATAACAAAATAATCATAATAATGTTATACCATATATCTATTAAATAATTGATCGTTATGAGTCCAATATATAAATGAAAAGGTTATACATCGTGCTAAATGGCGTAAAGTGCGTTACATAAACTTATGATGTTGATTTCGTTGTGTACCTATATTACTTAGAAAGAATTAATGAGTGAAGTATAGTGTTATTACATTCGTCCTAAAATATAAGTCAGCATATATATTTTTACATAGATTAAGAAAGTGTTTGAATGTCATAATTTGAAGGTTAATATCTAAAATGTCCATTAACGATCATTCATACAATAGTTGTTAAGTAATAAATGAGAGATTTTATGGTGCAACGGTTGTAGGAAGGTTATATCAAGTGACATACATTAGAGCCTCTCATTTTTACTCTCTTTCATATAATACACTTTTATCGTGTGTGAGATGTTAGAAATGAGTGGTTGTAATGTATCTTATTCGATAAAAGCTTATACAATCTGGGGTTGTATTTTAAAATTCACGTAATAAAAAAGGGTTGAATTGATAAAAAATTATGGATAAAATAGAAGAAAAGATAATAAATGGTGGGGCAAAATTTAAAAATATATGATTATATTTAAGGACGAAGTAGTAATAAAGGATTTTTTATTATAATGACTTTGTATAATTTTCAGTAAGGACTTGACTTGACTATTATTTTTTAGGATAATGGGTGGATTTAATTCGCTTACGTGTTAATTTCTGAAATGAAATGAAATGTAAATATTTTTTCATTTCATCCCATCATACTGATGTATTAAAAAAGGAAAGCATGAAATAAATCATCATTCTATTTGAATGAAATTTGGTCATTTGCATATGAATGAAATAGATGAAATGATTTAATTAAATGAATTATAAAACATAACTTAGTTGTAAAAAAACAACCACCACCACCCCACTATCACCTGCCACCGCCACATCAGTTGCATAGTACCTGTGGCGGACTCCAAAGAGTAGAGGGCAAAAGTGTATGACCCCACATTCAAATTTTCGGGTGAAATTATTAATATACTCTTCTAATAATATTAAAAGCACAGATGATATTATTTTCGCATAATCTTAATGTAATTTTTCATTTTTTCAATTCGATTGGTTGGAATACTTGAATATTCTAAGGTCATGGTCTTTTTCCAAATTTTTTTTTTAATTTGGCCCACACTGAAAATATTTTCTACGTCCGCCACTGATAGTACCCCACACCATCATCCGCCACCCACCACCATTGCCACCACCACATTCGCACACCTGCAACACCCGCTACTCGTCATCACACATACACCACCATCACCTACCGTGTCACTTGTCACATAGACTCTCGTTTATTTATTTTCATCACGCCAAACTTAGTAAATTGCTTTTTAGGATAATGAGTGTCCGACGAGTGATAATCAACCGTATTCAATAATTACCACGTGAGCCGACATAAATTTATCATCACAATAGAAAACTGTTAGGTGTAGTGCCCGAAAGACAATTTGTGTAATTGTTTTTGGATAACAGAATTTATCTTACCTTATTACTTGCTTTGTGCTTGTAAGTAATACACTGCTGCAAACCATAAGTATATCAGTATGTAACCGCTTAACTCAGTGTATGGCTTGCACGTGAGGATTGAGTTAGTGGTGATATACTTAAAACTGTTAGTCCGTGGTGAACTTAATCAGAGTTTAGGGTCTCATGATTAAAACACCAATAATGCGCCCAGAACACCTTAGGGTGTGATAGTCTTATCCGGACTATCGGTAGAGGGTACCTACGTGGGGCATTTATATATGATGGCATTCATATAGGACTGGACCGATTTAATCTGTATTTCTCGGTATAATTCCGTAATCGAGGAATCTTATTAAATCATTAGATGATCATATATGGATCAACCTTAATCCCGAGGTGATCACTGAGGTGTCGCTTGTCTCGGGTAGTGTTTGATGTGTTAGTTACGGTTCACTTAAATATGTGTTCCAAGCCACTTCTCATTGGCACTATCTCACGATGAGTGAGTAGTTCGATTTTCACAGACATACATGAATCCATTCCATCCTACGGGAAGTAGAGAGGCAGTCCCCTTATTTGTTAGCCCGAGAAAGTGATCGATCCGGGAGTTGTCATTTGACTAATTAGCTACTAGTCGAGATATGTGTACTAATTGATCATCGTGAGGTTAATGGTAAATAAGGATAAGATATTCGAAGTCGGGTTCACGGAGACTTCCCACCGAATGGGCGATCTATGGAGAGGTTAATCCGTATATAGTGATTATATCAATGGACGCTTATTCACTCTATGGGTTGAGTATAAGTATACATCTATAATCGGTAGAGTTCGATTTGGGTTTATGGTGACGTAATCCCGGAATTAATAATTAATGTATTTATTACATTCGATGAATAATTAATTATTGGAACTCACTCAGTTATAGTCGTCCCCCGATGCGCTTCTATAATTCGGAATGATATTCTTGTTATTTGGGCCTGTGATAATTAATTGGTTGGGCTAATTAATTGATATGCATGGATATTATTTAGTTGAAATTTAAATAATATAATACATGTGAAAAGAGCATTTTACGTGGCGCAGTTCATGCTTAGTGTGGTGCCAATATGTCTTGGATTTTTCAAGAAATTAATTTTCTTGGATAATGACATATTGTGTAATTAGTTATTTATTTGTTAAATAATTAATTGGATAAATAAAAGAAAATAATTTATTTATTATTTATCTCTTAACTATAAGGATAATTATATTTTCTTATTATAAGATTATAATTATCTCTTATTTTTATTGGATAAGAATAATTAGAATTATCTCTTTTATTTTGTTAAACCGATTGGGTATAAGTTTTCTCTGGATTTTGTTACATAAAAGAGAGTTCCTTGAGTTCTGCAGGTTAAAGAGAGGCCACGAAATTGATAGAGAAAAAGGCTAAGGAGTTCGATCCTTAGCTCCATTTCGGTTGAGAAAAACTTAGGGTTTTTCTCGGTTTGCATATCAAGGAGGTTCGTTTATCAAGAAGGGTGTCCACCAACCGCCGTTTGGAGAACACATCGGAAGATCAAGGCTTTTCTTCCCGATATTGGTAACATAATCTTAACCCCTTGTAGTAGTTTAAGTCCTTTAATTATGTATTGTGGTACATAAGTCGTGATCCATCCGCTGCGCGTAGATCTAACTCGTTTAGATCTAAGATCCTACATCCTTCAAAAACATAACGGAATTGTTCCAAAAATAAAAGTACTATGGCACAAGTCACTTATTGGTTAAATGATATAAAAGTAGAACACCAAATTTCATCATCTTCAGACATACTCGTGTTCTTCAAACCAGGGACGGACGCAGGATCTCAAGTAAGGGGGACAATAAAATTTTTAAAGGACAATAAAAAATTGAAGGGGAGGGGAAGAGGCAATCTCTATGCATAATATAAATATCCGTGTATTTTTTTCGGATCAAGGGGGAAGTTGCCCCCTTGGTTGTATGTAGGTTCGCCACTGGTTCAAACTATTCCTGAGCAAGCATCTTCATCCTCATAACATTCCTCCACCTTTGAACCTTCTTAATCCAAAATAAAATGAGCTCGCTCGCAAAGCTCTGTATAGAAGAATCAATTAATCACACATATATATCCTACCGGGAAGAACATATACACGTACTAGTTTATGAATAAAAACAGTTATTAGAACAATACTTTAAAACATTATTGCCATCTTTATTAAAAGTGCATTTGAACTTTGACGATCCAAAATCTCGCCTTACAAACTTGTGGTTCCTCTTCTTGATGACAACTAAGGCGCTTCTTGAATACGTAAAATAGTAAGAAGAATGGGAGTTTTGGGGATGGTTTAGATCGCACTTGATAGTGATCAAGCTGCCTACGTATCAAATTACTGAGATTGGAATCAAATCTTCGTAGTTCATGAGGGATCGTTTATGTAGAGGGGCTTGTGCCATAGAGTTAACGTGTGGTGTGTCTGTGATGGACACTGATTGGCGTGTTCCCTAAGGAAGTGGATTATGATTAGTTAATCTCCTTGATTCTAGGAGATAATTGTGACATTTGAATATTTATATTAAGTGATAAAGATTGGAGCCTTTAATACTCAGGATTCCTTCCGTAATTATCTGATTTATTACTCACGTGGGAAATATGGTTAGAGATTAATGATGGCCGATTTAGACGGCCTAAACTAAACTGGCTGACCCGCGAAGGTTGGGGAGAAAGGCCGAGCTGGTATTAGCTCGGACTCTTAGGTGCGTGTAATAGTGGGTCTGAAAGAGACTTAATCCGACCAGTAAGGCCGGACATGGGTAGGTTAGAGCACAAGCGTTGGCCGACCTGCGGAGGTCGAGATTGAAATCAGGCGTGTCGGCTATTCAAGGTCCTAAGTATTGGTTGATCTAGAGGAGATGGAATCAATAGCCGAGCTACTATAGTCCAGCCACTAGGATATCTGGTACCGCTTCTCTTTATACTTAAGGTTGAGTCACTAGGGAGGTGTCACGTAGGTAAGTTCAATTCTTGGCATCGTCAAACTTAATATATATACTACAAAGAAAGCAGCGCTTTCGTGTAACATGCTATGTTCTCAATGCTCTTACAAGGTAGTGATGAGTTTCAGCACTCTAAGTCCGGCTCACGCACGGTTAGGAAGATTTGCCGCAGTCTAGGCGGTACACATTGAAAGCATCATAATATATGTAAAGAACAAAATTAACATAATAAGTTTACACAACGCATTTCACACTATTGAATATAATGTATAAACTTTTAATTAATGTTGGACTCATAACAATCAATTATTTAATATATATAATATATAACTTTATTATGATTATTTTTTTACGAACGTATATAACATTTTTATTTCCGGTACAACAGACACTTTCAAACATTGTCACCTTTGGTCATACAAGACTTTTCAATTCAACAGTTAAATCAGTGGCCGCATTTCCTGACTTAAGTATTTAATTAAAGGAATATAATTTATATGAAAGATTTTGTATTTTACTATGCAATAATATACAAGTGCAGAACCTTCCCGGTATGCCTTCTAATGGCTACAAAAATTAAAGAGTCGTTTGCTTCTTTTTCTTCCACCAAAACATTACTATAAAAGAAGCAACTCACCACACTTCACAATATACAAACCAATTTGAAATTTAACTGTCTCAATAACACTTCTCACTTTCATAAAATTCCCAGTACTTTAAGTTTTCCATACCCTGTTGAAAAATGGCCTCAACCACTTCAATATCATATGCTTCAAAATCTTTTCTTAACCAAAATTCTTCACAAGGCTTCAAAAGTGGTGTTAGATCACCACCACAAATGGTGTCCGTAAGGAAAGTGATAAAATGCAATAAAGCAGCGCAATGGTTAAGCACCCCGGAAAAGAGCTCTAACAGCGAAGCCAAAGCCTTCGACGCATCAATGGTCGGTGTGAAAGGACTCGTAGATTCCGGCTTGAAAAAGATCCCGCCTTTTTTCGTTCATCAAGACCTCAAAGACGAGAAAAAGACTTGCAATAAGTCTAAGAAATCAGAGGTTCCTCTAATTGATATTGAGGTCGACGGTGCTAATGAGAATCCGAATGCTCGTGCTGAGATTATTGCTAAGATCACCGATGCATGTGAAAATTGGGGCTTCTTTCAGATTGTGAATCATGGGATTCCTTTAGATGTTATGAAGGAAATGATACAAGCTACCATCGCGTTTCACGAACAAGATGCTGAGATAAAAAAGAAGTATTATACCCGCGATACTTCAAAAAGGGTTATATATACAAGCAATTTGTTTATGTATAATACCGCAGCAGCTACGTGGAAAGATACCATTTTGTGCAAGATGACACCCCCTCAACCTGATTGGGAAGAATTGCCCGAAGTTTGCAGGTACTTACAATATACTCATGTAATTAATTAAACAAAACTAATATACTCATTTGGTACACGCGTATATTAATAGTTCATTGTTCTTCGTTTTTAATTTTTTTGTCTTTGTATATGTTACAGAGATATAATGAACGAGTATGCAAAACACCTGACGAGAGTGGGTCATACTTTGTTTGAATTGCTCTCTGAGGCATTAGGGCTTGAGAAAGATTATCTACTAAATATGGGATGTGCTGAGGGGCTTTACTTTAAAGGACATTATTCTCCTCCTTGTCCTGAGCCAGAATTGACTTTGTCCACTGTCACACACACCGATTTTGGCTTCCTTACATTACTTCTGCAAAACGAAATTGAAGGCTTGCAAGTTATTCATGAGAATGAGTATGTCGATGTCCCTTATGTACCGGGAGCATTGGTTATTAACATTGGAGACATATTTCAGGCAAGTTTTATGTTTCTTGCACCGTTTTTCATATTTCTGAGATCAACATTCCCCACTCATCCTAAAACATATGAATTGGGTCAGATAAAATTTCCATGCAATATTGATTAACATGCTTCACCTTTTTTTTCTTTGCAGTTGGTCTCAAACAACAGATTTAAAAGTGTATACCATAGAGCTTTAGCTAGAGATGTTGGCCCTAGAATCAACATAGCAAGTTTCTTACGGCCATGCCATGGAGAAGGTTATGCATCTCGTCATTTTGAACCAATCAAAGAGCTGTTGTCGGCCGAAAATCCTTCGGTCTTCCGTCCAGTAACCATTGATGAGTATATAGCCTACTATACCTCTAAAGGTCTTGACGGATATGCTTCGTTGCCTCACTTCAAGTTGGAAAAATGAGCAAGGGCTTGAAATAAAGTTTTCTTGCTACAGGAATTGACTTCCAAAAAAAAAAAAAAAAAACATGGAAGCCCTCTAAATATTTTATTGTATCTATCATGTACGTAATAACCTTTTTTTTTTACAATAACTCCTATCAAGATGTCATTCCTTTCCACGATCAATAAATCAATTGTTTAATTTTCGTTTCATTTCAGTAATAATACATTTGGACATGTAATGTTTGAATGTAGCAGGGTACATGTTTTGGCCAAAGGATTGCAGTACACTGACGAATAGTAATCGATTTTGTGAAACTAATGAAATAAAGCTTCATTAACCCAAAATAAAAATACAAGAAAGACAAAATTTACAAGCTCTTAAAGAATATGAAGCAATTAAAACAAGAGAAATCAAGAAAACACCAATTCACAACAGACATACGCCGGAACAGGAACAGGAAAAGGAAAAGGAAAAGTGAAATTTGACATTAAAGAAAGCAAAGAATTGAGAGAATCTGAAACATGCTCCTCATTCACTACCATCCCAAAATTAACAGATTACACTGAATTTTTATACAAGGCAGATATAAGAACCATTCAACCCCAAAAAAGGAAGGACAATCTAAAAAACACAGATGAAATTTCAAAACATAGAAATTAGTTTCTTAAGAGCTGGTGAATTTGGTGACGGCCTTGGTTCCTTCAGAAACAGCGTGCTTGGCCAATTCACCTGGAAGAACAAGGCGAACAGCAGTCTGGATCTCCCGAGAAGTGATAGTCGGCTTCTTGTTGTACCTAGCAAGACGGGATGCCTCCTGAGCCAGTTTCTCAAAGATGTCGTTGATGAAGCTGTTCATGATACCCATGGCTTTGCTGGAGATCCCGATATCAGGATGGACTTGTTTAAGGACCTTGAAGATGTAGATCTTGTAGGTCTCAACGCTCTTCTTATGTCTCTTCTTCTTGTCTCCGGCAGCAGATCCGCCTTCTTTCGGGAGTTTCTTCCCGGCCTTTGGTTTCTTCTCAGCCGGAGCTTTCTCGGCGGCAGGTGCCTTCTCAGCTGCTGGTTTCTTCTCGGCGACCTTCTTCTCTCCTTTTGGTGCCATCGTCGTGATTGAACAAGAAAATTTGGAGAAATTAGGGAATTTAGAAGAACTCGAAACGAAGAAGTTGTGATTTGTGAACTGTGGGCGGTATTCGTTATATGCAAGGTTGAGGTAGTGTTTGATTGGTCGAGACGACTTTACCAGGATCTAATTTTTCCACCGTTGATGGAAGACATAAAGAACGGTCACGATTGCGTTTGTAAAGCTTTAATCAGACGTCTTGAATTTTGAATTTTGCGCGCTTGAGGACGAGGGAAATTTTGAGAGGGGAAAGGATCGACCTTTTCACCTTTCCCTAAATTAAACTTTTAATTGCATCAACGGTAATTTAATGTAATACATTTTTTTATTTAAAAGACGATAATAGATTTTCCAAAAGTCGGCTTCTATCGGTTTTAATGTTTTATAAGACTATCTCCAACAACACACTGAAACAATTTCAAAATCTGTTTTTGGAGTGATAAGGAGTGCTGGATACTCATAATAAGCACTTGTAACCACACTTTAACTTGTAAATATGTTACTTATTACTTTAAATAACAAGTGAGACTTTAGTATAAAAAGTACACATTTTTTTTTATTTTGTGGACCATCTTTCTCCTTCAATTAAAAAAAAAAAACATAGTTAGACATTATACATAAATTGATGGAAGAGTGTTGTATAAAGGATGTTATTGTAATAGTTGAGTTTTTAAAGTGTAACTGAAACGGAAAATAATGTATTTGGAGAGTTAAATTGAGTGATACCATTGGAGAGAGTCTAAAACTATTCACGGACCACGATTACTCTTGGCACTCTATAAATCACTTTTGGCATAATATAAAATATTTTTATTACTCCCTCCGTCCTATTTTATTTGTCCCGTTTAAAAATGTAATTAATAATTTAAATCTCATTAAATGATCCAATATTTTTACATTTATACCCTTTAAGTAGTTTTTGAAGCATTTAGGTTGTGTTTGTTTTGGGTTGGAGTTTTTTTGGGAGTTTTTTTTGGAGTTTTTTTTGATAAAGTGATTGAAGTAATGATTAGAAAGTTGAATGGGTAAAATAAAGTAGAATAATGATTGGTGTAGATTATGAAATGATTGGTGAAATAAAGTAGAATAATGAATAAAATAATGGTAAAAAATGTAATAAAGTTGATAAAGTGAAATGATGAGAGATGATTTAATATTTTTTATTTCAGAATAAGATTTGATTGGTGAGAGAATTGCAAGAAATGATTGGTGATGATGTAAAAAAAACGCCCAAAAAAACTCCGGCCAAAACAAACGGAGCCTTAATGTACACACTTTTTATTGTAAATAATGTAAAGATGGAATGACATTTGAAGAAATTTATCAATTAATATACGAAGTGAACACTTATTTTGAGACAAACCAAAAATAAAACGTGGACAAATAAAATGGGACGCAGGGAGTAATTTGAACAACACAACTTCTGTGGAACTGACGTCCATTTCATGCAGATGAAGCGTCATCGAATCGACGTGGGTTTTCAATCCGGCGTCGATGATGATGATTTTACAGTTATAAATGTATCATTGTTCAAAACGTCAGACCCACTGAGGTTGTCAGCAAACTGAAACATCAAAGGGTCTGACGCGCGTATCGTTGTGCCAAAAGTGATTTGATGGTGTAATGAAAAGATAAACAAATGGAATCAATAGTAAAATGGCAGTGCCAATAGAACTCGTCTTTCCAAAAATTGATTGCGATTATGATTTTTTTTTTTAAGGGAGCGATTAAGAACATTTTAAATCTAGATTTTTTACTATAAAATTGTATTTCCGATGTAACAACTTGTTCTAGAAACTCAAGTAATTTTAAGATCCGAACTGTTTGATTATAACCCGAAGTTGCTATTAAAAAGTTTTCAAATCACGAAACATCATATGATACGCTAAAACATTAAATACGGAAACAAACTCTGAATGATTCGTTTGACTGTCGATCCAAAAACATAACAACTCGTTACATATTGCGTCTAATACTACATATTCCATAAATAAATAGGTATAACTAAGACCGTGGTAAACTGAGATACCTTCATAACAACTACTCCAGAATCCATTCTCTAAAAATCACATCACGAATCTCCATAGTTATCTTCAAGTTCTCGTAAAAGACCATTCTCATAACAGGTTCAAAACTAACGTTGACATTAATTAAGTTGTCAAACCAACTATTAACATATGGATCATTCAAACTTATACAACTCGTCTGGAAAAAATGTACGTGGAGAGCTATTAAGCTAGAGGTGGCCAAACCGAAACCGGAACCGGCGGTTCGAACCGGAACCGGCGGTTCGTCAAACCGGCGGTTCGAAAACCGCCGGTTTTTTTAACCGCCGGTTTGCCGGTTTGCCGCCGGTTTGTGTTATTGGTAACCGGAACCGGAACCGCCGTTTCAAACCGGATGACCGGAACCGGGTAAAACCGGCCGGAACCGGAACCGCCGGTTTAACCGGCCCAACAGTATTTTTATTTTTTTTTTCTGGATGCATGTAAATAAAAACAATTTATAAACCATAAAAAAAATTATACAAATAAACCATAAAAACTATAAATAAAAAAAAACCTAAAAATTATAAACCTAAAAATACTATAAAATTATATACTAACCTAAAAACCATATACAAACCTAAAAATTATATGAAACTATGTAATACAAAACACATAAAAATACTATAAAATACTACAATAACAAACTATAAAAAAACTATAACAAACTATAAAAAAACTATAATAAACTATAAAACAACATTTATAATCAAAGTATACTTAAAACCTACTTAAATAACTATAAAAATCATTACAACAAACTATAAAAGACTAAAAACATAAACAATTTAACTACATTCGCTTTGATTTTTTATATGTACAAGGCATCCGACACGATTACATAAAAATAACGTGAGCAAATTAATTACGTGCACAAGTCGTTGAAAAGATAAACACAATTTACATATAAGAAAAACAACATAATTTTTTAAAATAACATTATTTACATATAAATAAAATAACACAATATTAATATTATTTTTAAAACCGAATAGAAATCTATTTAAAATAATATATATATTACATTCGCTTTAATAATTATAATTAAAATAATAATAATTTGTTATTGTAGTGAAAATAATAAGTGTTATATAAAAATGAAAAGAAAAAAATGAAATTTTAAAACGCGTGGCGGAACCGTGATCTCGAACTGGAGCAAATCGAACCGCCCAAACCGCAACCGGCAAGTGTTTTGAATAAAGAAACCGCCGGTTTTTCAAACCGGCGGTTTGACAAACCGGCGGATACACCATTTGGCCACTTCTATATTAAGCTCAACAAAAAAACATAGCATCAAAGGAGACTATACTATTTATTGGATTATAACACAGTTCTAAATTATCTTTCACAAAAAAACGAAATGCACTGATACTTATCTACCTTAGTAGTACCTTATAAAACTTCTAAACTATGGACGACGAAGGGACGACGAAGTGGGTACGTAGTTGTCATCCGCCGCCTTCTCAACCAACGGCTGAACTCCACGTCTACTCTTCCACTACCTATTTTACCATACACTCTTCGACCCCACCGCCTCACTTCGACATCTTCTACTCTCCTGCTTATACGTGGTAGAGCTGGCCCGGATTTCTGTGAAACCGTCTCTCCTCTCTAATCGTCTCAGTAACATGCCTTATGTGATTCGAATGATCTCCGGCCACGATTTCCGGTTGAAACAGGCCACCATGTGACCAAGATCATTTCCGGAAAGCTTGACTCCGGAAATTTTCTCCCTCAGAAGCAACCATGTGATGAATTTGTTTTTAGGAAGGCTTCAAGGTGAAAGCTTGCACCTTTACTGCGAATCTTGATGATTCGAAGCATTTACTCCTTCATTTTCTCGAACAAATGCAGGATACTCACTATGAAGGCTTCAAATCATCGAAAAGGTCATATCTCTCCTTTAATGTTAATATGTGATCACTTATTGCTGATTCGATTCAGAATCTGTCTTGATTTTGTGCCTAAATGTTTTTTTGCAGAAAGTGCGAGTGTGAAAGGTGCTATCTTTGGATGGGTATCTTTCAGCATATGCTTAAATCAAAGCTATTGATCTTCAATTCTCTGGATTCGTAGTCAATCCATAAATCAAGGTTGTACCTTTTCTTATTATGTTGATATCTATGCAGTTATTTTTCTGATTCGAATGGATTCTGCCTAATTTTGTCATTTGTCTGTTTTAGGTTTTACGAACCAGTGAAGCCGGAATAAGGATTTCAGAAGCTTTTGCCCATGTGCTCGCCATATGAAGAAAATCTTGAGTAAATCGTTACTGATTCGTGTGTACACGCGTGGTATTCTCATAATTGTTTTTCTTGTGCCCTTTAACGTTCTTTCTAATTGAAATGAGGGCTTTTACCCTATGATTTTGAATCCTTGCCGAGGCGTTGGCCCAATGATGCCATCTACCACAACACTAGAAGAGATGAATGGAAGCGCGAACATTTAAAGATCCCAGACCGCTTCTTTTGCTCTTTTTCTCTTAACTCCAGTTTTTTTAATTACTCACAAACTCATTTTCTTGCATTATTTTTTGAGTTTTACATTTTGAAGGTCGAGTTCTTTTTGGTGGGATTTGAGTGGAGCTGTTGGTTTTGATGGTTTTTACCTGTGACCCACTTTTGATGACTAGATTGAATCCATAATTAGTAGTGTGTGGATTGAGAATTTGCGTTTTGGGAAGTCTTTTTTGGTAGGATATTGGTATTGATGTGTTAAAGATTGAAATATAGAGATAGAATTCCTGGTTGTTCAGGTGGATATAGTGAGGGAAGAATATGGTGAGCATCAATCTGTTTCATTATAGAAAGAATTCATGGCCTCCAGAGGAATACATATCTCGAGGTAGTTTGCATTTGTTACCTTTTTCCTTCTTCATGGTTTTTACCTGTGAGCCACTTTTGATGACTAGATTGAATCCATAATTAGTAGTGTGTAGATTGACAATTTGCGTTTTGGGAAGTCTTTTTTGGTAGGATATTGGTATCGATGTCCTCCATTTATCTACAAGATTCAGTAGTAGCATGAGAAAAGACGTTTCTTCCGGATTGATTCCGATTATGGAATCTGATTTCAACTATTTAAAGCCTCAGTGGAAGAATTTTGCTCTCTCTGAACTCCAAACTGCTACCAAGAACTTTTGTAAAGGTCAGTCATTAAATTTTCAGATTTTTACTTAAAAGTCCAAGCTTTTTCGAGTAATATTCGTATTATAATGTCGTGTTTAACGCGTAGATAATATTATTGGAAAGGGTGGTTATGCTGAAGTTTGCAAAGGATGTTTAAGAACAGGGCAGTATGCTGCAATCAAGAGACTTACACGCAGTCCAACGAGGACCGAATCCGTGATTTACTTACCGAGCTTGGAATCATGGCTCACTTTAACCATCCCAATACAGCTAAATTGATCGGTTATGGGGTTGAAGGCGGATTATACCTCGTTCTTGAACTGTCTCCAAATGGAAGTCTGGCTTCTTTGCTTCAAAGTTAGTTCATTGCTTACTTTAACGCGGTTTTGTGTCATTGATTTGATTGAATTTGTTATAAAATATAACTGTTGTATAACATATGTTTTGGCGTTTAAATTACCTTTTATAGGTTGAGAAGAGAAACTCGATTGGAATATTTGGTATCAAATTGCATTAGGGATTGCAAAAGGGTTGTTGTATCTTCATGAAGGTTGTCAAAGGAGGATTATCCATAGAGATATTAAGGCTGCTAATATACTTCTTACAAAAGACTTCGAGCCTCAGGTATCGTAATTATTTGCCTTTATTAATTAACTTTTAGACCTTTGATTTACTTGCATAAACTGTTTTTGGTTCAGATTTGTGATTTTGGGCTTGCAAAATGGCTACAAGAACAATGGACTCACCTCAGTGTGTTAAAATTCGAAGGCACATTCGGGTTTGCAAATTTTAAAGAACCGATTTTATTTTTTCCTTTTCTGCATAACAATTTGAGTAAAGATTAGTTTTTCAATGTTGATATACAGATATCTTGCCCCTGAATTCTTATTGCATGGCATAGTTGATGAAAAAACCGATATTTTTGCTTTTGGAGTTCTGCTTCTCGAGCTTATTACCGGACGTCGTGCCTTAGATTATACGCAAAAAAGCCTCGTTATGTGGGTATGCTCTCTTTGTTTTCCCAACTAATCATCTCTACCCCTTTCTGAACACACACAGAAAAACAATATCAAACCCCTTCAATTCTTTTATCAATTACTTCTCATGGCTGAAATACTGAATGAAGAACAAATTGAAAAGTTTCATGAAGCCTTCAATCTATTTGACAAAGATGGAGATGGTAAAACACCCAAACCCCTCTAAATGTTTTGTGATTTAATTAATAGAGGGTAAAAATGGAAACACATATGATGAAAGTGGTGGCTAATTATGAAAAGAAATGATTGATTGTATGTATAGGTTGCATAACAGTGGAAGAACTAGCAACGGTGATAAGATCATTGGATCAAAATCCAACGGAGGAGGAGCTACAAGATATGGTTAGTGAAGTTGATGCTGATGGTAATGGTACCATTGAATTTTCTGAGTTCTTGAATCTTATGGCCAAGAAAATGAAGGTAAACATGTATCTTCTTTATTGATTATAAACTAACTACTCATAAGATGCTTTGTTCTTTGTTTGATGATTATTATAAATTTTGATATATTTACCAGTATTTATGAGTAATGAAATTGTTACAATCACTCCATAATCTATTGCGTAAGTAGGATCATTTTAATGTAGCAATGAAACGTATCCCTTTTTAAATAGATGTCATGTCATAGATGTTCAATTGCCGTAATAGATTGTGACATTTGTTGTGTCAGAATGTTAGTTTATAATTACTCTACAATCACTATTTGTCACAATATATTGTGTCAGTATGGAGAATCATTTATGATGAAACAGTGAGACCCCTTCTAGCTGGTAGGTCTAAGGTTATAAGACCTCTGGTGACATCAGGTTCTGTCTTTTGGACATGTTATATTCATTACGATTTGTGTTTCCTCACTCTATCTGGAACTGATGGACTTATGTCCAGCTTCTGTTTTAGCCGTAAGCTTCGAAGAATTTTGTGGAATTTATTAGCGGAGTCGGTATTCGTGCGGAAGAGGCTGAGATTTTAGTAGCCATTTAGACCTGCTCACGACCCTCTTGAATATGTGAACTAATGCTAAAGTTGTTAACCGGGGAAAAGCTGAATTCTTTTGGTGACATATATACCTGCGGTTATATTCACAGAGATGCAAATTAAAGAGTTAGCTAATACACTTCTTCGCCTATATGTAAATAAATAGTCACATCCGAAAGTCATCATAAATGTTCTTGCCCACTCGGACGTAATATCTTCTTCGATCAACATGTAGTACTGTGTCTGTGATGACAGGAACTTAAAGGCGATATTGTATTGATCTGTTCAAATATAGGAAAGTCTTCGGAAGTTAAACAAGCTCAATATGCTAACTGTTGAAGTCTATTACATTCTTGCCCTGCTGGATCATTCCGTGTCAATATTTGAGCTGTAAGTCATGATTTCAAGTTTATGTTGAACACAATTTAGCATGTTAAAACATATGGCCGTTTCATGTTCTGGTGCATTTTGGTCATTGCCAAGTACATGGTTCTACTTTTCCTTATCTAACTTCAATTCAACCTATAAATGAAGTGCAGTTTCAGTCCTCTTGCTGCTTACATGCTACAAAATAAAACCTCAGACACCTTATAGTGCAGTTTGTTTTCGACGATAAATTGTTCATTTTTTCCTTTTACCGTTACGCTATCTTACATCCAACAGCAATGATGGACCTATTTGTGAGTACTTCCGGTCTTTGCCACCATGGTCAATGTGGCTTCATATTTGCCCTGTAATTGATTTCAGAAATAGTTATGATAATAGGTTTTTGCACTGTTGTTAACGGTACCTATCTGTGAATATCTAGGCCAATTTTGAGTGAACAAGGGATATGAAGAATGGAGCCGATTGGAGGCTTTTACCAAAGGCATTTATAGTATTAAATGATCTGTATCTTGGCTTAATAATCTTGTTTGATATTTCAGTTATTTGCAGCCATGGCGGCGTCGCTAAGTTAAACGCCTGGTCTAATATGGATCTGAGCCATTTTGGGATTCATCTTCGCTTTAGTCGAGTCGTGGAACTTAAAGATTTATTGTTCATTTTTATGAGCTCCTCATCTTCAATTTTTATTGTACTTGCAACAGTTTGTTCTTTTGTGTTTCCCTGAGTTGCTTCGTTTCTGTCTTTAACACCTATCTTTTTTCTTCGTAGTTCAAATTTCCTTGTATTCTTTGCATGCCACAATTTTCTTCCCTGTGAAGTCATGTCCAGAGGCAAGTACCACCAGAAATTTGGCTATGATCAGGGCAGGTTTCAGCTTCTTTAAATGTTTATTTCCTGGTTTCCATTGCCGATTCAATAAGCTTTAGTAGTTGTTACTGCTGTGCTTCATCCCATATTCTCAAACCTGATCGAAACTACAAATATGCTTTCAAAATTCTACCTGCTCTTATCAAAACATGAAATCTTACTGCAGAGACACTACCAAAATACAGCACAGACATTAACAACACAAAACAACCTACCGAACAAAATAAGAACAAACACAACTAGGTGGGGGCAACACCGTGCATAGCACGGTTACACCCCCTAGTAATAGCATAAAGTTAACAACTAACAAGACTTTCATTCATACCTAATCACATAAAGTAACTATATTAAAACAATTAAACATATTATGCCACTTACTTGGACTATCTTTTTCTTTCGTATCATCATTTTTGTTTATGGTTCATAACTATTATGTCACACTTATTTTCTCCCAATGTGGATGTCAAGAAACATAACTTATTGATGGATCGGAATTTCCACTATTTGATCATGTGGATGGGGTTTAACCGGATCTAATATTTTCTTCCTATAATTTCCCTAGTACCTGATATTGGGGATCCTCGAGAGTTCAGTGTCATTAATACATGTCTCATACTTAATTATGAACCAACAATTCTTTACTTTCACTTTATTTCATTCAATCTTACATGATCTCATAATCTATTTTTGTCATTTCTTTAATATTCAAACATACATACATTCCAAAATATATATCACAAAGATGATTCTAACATGCAGGTGAGCCTACAGATGTCACCCCGACCACAAGGCCAGCACCACTGCCGCAGTTCCCGTAGGGACAACATTTAAATGCTTATTGCAGAATGTAATACCATTATATTATATTAATATCTCACATTTAAGGTTCATGTTTAAGTTTCTTCCTTTAAATAATGAAAAGTTGATAGTGTCATATTTGCCTATTTAACTTCATTTGTGTCCTTCCGACCTCTTCTCACATTATATTAAATGTTCTCCCCGTTTCAGTTCAACTCATTTGTGTCCTTCTGGCCTCTTCTCTCATTATATTATATGTTCTCCACGTTCCAATTTAAATGAAATTGTAGCTTATGTCTCCATCTCTTTATAAATAACAAAACAAAAAAAGCCTTATATCTCCATCTACTTATCCTATAATGTCATCACGGAGTCATCAGGATATGACCTAGTGGTAAATGGCTTCAGTGTCTTAAAAGGGTGGTTGGACCTGTGTTAGAGTTTGGAGTTTCGAACCCTGTAAAGGGACGACTTCTTTCAATTATTTGCAGATAATAATAGTGGCCTCGCCTCTGCCCACTGTGAGATCCTCGACACATCTCCACACATCCCGTGAGACAAGGGCAGTGGAAACCTTCGTGGTTAGAGCTTAATCATTTTTAATAATGTCATCACGAAAATGTTTGTGAAAGCTACTCGGTTTAATCTCCAACTTAGGGCACCACAAATGGGAGGTTTATTTTTTTTCTTAAAGCTTTAAGGAAAGGTTTGTGTTGTTGGAGGAGTGATGACTAGGCAAAGGTTGTTACAACAACTCTATCTGCTTGAACCGGTTTGTATGTTGAGCTGGATTCTTTTTTTCTTTTTTTTTTTTTTTTTTGTTTGTCAGTCAACTTACTTTACAGGTTGGAAAGAAGCAGGTTTTTGTCCTTTCTTCTATCCCAAAATTAATTTGTGAACATATATTAAATAAATAAAAATCAAATCAAAGCCGACGGTTGTTTTTACTAGCCGTTTGTCCTTTTTTCTTTTTAATTATATTTTATACTCCTATATATATATGTGGACAAGTTTTATGGTGCAACATTTTTACCAAGTGTAAACATGACATGGTAAAACATCTCCAATGAAATCTTGACAACTCAAATATGTGGGGCCCACCTGTAACTTAATCTGAAAAATAGAATTTGTAAACGGACGTGAGCCTTTCCGTCAAATTCAATTTTCACTCATCCTCTTTTGTTTTCCCTCCTCCTCTCTTTTCATTCTGCTAAAAAAAAAAAGTTCGCTCATTTTTTCCTCTTTTCCTTTTTTAAACAAGATCAGAATCTTCACTCCAATCTTAAAGACAAGGAAGAAAAGGAAATCTCATAATGATTAATTGAAACCCATTTCGCAGACAAAGGATTCGGAAGGTAAAGAATGAACTGGAAATTTATACTTGTTTCATACCTATATAGATTAATGAATCTATCATATATATGAAAGAGTGGTCTACAAGAAAGCATCCAGTGTCAAGACTGTGTATATGTATTAACGGTGATCTGATTTGTTGATGCATCAGAGATCTAGATGATCATCTAGATCTCTGCATGATCATCAACTGAAGATCACCGCCACATACTTGGATGCCAAGAAGATAGATTGCTTGTATATGAAATTGCAGAGAATCAATTTGTGGTCCTTTTTTCCCACCTTCGATTTCTTCAATCTTCCAGTATTGTCACCAGATCTTAGCATAATGGAATCATAACCGGACATTTATTTTTTTTTCTCCCGCTGATGTATACTTTTAATTTCATGATGGCTTGAGGAATATTAGCACATATGGAGTGAATACCAAAAAAGAAAAGATCTTTAAATACTTATTTTACAGTGTGTTAGAGCTTCTCGGACGGTTTATTTTTCTGGATAAAGTTTTAGCAAAGAGTTTATACTGTTGGAATTCGGATGATTGGACAAAGCTTTTACCAAAAGCTTTGACTGCACAAACCGCTTCATTAATGCCACGTTGGATATCTTTTTTATTTTTATAATGCACTATTCGTAACAGCTTTTGTTTTTTTGGTTTTTTTTTTACCCTTCACAAATAGCCATTGCCTATATTATTATTTTTCTGAACGAAGCCATTGCCTATATGACTATATCTATTTCACTATATCTATTATTTGTATTCTTATTATTATATTATTTATTTCCTCACATTCAGCTGGATTTTATATATATCTTTTTTTTTCCTCCAACTCTTTATTTTCATGTCAAAACAATAGTCCCTCCGTTTTTTTATTGGTCATATACTAATTATTTTTTTAATCTGTGTAATTTTTTTCTACGTGAGAGATAAAAAAACAGAGAAAGTATATACAAATAAATTCATTTTATGAAATAATAAAATATTCATCAAGTTTTACCAACGTTATAAAGTTGTAAGGTTTTGTAAAGTTGTAAAAGTTTTGTAAATGTTTATAATATGATGATGTGGAGTGTAAAAGGTTTATAGTAGAAATGAAAAGGTTTATAGAAAATGTTTATAAACCTGGATGGCGATAAGATGCTCATAAACCTCAGAAAAGTGTTTATGACTGGAGATACTCTTAGGTTAATAGTTATTCTGACCGATTATGTTAAGGTCATATGGATGTCAGCTCTTTGTTTTTCTTTTGATGTGTATAGGTATCGTACTTGAAAAGGGAGATAAGGGAGACGATCCGAGAAGGTAATTCTTTGATCTAGTTCTATCATTTTTGCAAGATCGTTGTTGTTGAAGGATTGATTATTGATTTTTTTTTTGTCTTAAGTCTAAAGAGCTCACTCGGGCCATTAAAGTACTTTTTGACTATGAAAAACATGAGATATATGATTCATATGGTTATGATGCGCTGAAGGGGACTAGGTGGTAGAGGCAGGGTACATAACCCATTTGATTTTTTTAGACCCTTTTCTTTGTGTGAGTACAACATTTCCTAGTAATTGATAGATTGTTTATAATTTTGGGACTATTGATTCCTTGCACTTTACTGTGCATATGATGAAATGATAGATAGTAGGCAGCCAAGAAAGCAAATGGTTTGTGTTATTTATTAATTCTTGTTGTTTGCATCCGTGTTTTGTTATCTAGTGATTAATAATAATCCATCTTATCATTTTTTTATTTGTAACGTGCTTATCTACATTAAGGAATTTAAATGGTGTTTCAATGATTTGTCCAGGTTACCATGGGTCCGGAGTGAAAGTCTTCATCGGACTTTTTGATCCAATCCAAGAGATACAACATCATCAGAAATCGACTACAAGAAGAACTTGGTGTCCTCACTAGAGGGGTGAGGGGCTGTGTGTGGCAACATGAACTTGGAAGTCCATTGCGGAGAAAGGT
This sequence comes from Gentiana macrophylla, assembly GCA_026214975.1. NCBI lineage: Eukaryota > Viridiplantae > Streptophyta > Magnoliopsida > Gentianales > Gentianaceae > Gentiana > Gentiana macrophylla. The sequence continues at coordinate 94,138,417 of CM047814.1, read as the reverse complement.
AAGCAAACTGGTCAGAAGATTATATTTGTTGGGGAGGCTCTTGAAACAATAAATGGGGACTTGATTTTTATATACAATTAACAAAGAGCATCCTAAATTCAAAAGCAACGGAAATGGCCTTTTCATTGAACGGAGTGTTTCTTAGTGGGGCTTTTGACCCACTTAGACTACATGGAAATCCTAATCAAATCCAATCTTGGAGAATTACTCAAACTTGATTAATTCAAGGCAATCAGTGATGATGGACATGTTTTTTTTTTTCTTTCTTTTCTGTTAAGGACGATGTACGTGCGACTTCCACATGTAATTCTCGTAAACTTTGACTTCGATTAGTGCTAGTCTTTGGATGTAGTCTTTACCAAAGCAATATCTTCAATGGCAGAAATTACTCCTAAACTGCTTTCAGTTGATTCGCAGAATGATTGCGGTTTTTTCTTTACAACATTTTTTTGAGTAAAATAATAGGTTGCAAACTGGATAATTTTATTTCAAGGTTGAGCGCATGCATTTTTTTGTCATAATCCTTTACGGCATTTGAAACTTTCTCGTTGTCAGTGGATGTTACAATCAAATCATTTGTATGAAGTCATTGTTGCGAGATAATCGACTTACGTTTTCATATTTGTGATACTACAAATTTATATATATTTTTCAGAATTTCGCTATTTAGACTAATCACTCTTTATTTGATATATATTCAATCAAGCGCATCTACGTTTTCCTTGTCGATTATGATGTAAATAGTCATTTATTTAACAAGCAACCTTTGGTTTTCAGGAACAATCTGAAATGGAACAAGGATTACACCATGATATCTTCTATTAATTTGGCCCTGACTTCTTGATGTGTTCTAAACAAATAAACAAACAAAAAAGAAAAGCAAAAAAGAAAAGAAGCAAAGATACGTCAAGTTCAACAAAGAAGTCTTACAAGAATCAAGAAGGCATGTGCTAAAATTCATAGCAAACAACCTACTTAATACATCACATCATACCATTTGATCTGTTATTCAAAGATCAAGAAGATTATAGTTCACTCCCTACTTCAGCTGGTAAATTTGAAAAATGCATATTTTACACAAGTAAGCAATTAAATCCAACAAGAAAAAGTGTAAAAAAGAACATAGCAACTGCAACAACTTTCACATTCTTTACATAAAAAAAAGTCGCAAACCAAAACAAAAAAATAATGTGTCCGTACATCTTGTTACACCTTTACATTATGTAACTGAATCCAAAAAGTGTTTCACTTAATTAGACAAATGTTTATCAATCAAACATATTAATAAATGGAGAAACTTCAAGAGTCCATAGTCAATGTCCTTCCATCATGTTACTTGATCTTCCATGTCAAATGACATATTTTAATCCACAAATGTATTTTGTGCAACATTTCTAGCTGAAACCTGTTAAACCAAAAAATTCCAATCAGGACATATATTTATGCACTCACTCTACTTATAAAATGTAATAGCTAATGTACTACTTAAACCTGACAAAAGTGCGTCGTAGATTCCACGTTCGAACTTTGATTGAACTGTACATGTACGTCAATAGTAGTAAGGCATACCGGAAAGATAATTCTAAACAAAATATTTCAAAGCAATAAATGTCTTACCCATGCATTTCTATAAAAGTGCGGTTCAAAGGCACCCGACATTTCCATAGAAGTGTTGCTCAATGTCACCTGGAAAAGCATACAAAATAAAATAAAATCCACCTTACATATAACTTAGATAAGTAGGAATGATTTTTGTAGTTCATAACCATAGGCATATATAATAACAGAATGAAAACAATTACATACATGGTTTGATGTGGATACCATGCATGTTTTCATCCACCAGTTTTCTTGTCATCTTAGATGTAGTCTTTTTTCTCTTCTTTTCAATTGCACTTTTCATTCCTAAGTTCGGAGCCCCTTTTCTTCTTCTAATTAACTGGATCCAATATCACTTCTTCCGGAATACAACCATTATTTTGAGTATATATCATGAATTGTTTCTTCACATCGATCGACATCAACAATACGATTTTGATACTCAATAATTTCAGCCCTTGCAAGATCTAAATACCGATTCGCAATCGCCTCTGTATGTTCTTCACTAGCTGCTAAACTCATTATAGCAAACGCTTTTTTAGTCAGCTTGCTATGTCTAACAATAACAGAAGAAGAAAAAGTACCATCATTTTTCTGCACATAATCCTGAAAAGCTACACCTTGCTTTGCTGCTTTTGTCCATCTCTTTAATATGTAATTTGATGGAATCCGTGATAATCCCACATTAAAATGCAGAATTCTAAGTGCATGACTGCATAACCATCCTCTTGTTTCAAACATATGACAAGAGCAACTGACAGTTTCATCATCCGCACAATATTGCACTTTGTAAGGATATGATGTCCCTCATCTCCTATCTGCAACAAAAATTCCATGTGATTTCTAACATTATACATGCTCACGATCTTGAGTTTTGTGGCTTCTAAAAATTCAGCATGGAATTTTTTAAAAATGGAAAATGTGAAAACATGACTTGCATGGTCCAATATTCCAATTCCATCAAGTACAGATTTTGGTTTTCCTCGACTTATAAAATCATGACGGGCTTCTTTGATTCGCATTTGCTTGACATTTTCCTCATAACGGGTGACAAATTCAACAAGTGTCAAAGTTCGACAAGAGAAGTCATTGAATACTCTATTTGTGCTCTCACTTTTTACATACTTGTATCAAAAAAATATATACAACTACCAAAAAAAATAAATTCATTTCTCTCAATGCTATGGAGAATAATAATTTCTTAAATTTACTCAATTCTTCAAATGTTGAAGATCATAGCGATGCCCCATCTCCATCAAATTTTTAAACTCCTCCGAATGTTTATCCAAATTTTCGACCTTCTCCAAATATTTTGTATCCAAATGTTCAAGGAAATTCAAATGTTTCAAATTTTTCTTATCCTACATAACCTCCATTTCCTATGTATCCGCATCCGGCAATGATGAATCAATATGCATCCGGATATAATTATAATCCAACTACGGGTACACCAATTGATAGAAGGAGGCAAAGTATCGATGGGTCTCAAGTTCCACCATTTTTCACCCAACAAGGGTTGGAAAACATTATTCTTGATGACGAGACGAGCAATGAAGTTGAAGACAAACAGAAAAACAAATGGAGCATTGAAGAGGAAAAAATGCTTACAAGTGCTTGGCTTGTTATTTCAACCGATAGCGTGAGGGGCAACTCTCAAAATGATAAAGAGTTTTGGAAACGAATCACCGAGTATTACAACGATCATCGAAAGACAGGCATTGAAAGAAAATCGAGCGTGTTGAAGTCATATTGGTACACAGTTCTTCCATTGGTCAATGAATTTAACCAAAAGTATATCCAAATCAGAGATGCAAATCACAGTGGGTGGTCCGATGTCCAAGTGAGCGCTGCTTCACGGGATCTTTATTACACTAACAAAAAGAAACATTTCAAATACGAGCATGTGTAGATAATGGTGAAAGATCAGCCAAAATGAAAAAGTGGAAAATCATGTGAGTATTTTAGTAAAAAGACAAAAATATCTGAATCAGGGGCATACTCATCACCATCGGGATCACGCACGAGCGCCAACATTGAGGACGACGATGAAGTTGAAGTCCGCCGCCCGCCTGGTCAAAATAAGAAAAAGGGAAAAGGGAAAGGGAAAGCAAAAGTTACGGTGGAGCAAAATGCTTGCTTGATATGGAGTACTTTTAAAGAAGCTTTTGGTGAAAATAATTCTACGCACCATGAGATCAAGGATATTTTAAAAAATAACGTAGTGTATGATGAGTACGCAATGCTTCTAAAGGATACTCGTCACATGACACCAGAGCAACTGACCCTTTATAAGCAAATTAGTGATCGTATCAAAGCCAAAAATAATTTAGTCAAAGTATTGTATTATTTAATTGATGTAGAATGTAACTGTTGTGTTGATGTAGTATGCGATTGTTGTATAGGTAGAATTTGCAATTATTGTATTTTAAATTTGTGTAATATTGAATAAATAGATTATGTGACATTTTAAATAATGAAAGTTCAATTTCATCTTTTGTAATATATGTGTTATCTATGATTTACATTTATTTTTATTGTACTAGAAGTTGCTTTTGGAAATAAAAAGTTACTTCACCTTTTCAAAAATTGAAGTTACTTTTTCTTCCAAAAAAAGATTGTATAGCCGTTCCCCCCCCGCCCCGCCCCCCCCACACCCTCCCCCCCCAATTTTTGCTTTATTTTCTTTCTTCTTTCCATACATCTATAAATAGCACACACTCTTGTTTTCATTACATTCACAAGACAAGCATACAACCACAAAAATATTGATATTTTCTTCATTTTTTCAACACTACTCTCACATAATTTCTTCATCTACTACACTCAAAAAAAAATGTCTGAAGACCCCAATCCATCCTCCAAATATAGAAAAATCCTACAATATGTACTTGAACAATTGATGGATGATACAGATGAGAAGACGATGATGATGATTATGGAAATGAAAATGAAGGAGGAAGCTGAAAGGTCCCGTGGTCGTCAACACAGTAGAAAGTATATAAATCGTGATCGTGAAGCTGGACACGAGCGTCTTTTTAAAGACTATTTCTCCAATGATCCGGTTTACACGGATGAAATGTTCAGAAGAAGGTTCCGCATGAGTAAAGGGTTATTTCTTCGAATTGTAGAAGCCCTCTCAAATCATTCTGAGTACTTTCAGACGAGGGTCGATGCAACCGGTAAAAAATGACTATCCCCGTTGCAAAAATGCACTGCTGCCATCCGTCAATTGGCATACGGTACACCTGCTGACCATTCTGATGAGTATGGCCGAATTGGTGAGACCACTGCAGTTGATTGTTTAATGAATTTTTGTCGATGTGTTATTGAAGTATTTGGTCCCGTATACTTGAGAAGGCCTAATGCTGATGACGTTAAACGCTTACTTCAACAACATTCTAACATACATGGCTTTTCCGGTATGTTAGGAAGTATTGACAGCATGCATTGGCCTTGGAAGAATTTTCCAGTTGCATGGAAAGGTCAATTTACCAGAGGAGATCAAGGGGTTCCAAAAATTATGCTAGAAGCAGTCGTTTCATATGAACTTTGGATATGGCATGCATTTTTCGGCGTTGCAGGATCGAACAACGACATTAATGTGCTCAATCAATCTCCACTTTTTAATGATGTATTGCAAGGATACTCTCCGGAGGTTCAATTTACGATAAATGGCACACAATATACCAAGGCATATTATCTAGCGGATGGTATTTATCCGGAGTGGGCCTCATTTATGATAAGTTTTTCATATCCAGAAGACCCCAAAAAGGAAAAAGTTCAAAGAGATGCAAGAGGCTGCAAGAAAAGATGTCGAACGAGCATTCGGGATCCTTCAGGCTCGTTGGGTAGTCAAACGAGGTACAGCATGGTTTTGGCACATGGAAGATTTGAGAGATATAATGTATGCATGTATCATATTACATAATATGATTGTAGAGGATGAAGGAAATGCAATTACTAACTAGTGCAATGAAGAAGCAGCTATGCCAGAGCCTGCGTCCCAAGGACCTATTCAAGAATTTCAACAATATCGCCAGAGAAAGGCGGAACTACGTGACCGTCAAGTACATCATAAACTTCGAGCTGACTTGGTTGAGCATATTTGGGAACGTTTCGGGCAAACTAACAATGAAGATTAAGTTGTGTCGGTTGAATGTTTATTATTAGCCTATAATTAAGTTGTTCTTTATTTACTTATGCAAAACAAAAACAAAACAAAAAATTTAAGTGTTAGTTGTTGCCGTACTCTTTCCTAATTGCCGGTTGAGGTTTTAAGGAGGCGGGGTATTTATTATGGCATTGTAACATCTTGGGATGAGCCAGGAGTTGGCTAATTTTTATCTTTTTTACCGGTATAAAATTTTGTTCAATTGCATCAATATTTTGAATTAGTAATGTATATAATATATTTTATTTAATTTTCATTAAACATAATATTCATTTTGACAATAAATATTGTATTTTTTTTATCACACATAATAATTTTTGGTCGCATATTAACCAAAAGAACATAATTTTGTTTTATTTATTACGTGTAATAATGTTATATAGTTTTGAGAAAAAATTAAATTCATTTTATGAAATAATAAGATATTTATTAAGTGGGTCCATGTTATAAAGTTGTAAAAGACTCTTGTAAAATTGTAAAAAAATTATAACATTATGACGTGGCAGTGTGAAAAGATTTATGATTGTGAAGAAAATGTATATAGAGTAAAATGTTTATAACAAGTATGATGTGGCAAAGTCAGAGTTTCTCCAATGGGAGAAGAGAAAATGTATATAAAAGAGTTTAAACGTTTGAGAATGCCATATCATGAAAGTTTTTTGGCAAAAGCTTTACCAATTTGCATCAGTCGATGGTCTGACAAAGGCTACTTTTTCCTTTTTCTTTTGATTGTGTAGAGTAGAAAAAATGTTTATGTATAATGAATTTTTTAAAATATATTGTGGGTCCTTGCTATAAATCGTTTTAAAAGGTTTATGATTATAAAGAAAAAATGTATAGATAAAAGATTTATAAATTGATGATGTGGCACAACTATAAACCTTTTGATAGGTTGATGATTGAAGATACTTTTATAGAGTTTTTAACAGCTCTGACTGGAGATTCTCTTAGTACGAATTAGTGATCATGTCAGATGCATATTATTCCGTTATTTGTCATCTTGTTATTTATTGATCATGAAGGTTTTTTTTCTTCTTTTTTCTGAAGTTCCATCGAGCATTGAGTTTATGTACAATAATGTTATATATGTTTTGAATGGTTAAATATAACGGAATGAAATTTAATGCAATGCAATGTTTGTTGGAGGAAAAATTCATGTAGTGGGTTTGACGAATGGTGAAACGGTCAATTTTAGTCTTTGATTTTGGATAAAATTACGATGTATATTATCGAGAGTTAATTATATCGTTAAATACTACTCACGAGTAGAATAATGGGTTTTTAATCGCTCGATTCGGATTTCGATGAATAAGAAATTAATACCTAAAGTTTGTGTAAAATACGTAAAATCCGAAACGACTTCTCTGTTTAAATTGACCGACCTAATGACCTGACCTAATAAGGTTGGCCAAAACAATTAAGTCAGCTATTTTGACTTGTCTTGAGGGACAAGAATGTGTCGTTCGGTCAATAAAAATCAGTGATTGATTCATCCTTCCATCATATAAAAGAAATTTCGGTGAATGAGAATTGACATCGAATATTCCTCCTCTACTACATACACAAATCATTATGCACTTATAGAGTCATGGTGTGTCAAGAGAAATCGGAGCATTCAAGTTAGTGGCGGACCCAGGAAAATTTTCCAGTGGGGTCATATTCAAAAAAAATCATTATGCACTCATTTAGTCATGGTGTGTCGAAGAGAAGTCGGAGCATCCGAATCAGAAGTGACTCGGTGAAAATTTTCCAGTGAGGTGCCAAATTCAAAAAAAAGTATCGAATTTTCCTCCTCTACTACGTACACAAATCATTATGAACACATTGAGTCATGGTGTGTCGAAGAGAAGTCGGAGCATCCGATAGCCGAGTAGTTCGCTAGAGGTCGGATTTTGAAGTGCCTCTAAATCTGAGACCTAAAGCTATAAAGAAAATCAGAATACACAGACGGAAGACTCTGAAACTGTTTTATTGAATTGATTAAACAATACAATGCATCTCCATTATATAGGAGAGAAATCTTATTTTAAGATAAATCTAAACAAATTATTTGAATAATAATATAATTAAAGATAAACACTAATATTTCAAATTTTATCCATATAATACATCTTTTATCTTTTTTGACTCCTCCATTCGTATCTTTTGGGATTTGATCCATTCTTATCTTCTGTGATTTGATCTCTAATATCCTCCCTCAAACGTTGTCGGGGTTGGAGGCAACGTTTGTCTGTCAACAAAGAATATGATGCACATTTTGACGCCCACAACTCTAAACTCTTGGCTCTCGACTCTTTTGGCTCTTGGCTTCGACTTGTGGTATTTTTTTTGTTGTCTAAAAATCTTTGAAGTCTTCTTTGATGATCACAAACATGTTCTTTGATCTCTGCACAGTCTGACGGAGGGATTTGTTTTCCTCAAATACAAAAATAAATCGATATGAAATGGATGTCAAAAGAAGAATATTGATGTTATACGTAATATTATTTATGAATTAATAATGAATAACACCTAAAAATCTGGACTAAAAATTAAATGATGCACCTCGACCAATAGTTTTTTTTAAACCATACAATAATGGACAGAAGGTTTGTTCTCTTTGATTTGGACCTTCTGGGTTGAAAGAAAAATGAACAAACATGAAAAATGGATGCCATACTGGACGCTGCAAACTAGTTTTTTTTTTTTTTTTGGCGACTATTTTGGACGACAACTATTTGCAGAAAAGCTTACTGATGATGAAAAAAAAAAATTGCGAGCAGAAGAGGGATCGGACGAGGGGCGAGGCGTCACCAAAAGTTAAGACACTCAAAAATCGAAATCATACTAAGCGTGAACCGATTATGTTTTATTGGATTGATAAATAAGCGATGATAATCCACTCCTTTATATAAGAGATAAATGAGATAAATACATTTATTTAAAACTAAATATAAAACTACTATTTTATCCTAAGGTGATTTAAAAATAATAATAATAATCTTTTTTCAAACTATTTATCTAAACTCAACTTTATCTCATTTTTTACATCAATCCACATCTGTTTGAATTTTGTTTTCTATTAGCTTTTGTATATCGGGGGACAATTGTTATTACCGTAGACACAATACCTGAACAATTTATCTTAAAGAAAGAGTGTTTACAATCGCATCGGTTTGGTTTTATTCCGTTATTTTGCATCTCTTGATTCTATTTATTTTATTTATTAGTAAATTCAGATACACATGCGATACATTTTCCTAATAATGTTATGGAATGGATGTAAATTTGACACGCAATGTAATCAAACTGACAAGATTTTATTGGATTTGGCAAATGATACAATGGATGAGGGTAGTGCGTGATAACAGGTGAGGCGTTTGATGTTAGGTGGCAGAGTAAAGATAAAGGGTAAGAATAAAACTAATATTTTTTTTTATTTTTATTTTTTTGATTTCAAATTGAAAGCTAACTTAACATTCAACAACAAACTAACCAATCAAATGATCCATTGTTCTGCTGAAGAACAGACACTGGCACTGGGTTTCCCCCCTCTCTCTCCCTACAACAGGACAGATAAAATCATACAAATGCACAAAAAGATTTCAATAACTACTGGAAAACACTCGACAGTAGGGGAAATTGGGAAAAAACGTTCATTCATTAACAACTGAATTTTTACAAAGTCAGAAATTAGAACCATTCTACCCAAAACGACAACAATCTAAGAAAAACAAGTGCAATTTCAAAAACCCTGGATGAATTTAATTCCTTAAGAGCTAGTGAATTTGGTGACAGCCTTGGTTCCTTCAGAGACAGCATGCTTGGCCAATTCACCGGGAAGAACAAGACGAACAGCTGTCTGGATCTCCCGAGAAGTGATGGTCGGTTTCTTGTTGTATCGAGCAAGACGGGAAGATTCCTGAGCCAATTTCTCGAAGATGTCGTTGATGAAACTGTTCATGATTCCCATGGCCTTGCTGGAGATACCTATATCAGGATGGACTTGCTTCAGGACCTTGAAGATGTAGATCTTGTAGGTCTCAACGCTCTTTTTATGTCTCTTCTTCTTGTCTCCGGCAGCAGCACCGCCTTCCTTCGGTAGCTTCTTCCCGGCCTTTGGCTTCTTCTCAGCCGGAACTTTCTCGGCGGCAGGAGTCTTTTCAGCTGCCGGCTTCTTCTCGGCGACCTTCTTCTCTCCTTTGGGTGCCATCGTCGTGAATTGAAATAAAAACCGGAGGAAATTTAGGAGATTTAGGTAAATTTGAAACGAAGAAGTGTGTGATTTGCCAACTGTGGGGGGTTTCAATATATAGGAGGCTGAACTAGCGTTTGATTGGTCGATACAAATTAACTAGGATCGTGATTATTCACCGTTGATGGAGGACTTTAATGGACGGTAGCGACTGCTTGAGTAGGTTTTAACGTGATGTCTTTAATTTTGAATTTCGTACGCTTTCATCGTAGGCGGGCACAGGAAATTTTCAGAGGGAAGGATCGAACTTAATTTAATTTTTATTAATAAATGTAGTATTTTAATAAATACGCAAAAAAAAAAAATTGATGTAATAATCAAGTACCTTGATTCAAGTGATAAGTGACTTGAAAATACATAGGGATGTCACCGGTTTGATTCTCACCCGAGGTGTCATGTTGAAAGAGCATTTGGTCAGGCCTTACCCATGTGTAAGAGAGAGACTCTGCAAACGCGACACGAGTCGAACTCCAGATTAGTCGGACCAGTGTGTTCCGGACACCGAGGGCTTTAAGCAAAAAAAAAATGATGTGATGTTTATAATCACTATCGCTCGCACTAGAAAGCATCGATACTTGAATCTGTGTATATTAATCCGCTAGTTGTGTTTGGGAACGGGGCGTTACAGTTGATATCAGAGCGAAGCATCCCTTGCTCTTCTAAGTTTCTTTTCTCGAGATAGGTTTCTTTAGACCACATAGAACCGTTCTGATCTTCCTTGATCCCAAGTGTGTTCCGGACACTGGGGGCTTTAAGCAAAAAAAAAGTGATGAGATGTTTATAATCACTATCGCTCGCACTAGAAAGCATCGATACTTGAATCCTTGTGTCGTGATCGATAAGACCAATACCATACATATACACAAAATATATTAATCCGCTAGTTGGTATTCGGGAACGGAGCGTTACGGCTAGTGTCAAAGCGAAGCATCCCTTGCTCTTCTAAGTTCTTTTCTTGAGATAGATTTCTTTAGACCACACATAACCATTCTTGATATGCCTAAACCGTAATGTCACATGCGGACCCTCGTTTCGGGTCTTTCCAACCACCAGGTTAGAAGACACAGCCCGCAGCCACCATGTCGGCGATCATACTGCCCCAAGTGGGATCGCCGGCCAAAGACCATAAGAGCCCGTATAGGAGCAAGCAAGGCATCAGCCAAAAGACAAGAAAGACAACCTGCGATCATACAACGAGTCCATTACTTTCCGCCTCGCAAAGCGACCCGATATCTACTTAACGTCGCATCGCAGGGACGTCATACGACTCATACTTGTTTGTCTGTAGCTAAAGCCCTAGCTCATCTCTCCTCCTATAAAATGAGCTCAATGTTATCATTATATATATACACAATTAATAGAAAACAAGGCAAAACTCTGCCAAATTATATACTCTCTTGATGTTCATTTGAGCCACCATTTCACCGCCGTGCACCACCGGCAAGCAGCACCTTCATACATATTTATAGCCAGAATTCACCACTTACACCACCGCTAGACAACCGTGAGTAATTTCGGAATTATCACTACTGATCTTCCCAGATCATTTAGAATGTTAGGAAACCGTAGAAGATCTCGTGGTGTTGGTAACAGTTATATAGAAAGTTCTAGGTCTCAGCAAGAAGTGAGTGGGTTGGTTCAAGATAAGGGTCGGGAAATTGTGAGTCAACTGGGACATGTTGATCGGTTTCAAAATCAGGTACCCCACCTCAGTTTTAGTAAGAACAACCTCAAGGACTATTTGGTTGTAACGACACCTTTGGTTAGAGTAATTAAGGTTGGTAGGATGCTACCACAAGTTGAGGTCAAGTTGGAACTTATCATTGCAAGAATGAAGTTATAGTTCTGAATTTTACGGTTCATAGTCTGATTCTTGGTATAGGTCGGCTATCCAAGAACTTTGTCTACTTGGACTGTAAACATAAGAAAGTATCTTCCGGCGATGGATACACCGAGTAGGAGTTTGGTTAGCACGGGTTATGTAAGATCTGTTGGAAGTAGCGCCCGAATGACAATTTATGTAATTGTTTTTATGATTAATAAATGACAGATTTATTCTCATCTTATTATTTGCTTCGTTCTTATATTTAATACACTGTTGAAAACCCCAAGTTGTATCATATGTAGCCATATAACTTAGTGTGTGTCACACATGAGGATTAAGTTTACGGTGATACACTTGAACTATTAGTCCATGGTGAACTTAATCAAAGTATGTGGTCTATTTATTAAACCACCATTAATGCGCCCAGAACACTTTATGGTGTGGCCGTCTTATCTGGACCATCGGCATTGGTTGTCTAAGTGGGGAATTTATATATGATGTAGTCATATAGGACTGGACCGATTTAATCTGCGTTTCTCATATAATTCCGTGATTGAGAAATCTCATTAAATCACAAGATGATCATATATGGATTAACCTTAATCCTGAAGTGGTTGCATACTCCTGCTTGTTTCAATATAGGGTTTGATGTGTTCGTTAAGGTTCGCTAAGAGGCACGGTCCGAATCACTTTCACGTTGACACTATTCTGGAATGGGTGAGAAGTGTGTGTCTCACAGATATGGAAACCATTCATTCCTGCGGGAAGTAGAAAGACAATCCCCTTATTTGTTGATCCTAGAAACTGATCGATCCCGGGAGTTCGTATTGGTTATGAACTAATTGATCACTAGTGGGTTAATGGTAAATAATGATAAGATGTATTGAAGAATGTTTACGGAAATAATCCTGCTTCTTTACGGATAGTCTATGGAGGGTTAGTTTATATGTAATGATTTATCAATGGACACTTATCGACTCGACTCGACGTTTTGAGAATAAGTTATATCTATAATCGATAGAGTTCAGTTTCGGATTTATGGTGGCGTAATTCCGGAATTAATAGGTTGAGTAGAAATATTACGTTCGATGAATATTTTATTCAATTTATTGTAATTACTTGGTTATAGGTGTGGTCCGGGTTGGCTCTCCTAACACGTGAGTATTTTCTTGTTTTATGGAACTCGAGAATTAATTAAATAGTTGGTCTATTTAATGAATATGCAATATTATTTTTGGTAGATAATATTTAAAATAGAAAAGACATTTTCTATTAAAATGGCTTAATAGGTGGCGCCCTATGTTGAGATAATTAGGAAAAGAAATTTTCTAGATTATGTCACATGTGTATTTAATTAATTATTTATTTGTTAGATAATTAATGGAAAAGAGATAAAGAGATTGGTTTTTTAGGAATTATCTCTTATCTTATGGCAAATATCTTTTCCTTATGGGAATAGGTAATTGTGGTGTAAAAAGATAGCTCTCTCTTTACTAGTTCCCAACACAAAAACACACACAAATTGGCCCCACCATCATAATAAAAATGAAGAAAAATTAGTTTATTGCCTTAGTCATTAAGAGAAGAAAAACCTAGGGTTTTTCTTGTGCATATTCGAGGAGGTTCTACGGCGAGGATCGACGTCCACCAGTCGTCGTTTGGAGATACAATCCGGAAGATCACGGCTTCTCCCTCTCTGTCGATTTACTATCCCTCTCCGTTTAGGTAAATCTTCAACCTTCTCATAGTTTGATTAATTGTTTATGCGAATCGAATCATGGTAAAATCGCATGCGAATTTATTCGTAGCTTTCGCTGTGCAAGATCGAGTGTCTCGATCGGTGCTGTGAATCAGATCTGACAATCCAATTATGGATCGGATCCGGATTCATGTTTATGTATATCCAGCAAGATCAAGTTGTGGTTGATCATTTTTAGGATAGGAGTACAAGGGTTTGATCAGCTTGGGGAATCCGTAGTGTGTTCCAGTTTGGTTCAGTGACCAAATTTGATAGAGTTGTCCATGGGAAACAAGTGAAGATTTGGTTCTTGTTTGGGTTGAAGAAAGTTGTTAGAGACGAAGCTTTTAGTTGAGTACGTTCGAGTTTCGAGGACGAAACTCCTAAGGAGGAGGAATGTAATATCCCGACTTTTCAAAAAAGGGCAGACGCGTCTTTTCCGAAAAATGGAATATCATGTTTGTTTATTTATGGATTATTAAGCTATTATGTTATAAAAGGAATTTTTGGGAAATTATGGATTTAATGAAATTTTATGGGAGTTATTAGCACTTAATGAATGAGGTTTTATTTGGGAAAAGAATAACCTCTCATTAATATGAGTTAATTCCCCGAGAGTTGTCAGAAGTTATATTTTCCCCTTCAATAGTTTGAAATATGGCATCAGAGAAAAAATAAATAAAAAAGAAAACAAATGAGACATCTCCAAAATTCTTATAGGATTCTTCGTGGATTGAAGAAGCGATTAGAGAAACGGAATCAGCGGGAGAAGAGCTTCGTGTTGATACATAAAAGTTGGAGTTTTGAGAAATGTTAGTTTTTGCCATAGTTTTAGAATCTTCAAGTTTTAGCATGTTTCTGAAGCTTTGAGTTGTTTATTTCGTAGATTAGTTTGTTTAGAAACCGTTGATCACAATTAATTTAAGTTTAATTGTTGATCAATTAGGTTTTGGGGCTGAAGCTTAAGGATTTGTAGTTTGGCTACGAAGATGCTTTGTTTTGCTTGTAATCAGGTACGAGTCTCTTCCGAATGAGTAATTACGGTTTTATAGTGTTAAGGTTGAGTTTTAGTGTTGATTTGTGGTTAACAATCCATGTCTATGTGTTGTTGTTATGCTACGTGATGCAATAGTTTGTTTATAATCTGTTTTACTGCTGTTTTGTTGAGTATTTTGATGTTAAACATGTTTGGTTTGTGTTAGAAATCATAAAAAGTGCAGAAAACTGTATTTAGGGCTATTTTAACGGTCAATGCGCGCGCATAGGGTGTAAAGCGCTCGCATTTGTGAAAACATAATGAGGAAAAGTGATACAGAGCCTTATACCGCGTGCATAGGAGGTAAAGCGTGCGCATGTATGGACCAAAAGCATCCTGAATGGTTCAGGAAACTCAATGCGCGCGCATTGGACCAATTTTGGTGTTTAAGCTGTTTTGAGCCCCGAATGCAGTTTTGAATGTTGTTTCTTGAACTAATAACATTAAATAAACATGAAAAAGCCATGATTTAGCTTCTGATGCGTTTAGTTCCGACGCCGAATAGATTCTTTATAAGAGTTGAAGTTCGGGACAGTCGAAAGAGCATGATTGGCTTGTGTTTTGATGAATTAGCATTCACCAATGTTTGTATATATGTTAGGATGTTGTGTCTAGTTGTCTTAGGAGAGGGAGTGGAAGGAGTAAGGGAGCCTTACTTGAAAACACTTAGGTGGCTAGCTAACAATTAATAACAAACGTACTTGTGCTGTTAAAAGACTAAACATGATGTCATTCTTGGTAATGCACAAGTCTATATCGCGATGTGCGGGCGGTCTGAAAGTGTATAACTCCGTAAGTCCTCAAGAATGGACTCCAGGTGCGGAGGGACTTCGCTAAACGTGCACACTATCAGGGCTACCCTGTGGCTATTGGTGTGATCTACTGATAGGTTGCACCCAGTTACTTCATGGTTAGTAGCACCATGCGTAGTGCCCGCTGATGTAACAAAGATAAGCTAAGTTAGAAACCAATAGTCACAACATGTTGATGAGCATGAAGTGAACCCTAGAGTTTGAGTCAGTCTCATAAAGATAAATAGGTTGATCCCGAGCTCGATGAGAAGTTTGATATCTGATGATGATGATGCTTTCCATATTTCTTTATTTTATTAGTGTTGTACTAGTTACGTGGTATTTTAATTTCAAGACAGGCTGTAAAGTTTCTGTTTGCTTTCTCTTTGGACATCGTATTTTGTAAGACATTTCGTTGTTGTTAGCTACCCCTTTTTTATCTATAGTATGTTTGTAATATATTATTAGTAGCATTTATAGTGCTTGCCGAGTCTTTTTTGCTTCCGTTTGCTAAATTCGTTACGACGTAGTAGAGACTTACGTATAATGTTGGATTTAGTTAATATTATACGTACCAAACGTTTTTTTTCCTGATAAAAACTCGGTATCCGGGAACATGTCGTTAATTAATGCTCAAGGGATCTCCAATGTTTTTCTTTTTTTTCAAAGCTTTATGAAAAACTTTTTAATGCAGGAGAAGTGATGAGTAACCAATTTTTTTTTATTGTTTTTTTATTTTTTTTAATCGAATTCTAAATTTATCTTTTATTCTATTGACTTCCTGATCAGGATAAAATTTGTGATTAAAATATATCTTTAATAAAATTTCTAGAAATCTTAAGGACATATATGACTGAATATGAAACTTCCGTGGCCTAAACGATAAAACGGAAAAAAAAACAGCACCTTTTAGTGAAAATTCTCAAAGTTAAAGGCTCTTTGCATTCGTTCCCACCTCTCACAAAGCCCTAGAGCCGCCACCGCTGTTGCTACTTCCTGCTTCAATGGCGGTAAGTTCCTTTTTGTTTTCTCTATTATTCCTCTTCCGAAAATTTGTTTAGGTATACCAATGATGAAGTGGTGGTAGTAGATTTGAGCCCGAGGTAGCTGCTCTTATGGGATTTTTCACGTTTTCAATAGAATTTCCTCGGGTTTGTTCATGTATTATCCGATTTTCCTGAGCCTTGTTTAAGTTTTTCGTAGAAATCCTCTGTTTTTTCTTAACGAAAATTTTTGATTAGCAAAGTTGTTCGTTTGTATGTGGTGTTTTGATTTTCTTGGTCGCTGATAAGTGGTAAACATTAGCTGCATCGGGAAGCAGGATGAATCATTAGTTTAATAATCAATTTGAGCCATACAAGGATTTTTATTTCTGCAGCCTTAGACTAAGAATGTATCTGACTAAGCTCCAGCAGCGTTTATGAGCTAGTCAATGGGCAGGTGAACAATGGTCATTATGTGTCTGACTAAGCTCCAGCAGCGTTTATGAGCTAGTCAATGGGCAGGTGAACAATGGTCATTAAAAGTTTCCTTGTGTAAATATCCTAATAACAAAAACAGTGGGCATGTGTGGTTCGTTCTCTTCCTTCACTGTCAGTTTAGTGTATGATAAGTGATCAGAAGAATTTGAGCTAGGAAAAGGGATTTGTTGACTTATAACGAGCATGGAAAATCTAGGCGTGGATCGATAATTTATCCATGTCTGAGCTCATGCATTAAAGCCAGAAGGGAAAGGTATAAAACGATTCTTTAAGATTGATTGAAACAAATGATAAAACTTTTTTGATAGGCTGCAACAACTATAGGAATTCGAGTGCTTGCATTAGTGTCTATATGGGTTAAAGTATTAAACATCACCTCTCCCAATTTTACAAAATCTCTCGTGTTTAGGGTGAAATACATTGGAATCTCCACAACGTATTATTTGCATGAAGATTCTGTGTTTTGCGTGCTACAAGTGGTGGAAAAAGATTTTGTACTTTACAGATTTAAGTAGAGATTATGCTGCAGATGATTGGTTTCGCTTTGACAAACTTGTTTGACAGTGTCCCGCGCCAGCGTTCTTAGTACATTATTTATTAGGGTGATGCTTATGCTAGTTCCTCTGTGTTCTCTTTACTTAACAAGCAAATTAACTTCACTAGTAGTTCCAAGATGGGTGTCACATTGTTCACACCACTTAGGTGGATATTTTTTTTCTGTATATGTTTAAATACATGTTTTGCATATACCATCTTAAATAGATTAATAGATGTGTTCAGATATCTGGAGAATATATATTTTTCTTTCTTCCTTGAAATATGAAGGCCATTCTGGTATGACTTTGCAGACTGTACCTGTTAATCCCAAACCTTTCCTGAACAACTTGACTGGAAAGCGTGTGATTGTCAAACTGAAGTGGGGAATGGAATACAAAGGTGCGTTGCTCTTTAGCAATTAATCTCGAGCTATTAACAATACGGTGAATAAAGATTAAATTGTTCAATTTTTCTGGTTAAAATTTCAGGTTATCTTGTATCCGTCGATTCCTACATGAATTTGCAGGTATTTTTGAATATATAGTCAACATTAGCTTCGTATGACAGTGTCTTCCTCCTCCCCCTTCATTTATCTTAATGCTTGTGGAGTTTGTCTATCAGAATTATTCCGTTGACGTAAAGAATATCTTAGTACCATGAGACTTGAGCTGCTAGTTTGATTACTTGTAGCACTGCAGTGGCTTTATTTTTGTAAATAAGGATGTTTCACATATATAATTTGTTGGTGAGATTTCAGATATACTTGTAAATAGGTTTTTGTAGTATTGTCTGCATGAAGTTACTATATTGTAGTCAGATGATGTTGCTTAATTTGAGGCCTCTCTGCTTTTAGCTTGCTGATGCTGAAGAGTCTGTTGAAGGGCAGTCACCTGTGTTCCTTGGAGAGATTCTGATTAGGTAATTTCCATAAACTCGGACAGTCTATCCTACATCTGGATTCTTTGCACTTATTCTCCGTTTACTTCAACACCCCGCCCCCCCCTTTTTTTTTTCCTCTGGCTGAATTCGTATATGCTAATTGGATATTATGTCGTAGTAAAACAGTCGTATGTCTTGTCATGTAGACATGTACGAAGTTGATGGCACCCCGTTAGGTCAATGATAGATATGATGGACACTGCCAATGTTTTATGAAATGTGGCCATTTTCCAGTTTGGTCATGAAAAATGCTATAAACCTGTAAGAAACCTTTCAAGAGTTTGGTTGAGAATGATACATAAAAGAAAGTTAAAGTAGTAGAGAAAACGGATGGCTAACCCTAAACCTTACACACGCACACGATTCCTCCGTCCCTAATTAATAAAGTCGTTTTAACCCAAAAGAAATTGTCCATAAATAAGAGTTATTTTAGAATACCAAGATATTTATTATGGTTTTTCATCATCCTATCCCTAGTTTATCATCCATCCAACAACTATTCAAATACTAGAAACATTGCATTAATGATAGTCAAAGAGCATTTTAGACTTTACATACTTATATGTATTGCATTCATCAACTTTCTTATACTCTGAAAATCTCAAAAACGACTTCTTTGGACATAGGTAGTGTGTGTGCCCTTATGGTGAAGTTGTGCATTTCAAAAAGGATCGAAATAGTTGATTATAGTTAAACTGGAATAATGTATTTGTCTGAATTCTCAAAGATCACCAGGACTTCAAAGTGCAAGTGCAAGATTTGTGGTGATGAAGCTACATTCTGTGGTGTAGATGTTTGATGCAACGATTGTGTGATGTTTTAATCAATTGGAGAGATATCTCTGTCGGCAAAACTAAAGTCGTTTAGGTCTTCTCTTAAAGTTGTCATAGTGCATGTATTCGATGCATGTGTGGAATTCTTTTGCATCACAAATTTCTGTTTTTGATGGAAAACTGCATTTGTGTTTGGGAAAATTGTACAGATGCAACAATGTTCTCTATCTTCGTGGAGTTGCGGAAGATGAAGAAGTAGCAGATGCTGTTCAGGACTAACACTCAAGGAAATGATGTAACATTCTATTATGAAGTAGCGTGAGCGATAAATTTAAAATAGATGTATTGAGAAGATTATTTGAGACATGCTTTCTTGAGACTAAAGTTATTGTTCTTTAAGTGTTCCCCTCCCCTCCCCTCCCCGTATGTAGTTACCGAACATTGAATACTTGGCTAAATTTTACTATTGTAACCAGTTATGCAGAATGTTGTCCTGAATAGAGAAATTCATGTCTATCAATTCCGGGTGAGGAGTTACCACATGTGACTCAATCTTGCCACTCTATCTGGATCATTCAGTCTAAGCACAAGTGGTCCTATTATTAGTTTTCTTTAGGGGCTCGTCGCCTTGCCGCCAAGAAAGGTGGTGCCACCCCTGACTGTATGAGCCGCCAAGAAAGGTGGTGCCACCCCTGACTGTATGAGTGTAAGTTTATGGTTTTTGATCCAATAGAATTCCGTAGATAAGGTTGATCAACAGGATTCCCTTGACAAGTTTGAGAAACCTCGCATAGTGATATACTTCATTGCACTTCATCTTGCGAACTAGAGTTGCCGTTATTATGATTTTGTATTCCGTTATAATGATTTTTTATTCTTAAAATTTATTTTACTTATTTTTTATACGGTGCCTTAGAAGTATTCGAATATAAAGCCTCTTATGACTTTTCTGGGCGGTATTTATTTGCATCACATCTAATCTACTCGTGCACTACTTTATATGTGTATCACAGTAGAACCGGTTTTGTAATAGTCGGTTCTGGAGCCTAAAATCGACTTTCCGTAGGTGAAGGACCAAGATCCTACTTTATCAAATTGTTACACATGATGTATGCACAAGCGTGAGTAAATTGTGTGGTGCTGAAATAATAACGCCTTTTTGGTGGTTGGCTACAAATCTTAAATTTTGGTTTAAACCGGATCTTTGTATTAAAAGAAACAATTGTACATCTGTTCAAAAACGGAACAAAGGACTATACAAGGAGAGACTAAAAAAATAAAAGTAATTCGACTACAAAATTAAGTCTTTCAAAATTTAGATGTAGTTCCTCGCTTTTTTATATACATGAAATGAACACCGGTTTTGGGGCCTATGTTGATCTTCATGGTGGAACTTTGCGTTGCGCCAATACCAAATACTTGAGATTACTCCCCGAAAGAGAAACCTCCAGAATGCAATGTTATCTTTCTTACATGTCCTTCTGGAGGCAATTGTCAAGCCAATCGGGGGCATTATGAGTGTCAAAGAACTCGTACCAGGATTGGTGGTGTACAATGTCTTTCCACATTCCACGCACCCATGTACAGTCTCTAAGGGCATGCAAGATAGATTCACTATGACTTCCACAGGAGTTACAAATCTTAAATTTGTCGATGTTAGACTTTCACTTACTTTGGTATGTGATATAGATACGAATAGGAGTTGGGCTCTTAAACCGTCGATTCTCAAATTATTTGTGTTAAAGAAAATCTCATATCATGTAAACTCAAAGAAACTCGACAACAATAAAATTTCATTAATTTTGAACTTCTGAAATCATCTGAAGATGTCTAAATCGTCACGGGTGTCCTTGCGGTGTATGGATGGTGGATATCTGGCTGTATTTAAGGTGTGGTGTTACTCCGGCGGGTGGTGGTATGGAGAGAGTTAGAATGGAGAGAGCTTTGGCTTGCAAGTATAGTGTGTATTTTATATATCTCATCCCTTTTAGTTTACAATGACCACCCCTTTTATAGAGGTGGATAACTTAGGAACAAGTAATCTATTAGATATTTTACTAATAGCAGTCCTACTTAGATACTAAGCAAGATTTAAATATCTAAGTTACAAGTGGGAAAAGATCGGATCAATCGGCGCCATCTCTATGAGGTCGCAAGGAGCAAGCCTCTCTCGGCCTCGCCCCCCTGGCGACCCTTCTTGACTTGCCTGGATGAGATTCACAGGATCTATTGCACTTGCCTGGGACCGCAAATGCCTTGGTCGCGGCGAGGTGAGACACAGTGGCCGCCCCTTTTGCGATCTCTCTTGTCATGCCGGAGGGTGACCGCAGTGGGTTGTCCCTTACTGTTGAGGTGGTGGAATTATTTATACCCATCATCATCCTTTATAGTTTATATAAAATTAAGTTCAAATATCTTTCGTTTCTAATCTATTTGTGTGAAAGCAGTAAGTTGTCTTTCACCAGTACGATCATTCGCACGAACCTTAGCACTGTGTTGACGTGAAACATGGTTGTCCACGGCCCTAACAATGAGGGTGTAATCATACTGTCCATGAGCATGAAACACCAATCCACCTACAACATTTTGGAACTCCAAGTATGTGTGGTGGGCGTTGTGGCTAGGTTGTGATGATAAACTGCAAACCTACCGACATTAATTATAGCAGGATTATTTGGGTCAACTTTTTCGACGGTAAGCTCTTTGGTCTACTAGAACTTGTAGCAAATTCCATGCAAAACATAGCCGTAAGAAGCATTAAGATCATTAAATGAAGTGACTTGGAATGAAAAGCCATTTCTTTCATTGTGTTTGTTGAAATCGAATGCTGCGATTGTAGCTAGATAAAAATGTTGTAAAAGTTGTGAGGTGATATTTAAGGGACTATGTATTCATATTGTTTCAGTGGAGCGTTGCAGTTTGGAGAGTAGGGAACAAGGAGGGTCCACAACAGTAGGATCAGAGAAAATAACGGACCAATCAATTTGTCAAGATGTACTAGAAATACATGTTTGTGTAGCACACAAGAGTAGAAGATCATTCTGAAAAAAAAGAGTATAAGATGAATTTTCTTTAAAAATTGTGATAAAAGTAATGTCTAGGACAAAACCTTATTAGAGGCATCAAATCAAACTTATCGTCACAGAATCACATTATAAATCGAGTTTTTAAAAATTGATTTTAAATATAGAATCGACGGTTAAATCAACCATCAGAAAGTTGAGCTTGTGTTGAATAAGAACAATATTTCAACCTTGTTTGATGTTATGATCCGTGAATTGATCATGTTAATTAGAATGATCATTGACATTTTAATTTATAATACCTGAAAATAATCTATTTTAATTTATGCTATGTCTTGTGAGAGAATCTCTCCGGATAATATTAGTACAGGTTATACAATTTGATCAAACATTAATAACCATCATCTACATATTTAATCATGGTAAATATTTTATATAGGTAAAATATAGAATATTTTTATTTTTAGCGGGGTCCATGGACCCCCTTTAGTAACACGTAGATCCGCCCCTGCAAGCCGTAAGACACAACGAACGACATAACCATCATCTACATATTTAATCATGGTACGTGTATGATCTAGTGATCAGGATGTAGAACATCATGATCAATCTACATCATGATTAAGGGTGCAAATGATAGTTGTTGTGTTACACATGTTGTGCCCGCGCCGTCGATGTCATTATTTTCTTTTCGCATACCGTGCTCAGATGCACCGTGATCATTCTCTTTTCGATTAGTTTGGTATATGATAAAAACACGAATAAAGGATTTATTTAACCCTTTATTTTACTTATTTATTCAATTTTTATGCTAATAATTTTTTTTTGAGGAAATAATAATTAATAGACATGGTACTAGAAATATATGTTTTAATAGAAATTTGTAAACGTTGTACGAAAGATACACATGCACATTTCTTACTGGGACTATTCGGGCAGCCGGGTTAACGCACCACCACAACATTTCCGCATTAGACGACGCTTACGTGTTGGCAGACAAACGTTGTTCATAATAATTATTAAAAATGGTACCAGAAATATACGTTTATGTATAGAAATTAAAACGTTGGGTTCTTAAACCTTCAGTTCTCAAATTATTTGTATAAAGAAGAAGAAAAACGTCACAAAGATATAAACACTCAAAGAAACTGACAAGATAAAAACAATAAAATTCATTCGAACTTCTGAAATTTTCTTTTATAGTTTAAAATAAAAATAAAGTACAAATATCTTTCGTTTCTAATGATTTTTCGTGAAACTCTTAAGTTCATAATTACGGTATCTCGTATCCACATGAACACGAGCATTGTACAGATGTGGAACATTGTTGTCCAGAGCCTTAATGGTGATGGTGTAATTATAGTGTCGATGATCATGATCCACTGTTCCACCTACAACGTTTTTGAAGTGCAAGTGCGTGTGGGCGTCAAGGTTGTGTCGATTCACTGCAAAACTACCGGCAATTTCTACCTTATTATCATTTGGGTCTACATTTCCATGGTAAGGTGGTGCTGGTGCTGCTGGTGCTCTTGGTGCTGCAGGTCTACGGGAACTCGTAGCAAACTCCATGCTAAACATAGTCGTTAGAAGCATTAAGATCATGAAATGAAGTGACATGGAATTAAAAGCCATTTTTTTCAATGCGTTTGTTGAAATCGAATGCAAAACGATTGTAGCTATATAGAAATGTTGTAGGCGTTGTGAGGTGATGTTCAAAAGGCTATGTATTTATATTGTTTTAATGGAGCGTTGCAGTTTGGAGGGTGGGGGAACATGGGTCCACACAATAGTAGGATCGTACAAATAGTGGCCCATTAATTTGACCGATATAACAGAAATGGGTGAATATGGTTCAGTTTGACATGTTTTTTTTTTTCATATATAAAACCAAACAATTTTATACGGTTTCCAAATTTTGAACCCAAACTTAAACCGGTTTTGTACTAAAACTTTTTTGTTCGGTCTGATTTGGTTTGACTTGGTTCCGGATTTTCATGATTTCCATTAACAAACAAAATTATCGATTGAAAATCACAAGTTATCTAGAAATAGCACCGGATAATGCATGCATTACATCAATACTATTATGTGACTGAAGTCGGAGAAACGATTTAACAAATTATTTATATTGAACTATTGTCTACCAATGCCAAAATTAGATTCCGAAAACCAATCACCCTCTCAGCCGCCATCCATATCAATTAACGCGACACTTACCATCGGAATTTCTAGCGAGACACAAACAAGATAATAACTAATAGTATCTTACTCATTTCAATTTATCAATAAAGATTTAACATCTTCAAATGTTTAATATGTAAATTACACCCTCCTAAAGAACTACGATTTACAACTTTGAATAACTTAGATAAATAACATGTTTAAAAGAAAATAGCATTTGAGTGAGATAATGGTATTATTCTTTCATAAATGAGTAAGATAGAGGTGAAATATAACTGGTTTTTGCACATATCAGAAAAAATGACGAGTTATATCAAATACTCGTGTAGATTAAAAATAAAGAGAAGAGGGAGTGAGGGGTTGTGAGTTATTAATTGATTTGTATAATGTTGTTTTCTTAAAATATCAATATATTGAAGATGAGCAGATGCACCTTGTAACAAGTCGAATGTTTTTGATATGAAATTTATGATGGATAATTGATATGTTACAAATACGAAATATAATTGGGATGAGTTGGAGTGAATTAAACAGACGGATGATGTATTTTATTAATGGAAGCAGGCGTTTGCTTTGTTCCGGTTCGAAACAGTTTTCAATTTTTCAAATAATTAAACGGCTTGGTAAATAGTTATATGAAATCCAAGAGAAATACCAAGGTTAATACTTTTCCGGTTCGTTTCAGTTTTGTCCGGTCGATTGATTTGGTTATGTTTATGTAGTACAAACGAGTATATATAAGATGGATTTTCTTTCAAAATTATGATAAGAGTTAAGTGTAGGAAAACAAAATGACGTTGTTAGAGGCATCAAACCCAACGTTATCATTGCATAACCACGTTATAAATCGAGTTTCTAAAAGTTGATTTTGAACTTAGAATCGACGGTTAAATCAACCACCTGAAAATCGAGCTTCGGTTACAATCAACCACCGAAAAATCATTTCTAAACTCTAGAAAGTCCGTTTTCAAAAGTCGATTATTCCTAATTTGATGTCACGATAAAGAAACATTGGAGCCACAAAAGACATCCGAAACAAAAACAAACAACATGATACAAAGAAAATATCACCGGCTAGGACCTTTCAGAAACGAACCAACAAACAAATCGATTGGTGAATAATATGTTTCGATGATTATGTGTGCATGGAGAAATTTTTGTATAGCGCCTTCAGATTGTATAGCGCCTTCAGATGTGGAGACATTAAAAAAAAGTTCCGGTGTATATGAGCCTAGTTTGAGAGTAGACAAGGGGTACTTGTAGGCAGTGACAAAACATCACATTCTTGTCTGAAGGCGATGTTGAGATTATACAGGGTACTAAATTTTAGGTTGCAAATGCATCAGCACGCACCAAAGCTACAATTTTAGTTCAAGATTAGCTTTTCATTTTGTTTTAGTTGTCGGTTTGGAAAATGTTGTTTTTGTCACTTTTTGTACATATTTTAATAAATGTATATCATAACCCATTTTTTCCGAAGAAAAAAATAATAATTAACTTTTAAAAGATTGATGAGTAAAAATTAATTTTGCCCGCGAAATTCGAAGTTCAGGAATTCGGATTGAAGCGTTTTTTTCTCCGAAAAAAAACGAAAGTTATTATTAAAAAGCCGGAAGAACCAGACTTACACCGGAAATTACAGACTCAACGCTGGAGCACCGCCTGGACAACTCAAACAACTAGAGAACAACAACTAAACAAGCAACCCCCAAGACCACTACAAAACAAACATAAACTAAAGGTTACTGTCAAAGAAAATGACTCCTCGGAGTATCTTTCACAATGAAGCAAGCCCAATGAGGCCATACAGTATATTGACAAAGCTCCCTACACTGAGAACCCGGACAAACAAAAACCATTAAACAGAATAACGAAAGAAAACAAAGAAACAAACATCAACAGCTGCTCAAAAACCAACGTCAAAGCCACCAAAAACACCACCACTCCCAGCCTGGTAACTTCAACCGCCACCACCATTCAAAAAAGAAAAGCCTGAAAGATGACTTCAATCTCCGCACAAGAAACGACTACCAAGGCCGCCGCTAAGAACACCGAGCTCTAGAGGGGCCAAGAAAGTCAAAATCACCAGCAAAGCAATTAGATGCCGCCGGACCGCCAGGAATGGCAGAGGCGGTGACCACCACGCACCGTTCAAGAACAGCCATGAAGCACAGAACACAAACCGCCAAAAGAGGCTCAAATCTGCCAGAGAACAGACACCTAGGATGCACGGATACGGATACGGGATACGCGGATACGAGATTTTCGTAAAATATAGGATACGGATACGGGGTGTATTTGCAAAAAATGAAAATATAAGGGACCAAACTATAAATAATTAAAATACAAGGACCATTGTAAATATAAATAACTTAAAAACAATTCATAATATAATATTTTTTCAAAGCTTGAAGTCATATGCTTAACCGAAAAAACAACAAACTTATTCAAACATGTTTTTTTTAGCAACATTCAAGCTTAATACATATAGGCTAAAAGCAAAATTATCCAGTTGAAGATTCAACAAAGGCAAAACCAAACAGGATTGATAAAATAGCCAAGATAGAGTATTTCAAACATGTTTAACATTTTATTACGCTTCAACGTCGACGTCGTCTTCAGAAAGTGTATCTTCCACATTGACATCGTCTTCACAAATTGTAGATTTCAATTCAGGTTCATCCAGCGTGAGATTTGCAATCTCAAGGTATCCAATATCCTCCATACTCCCAAAATTGTCCACACCAACATCCCACATTTTTGTATTATGGTCTTGATACTCGGAATGATTGCGTGATAAAAGTCTAAGATTATTGTGTACAAAAACCAAATCTTGCGCTCACCTTGGAGTTAATTTGTTCCTTCTTAAAGAATGAATAAAGGAATATGTGATCCAATTTCGTTCACAACAAGAAGAAGAAGATGGTTGTCCAAGTAACTTAAAAGCCAACTTCTGAAGTGTGGGAGCCGATGAACCATAGCATGACCACCAAACCGCCGGATCCAACTTATACATACTAGCAATAGCATCAGGATCATAAAATGAACCTTTCTTTAAAGAAAATGTACCATA
Organism: Gentiana macrophylla; assembly: GCA_026214975.1. NCBI lineage: Eukaryota > Viridiplantae > Streptophyta > Magnoliopsida > Gentianales > Gentianaceae > Gentiana > Gentiana macrophylla. Next base: position 94,111,016 of record CM047814.1, on the reverse strand, counting down.
CTCAGCAATGATAGTTTGACGTTCTTCCTTATTCGGAAAAAGTCTTTTAAAACATCTTCTTCTTTCTTCACAAACTTCATCATCCGAATTGGGATACTGTCTACCTTCTCCTTCTCCAAGCCATTGGTCGCTATAGTACCTACATTAGAACGATATTAAGATTTTTAAGTTGTATAAAGAAAAGATAATGGATAAAAAACAAAAAAGATTTCATAAATAATAATTACCTTGGATTTAATGAGTGTGCTAGACAATGAAGTGGGGTATTATTTTTTGCCCAACGTGCCATAAGAATGGAACGGACCACATCATAAAATGAGGACGACTCATCTTGTAACAAAGCTTCATGTGAATAGATAACCTTCTTCACTCTTTCAATCATGGAATCCCACATCTCATATACCAAGTGAAGACAAGGTTTATCTGTGTCACAAGCTCGAAGCATGTCATATATAATCAATTTTGTCCCACCAACTTTCACTTAATACCCATTCACGGATAGTCTGTGCAGCTCTTTTATCATCCTCTTTATATTCATTCCATTGCGGAGACATGATCATTGTTTCCAAAGAACATTTAAGGAGTTTAAACCTTTTAAACATCACAACAACAGAAGCGAACCGAGTTTCCGCCATTGCAAGCAACTTTAAAGAGTTAAAACGATTGAAAATAGACAAACACATTTGGTGGTTCATTATGAAATTCTTCACATACAACACTTCATCATGCACTTGAGTGATCCAATAACATTCTCCGTACACTTCTTGGTTACCGTCAACATTTTTAGCTGCACATATATTTTTCAAGGCAAGATTTAATGTGTGCACCACACAAGGAGTCCAATATATAGCTGGAAACTTACCCTCAATTATCTCTCCTGCTGCTAGTGCTGTAAATGAGCCGAGCCGAGCCGAGTACCTGATGTTCAAGCTCGAGCTCGTTTATAATCGAGCATGCTCGGCTCGGCTCGTTAAGACAAACGAGCCTAAAAGCCTGTTCGAGCTCGGCTCGATAAGAAAGGAAAATGTTCGAGCTCGAGCTCGAGCTCGAGATCCGGCTTCGCGAACAGGCTCGAACTCGAGCTCGGCCTGCTCAAGAGCAAAATTTTTAGGGGCTCGTTCAATAGCTCGGCTCGTTCAATAGCTCGTTCAATAGATATTTGATATTTGTTCGTGAACGTTCGTTAGTGTTTGTGAACATATATTATATATAATATAATATAAATTATATTATATATAATATATGTTCACGAACACTAACGAGCGTTCACGAACAGGCTCGTGTTTGTTCGTTTACTAAACGAGTAGGAGAACCTGTTCGAGCTCGGCTCGATAACATAAATGAACGAGCTCGAACGAGCTTAAACGAGCCGAGTTCGAGCCTTGTTCGCGAACGTTCGGTTCGTTTAACACCTCTACCTGCTGCCTTGCAATTAGCAGCATTGTCTGTGATCACTTGAACAACCTTGTGGTCACACCTACTTCATTGATTACTTCTTCTAATTTTTATGCTATGAAATGTTTATCTTTAGTGGCACCAGAACAATCAACAAATTTGATGAACATTGGCCCACTATCCGAGACAACCATGAAATTTATTATAGGCCTCCGTTGTGGATCACTCCAACCATCTGAAACAATAGTCACGCCTTTTTCCGCCCATGTGCATTTTATAGGTTCTAGCAACCTCTCCACGTGTGCATTTTTTTGTTGTAAAAGTGATGTCCTAAGTTTATTGTATCCGGGAGGAACATAACTACCTAAATTATGGGTGGCCGCAAATGTAAAAGCTCTTATAAAATTGGATTTCTAGCCAAATTGAAAGGCAAACCTGCAGTGTAGAGCATCCTAGAAATTTCTTCATCCAAATGATTTCTATCTTGAATGTTAAAAGATTCTTTAATAGTACGACCACCCTTTCTTTTTTTTGATTGATCATAGGTTGGAACATGTAGGGATGGGGCACTAGGTAGAGAAACTGTCTTAGGTTGTTTCGAGTTTGTTCTCTTCACTGCTTCTTTCTCTAATTTTTTCATCTCAAAAACATTTTCTACCGTCACTTGGTTGCACTTTTCAACTCCTGCTTTTGAAATTTGTAACAAGTGTGCTTCAACCCTAGTATAACTACCTTTGAAACCATCTCCACAATAGTTACAATTCCAAGATCTATTACCACCCGGTCCCGGAAATTTTACTATGCTTGAAACATATTTCCATAAAGGCTTGTTTTCCTCGTCCATGTTTGATAAATAATGCAATCTGTAAACAAAAATATATAATTTAAGAGGGATATGCAACACCTAAAATCTTATAAATTAATTTTAGGAAGACACGTACATGATCGATATTTCGTTCGATTCTAAGTCTATTATTTTATGATCAAGCACAATTGTTTAGCCAATCAAATAATACACTGTTTATTCATGTATATATAACTCTACAGCCTTCACTCGATCAACAACACATCAACTCCCTTCAAAACAAAAAACAAAAAAAACACAGCAACTCTCTTCAAAAAATAAAGCACAGCACCAAATAACTATTTATCTAAATAATAATCCAGTTTCTCAAGATTCAATATCAAATAAAGAAAGTCAATCGAAAAAGTTAATCCAATTAAACATAGTGACGAAAGAAAAAAAAACCTCACATAACATGTAAATATGTGATGAATTTTTAGGCGTCACATTTTATTTCGTCACAAAAGGTAAATTTTCTTGTAGTGTTGTTAAATTAAGGCCTGTGGAGTCTTGTTGCTGTGTGCATGATGAATAAAAAAACAATCTGCACTTTTCATATAATTCTTACCTGGGTTCTTTCGAGAAAGAGTACCGTGGCTTTCGGAATAGCCTGTCAAATGGGAGAGCACTGCTGCCGCACCGGAGCTTAGCCGGTCAGCCACACCTTCGAAATCGGAGTATAATTTTAGGAGTGTGAGAATCTCTCCCAACATGGAAACTTGGTTCCATTAATTGATTCTAGAAATCAAAACAAAGAATTCTTAATGTTTACTGTTAAGATTAAGCGCTTACCGTTGTACTAAAACCAATTGGTGGTAGTAAATGTACTACTATATTTATTTATGGATTCAAGAGTGTGGGAATCTCTCCCAACACCCCCCTCAAGTGTGGGCAATCTGTCTCAACACTTGCACAATTTTTCATTCAAGAGTGTGGGAAATCTCTCCCAACACCCCCTCAGGTGTGGGCAATCTCTCCCAACACTTGCACAAATTTTATTTTATTTTAAATAATGTTCCAACCAGGGTTCGTTCTCATTACCTCTGGCTCCGATACTATGTAAAGATCAAGCGCTTACCGTTGTACTAAAACCAATTGGTGTTAGTAAAGGCGCAACTTTATTTCTTTATACATTAAGAGTGTTGGGACAAATTGCCCACACTTAAATGATAAGAAAATAAAGTAGCATATTTATTAACACCAATTGATTTTAGTAGAATGGTAAGCGCTTGATCCTAACATGTTAGGAGAAATTCCCACACTCTTGAATCCATAAAGAAATATAGTAGCACATTTACTCCCACTAATTGGTTTTAGTACAACGGTAAGCATTTAATCTTTAACATGGTATCGGAGACAGATGTCATGGGATCGAACCCTGGTTGGAACATTATTTTTTTTTTAAATTTGTGCAAGTGTTGGGAGAGATTGCCCACACTCGAGGGGGGTGTGGGAGAGATTTTCCACACTCTTGAATGAAAAATTGTGCAAGTATTTGCGAGATTGCCAACACTTGGGTGTTGAGACAGATTGCCACACTCTTAATGTAAGCGCTTGATTTTAACATTTACAAGTGGAATTAGATGTTAAACTATGGTGGATTTTGGCTAGAAAAGCCTTAAGAGTGGAGGTGCCTTCAAGCTTGAGGGTCGGGGGAATGAAAGATTCAGAAAACTGCTGCAAATTCGCGTTTTGATGATGAAAAACGCGTAACGAGCCGAACTGTCCGAAGTTCGGCTCGACAGGTGGTTCGGTACTAGAATGTCTTCATTAGATTGATCATAACTTTGCGTGTAGACCTCCGATTTGAGTGATTCAAGGTGCATTAGAAGCTTGTTCGAAGATCTACAACTCTTGTGAAGAAGTTCAATCCGAATTATGCCTCTAAGGTGGGTCAAATGTCTCTTGAAGCATTGATGACAAATGATCTGTTTGAACTCGTAAGCTTCCGGCACACTCTTCTAGTCCTCAAAAGACGTGTTTATACTCAACACATGTCATCACTCGGGGTCTTGATCAACTTATAATCCTGTAATAAATCACCAAAATACCAAGTGTAAACCCGAAACGACGCTCCAGTTACTATAACCGGTACAAAACCTATCAAAACATGATATTTTACATAATAATTACTTTCTACACATTTGGATGAAACTAAGCATATAACGACTCGAATTGATATTAAAACATCAATAAACGCACGAGAAAAGGGGATAAAACATCGTGAAATATATTATCTAGTTGACTTACATTAGTTTCCGAGAACGTGCTTGGGTTTATAACCCCCGTCATATCAATCGTTCCCCCACTATCACTGCTATTAAATCACATGACCGAGGTCATTGCCGATTCCTCTCTCTTTCTTCTTCAACCTTCAACTTCTTACAAGTAAGCTTTTTTCTCGCCCTTTTATTTTTCATTACACTTGTGTCAGTTGAGGAGGGCGTCTTCTCCGTCAAGTTCCTTTGTAGAAAAATAGTTCGCATCCGATTCTGAACCGGAGATAGAACCTCGTGGTAGGTTATTTGAGCTTGACCCGGAATTACAGGAGTCAATTGATATGTTGGTGATAGGGAAATTCCCTGGGTTCATCCTATCCCCCAATTTCCTCCTTCGAGTTCTCGCCCTTCGTCTGGGACTTCCAATTTCGTAGTAACTGTAAAAGCCTAGATGGCCACAAGGGCAACGATAGGTAGCTATGGCGTAACCACCATTCTTTCCCAGGATGAGATAACCAACATCTGCAACAAATTCGGGGTATATAGGGAGATATATGGCCTTCAACTTCCTGCTGCTCTCCATAGCTTCGCACACCATCCATCGGTGGGGTATTGTACCGTTTACCGGGAGCAGCTCGAATGCGGACTGAGGCTTCCTTTCTGCCCGGCCTACTTGGCCGTGCTGTGTTATTATGGGCTAGGGACTGCCTAGATAGCCCTCAATGGGGCTAGGACCATCATAGGGTTCGTCATATGGTGCCGGATGGTCGAAATTAAGTTCTCTGTGAACCTATTTAGATCTTTCTGTGAGCACAAGAAGGTAAAGAAGTCCCCCGGGTGGTACTACTTCCCGCACTGAACAGGCTCTCGGAAAGACATTCTGATTCTTTCTGATGGGAAATCCTCTCGCAAACGGTGGGCAGAGAGGTTCTTCTTCATCCGTCATGAAGGGCGACCTGAGCTGGGTCACTAGAGGTCAGATGATCTTCCCAAAGATGTATCTCCAACCAGTGTTAGCGAAAGCGTCAGAGGAGGTATCCAGGAGTTGGGTATTACTCTGGATGTCAAAGAATTCTCTTCTGATTTGATAAACACTGCTCGGTTAGCCGATGCCGGGCCCGGTACTTACGGGGCCTTTTGTGACGAGGAAAGGAATGCATGTTGGACTTCACTTGTTTTCTCATTTTATGCTTTTCTTTCTTGCACTTGTACTTGTCTTTGTTTTTTACTAATCGTATCCCTGTTTTGCTTGTTTGCAGTGGCAGATTTAGCTGCGTTATTGGCTGATGTTGTTGAAGAGAAGTTAGCCTCAACAAAGTCATGATACCGAGAGGACTTCGAGCGAGGATCCTTCTCTGGCCCGAACTGTGGGCTCAATTCTAGACGCTGCAGGGGTCCAGACATTATCTGGTTTGTCTGATGATACGGTGATTCCCTCATCCTCGCATTCTGCTCTAGGAGATGCCGCCAACCTAATCACCTTAAATGGGTCTGAGCCCGAGGAAGACGATGGTTATCGGCTTCAATTGAGAGGTCGAATCGAATCGCTGAGGCCTCTCGCGAGGGTTTGGCCAAAAAGAACCTTTATTGATAATTTTCCACCTGCCTATTGACTAGCTTCTGAACGCTGTTGGAACTTAGTCAGCTACAGTCTTAGCCTAATGCCACTGTCTTTTTTGCAACTAATGGACGACACAAATTAATGAATAATTAAGCCGATGATTCATCATGTTTCTCGATGTAGTTAATCTTTACCGTTTCAGACCGGATATCTACTTCTATTAATAATATAAACCACCAGTCTATTTTATTCACTCAAACTCATCACAATTATATCTTGTGTTTTTAATATATTAATTATCCATCATAAATTTCACGTCATAAACATTCGATTTGTTGCAAATTGCATTCACTCATTTTTAGTATATTGATAATTTAAAATAACAACATTACACAAACCAATTAATAACTAACGACCCCCCACTCCCTCTCCTCTTTATTTTTCATCTACATGAATATTTGATATAACTCATCATTTTTTCTTATATGTGCAAAAACTCGTTACATTTCACTTCTCTCACTCATCTATGAAAATAATATGTTTATATTTCTCTCATGATCTCACCCAAATGCTATTTTGTTTTAAACAAGTTATTTATCTAAGTTTTTCAAAGTTTTAAGTCATAGTGTTTTTTAGAGGAGTGTTTGTGAAATATTAATAATGTTAATATGTTAAATCTTTATGGTGAATTTGAGATGAGTAAGATACAATTATTTATTATCTTGTTTGTGCATAGCTAGAAAGTTCGTTGGTAGGTGTCGCGTTTGTTGTTTTGAATGACGGTTGATAAGTTGATTGGTTATTAGAATCTTATTTTGGCATTGATAGACAATTGTTCGATATAAATAATTTGTTATATCATATCTCTGTCTTCAGTCACATAGTAGTATTGTTATAATGCATAAATTATCTTATGTTATTTATAGATAAGTTGTGATTCTCAATCGATATTTTTATTTTTAAAGAAAAAACGGAACCAAGTCAAACCAATTCGGACTGAAAAAATTGGTTTAGCCTAAAACATGTTTCAGCTTGGGTTGAAAATTGAAAACCATATAAAATTGTTTGGTTGTATAAATTGGAAAAAAGTACCGAACCGAACCATGTTTATCCCTTTCTGTTATATCGGTCAAATTGATTGGTCCAGTATTTGTATGATCCTACTATTGTGTGGACTCATGTCCCCCATCCTCCAAACTGCAACGCTCCATTGAAACAATATATAAATACATAGCCCCTTGAACATCACCTCACAACGCCTACAACAATTTTATCTAGCTACAACCGGTGCATTCGTTTTCAACAAACACAATGAAAGAAATGACTTTTAATTCCAAGTCACTTCATTTCATGATCTTAATGCTTCTAATGGCTATGTTTTGCATGGAGTTTGCTACAAGTTTCAGTAGACCAACAGCTAATCGTGAAAGAGTAAACCCAAATGATCCTACTGTAATTTCTGTTGGTAGGTTTGCAATTCATCAACACAACCATGACGCCCACACATTACATGCATTTCGAATATGTTGTAAGTGGATGGGTGAGACACGATGATCGAGAGTATAATTACACCATCGTAATTCAGGCTATGAACAACAATGTTTCACATTCATATCTTGCTAGTGTTCATAATGATAGGATTAACGGAAATTATGAACTTACTAGTTTCATATAACATTATTAGAAACGAAAGATTTTTGCACTCATTTTTATATTAAACTATAAAAGAAAATTTCAGAAGTTCTGTCAGGTTAAGTTTGTATGAGTTTACATAATCCGATGTTTTGTTAAAAAAATTTGTATACAAATAATCTGAGAATTAAAGGTTCAGGAACCCAACATATAAATGTCTATGTAAATGTATATTTCTAGTACCATGTTTTAAAAATTAGAGGGAAGGGAAGGGAACATAAAGACACAAAATGTACTTAACTAGACAAATCTGACACATCTAACATTTCATTGTTTATAAAGACAAAAAAAAAATTGATATAGGATGATAAGATTTACCTCAATTAAATATTTAGAAGAAAATAAAAACAAGCATAAATAGTACATGCGATTGCGCTTTTTTTCTTAGCGGAAAAAACATGCGATTACATTACAACAGGAAAAAAAAAACCCTTAACTTGCCGTCATCTCATTCTCAGAGCAACTCCAACGGCTCCCACCAAATTTTACACCAAATCATCAATTTGGTATAACTTTTACACCAAATTTTATCCATCAACTCCAATGTTTCTACACCAAAAAGAATATTCTTAGAATATTCCATCTTCAAATATCCATTAATTATTTGTATTCTCATCTTCTCCACATTTTTTAGTATTATACTTATATTATAACACTTTAATGATACAATTAACATATAAAATTATTTCAATATTGTGTATTGATCCATACTTGAATTACAATTAATTAAATTTTTAGGAGGGAATACAGTTGAAATAGTGTCCTAAAACCAATCGGGTTGGACCGGATCCGACTCTAGGTCGGATCATTTCTACTATTTCTTTATGTTTATGCATATGTTAAATGACTTTTATGTTATTATATATTTTGTTTAGTTATATGAACCAATTTGTGATTGTATATATGATAATTAACGTCCCTAGTGTCAAACTGTGAAAGAGAAATCATAATAGTGATTATGGTTGATGAGATCTCGACTCACTTTAAAAGCTTTGGTGCTTAAATCTCTAGTCGTATGTACTATTAAATGGGAAATTAATAGTGCGATTAGACTAGCACGTATTGGATGCCTTCTATCTTATTGAAGGTAGGGATAGATCTCGTCTATCAAAGTGTAGGGACACTTGGACTGTACGTGGACGTGTATTAGAGAATGCGTACGTTAGACTGACCCACTTACTTTATTAAGTGTCGCATTATGTGGCGGTTGTGTAATTATCCTGAGACCAGAGTCTTCATGGCATCGCGGTGTGGATTGTCATACTTTGATACTATTGAGGTTTCCCCTAGCCATGGGGCGAACATGCGGTAGTGATTGTGTGTGATACTGAATAATGCGTAGAATTCATGTAGCTCGTCTGGAAATCGTGTATCCTATGATTATGAGTAAATATCCGGAAGGGCCTTCTTATAAGGATTGTCTTATTCTCGAAGTCATTGCAAAGCTGAAGTAATATGTTATTTCGAGAGAGTTGGATATCCAGATTATAAGATACTGTCATTGATGTTTGACACTCGACGTACGACCGTATGGATATTGTAACATCGATATGATTATATTTACTCGGTAACCGTTTCATATGAAAGGTAGTAGTCATTGCATTTGACTCTTCCGATGATTGGGGGTTGCGTTGCTAGACGCTATCCATGATTGTTAGGTATGAAGGACATCTTGTAATTGCACTTTGTGCCTACGACCAACATATTCGAAACTCTATCGGGTCACACACATAAGAACATCTAGCCGGATTAAAATGCGGTTATAGTGATAACCAAATAAGGAAAGTTTTATCTCGACTATAAAGTGTTATTGTGATAAATTAATATGGTGGTAGTTATTTATTATGAATAAATTAAATACAAGATATTAATTATATTGATTAATTAAATATACATATAATGTATATGTATGTCAAAATTTATTGTGTATATTGATACACATGGATTTTGCAAATTACTTAATCATAGCATTATATTAATTAAGAATATTCCGGATGCCAATTTGTTGGTTAGCCAACATTGAGTATGTAAGATACACTTGGATTGTGCATATTAATTAATAGTATTACCATATATTAATATTAGATATTAATAGATTTATGAAAAATAGATTTATGGTAACAAGATAAAGATATTCAATATTAGATATTGATAATATCTTGGAAATTTTTAATATGAGATATTAAATTAAATGAGAAAAATCAATCAAAGATATTTTTCTTATTTTATTAGTAAAAGGTTTTCATCATCTCTACTAGGTGGCGCCACATACACTATAAATATAGTGCGGGTGTTAAGCACTTTTGTACATCACAATTGCAAGAGACTAATGGTTCTTGTGAAAAATAAGAGAGCTTCCTAGAGAGAGTTTTGAGAGAGAGAAAAGGTCGGTCTAGCAACCGAGTTTTTCTCGTAGCAATCCATGATGGGATTCCGGCAGGCTGTTTGTGTGGATCAACGGTAGAGGCCGAACGCTTGGGTTGCTTCGTAGGGAAACTACAACCGTAGCAAAGCGTCGATCTGATCAGATCAACCAAGGTATTCTCTTGTCTACTTCTTTTATGCTTGTTGCTTAAACGAAGTCGATCTTGAGTTAATAGGAAATAAATTTAAATTCCGCTGCGTTCCCGCGTAGATTTCATCTTTATTTTATGTTGTAGTATTTAGCGAACTTTTATTTCTATGTTTTATTCTCGATTGTTAAAACCAAATTAATAACTCTTACCTTTTGAGAAACGTTCTCAAATATGGTTAAGTAATTTTAATCCTTTAAAAATAAGCAATGACACGAGCAACCTCGTTAGAGTAGTTAGAGACAAGGAGACTACATATTTGATGAAGTGCTCCAAGACTTTAATTATTGATGAAAAACTGAAACTCATTATATGATTAAATCACTTGAAATATGTTTCAACGAATTAATCATGTATTGAATACGATCCAATATGATCATTCTGTCATACGATGACACTTAATTCAAACGTTGGTTAAGAATGACCACATCAAATTTTGGAAAAGTAATTTTCAAAATTATAAGATTTAAGTATCGACTTATTTCTTTAACCATTGCTTGAAGGTTGATTAAATAGTTCATGTTTTGAATATGATTCAAAACACTAAATAAACTATCTAATAAACATTGAATTTTCTTTATGAAAGAAAATTAAAGACATAGCTCTTGTGATTTTTCTTAAGTCTTATGAAGACTACATTAAAAAATATTTACGAATGCTTAAAGGATTAAAATGAAAGTTAGGGCATGTGCTTGAATAAGAGAACTTATCGAAGTCTCTATTCTATACAAGAAAGTTGAGATAAATCTATCTAAGCTCAAGTCAACTCTTAGATATATGATATCTTTGGAGTATGATTAAATTAGAAAGATTTAAATATAGAATATTTTAAGATATGGAAAGTGAAGCAAACGTTGCAGCATTTACTATATACTACCTCCGTCCCACAAAAAGTGTCCACTTTTTAGAAATGGATTGTCCCATAAAAAGTGTTCATTTACAAAATCAATGCATTATTTATGCATTTTTTTCAAACATACCCAATTACCATTTAATGTTTGTATACACTTTTCATATTCCAAAAACAAGCATTTGTTATAAAATAGGGTCATATATGTCGATAAGTGTTTAAATTCAAAAAAAACATATTAATTGTTTTCTTAATCTGTGTGCACCATAAAAAGTAGACACTTTTTATGAGACGGAGGTAGTAATATTCTGGGTCTAGTAAGTTGTTAAAGGAACTAAATAAATGTTATTGTGATCCGGTTCTTATGAAGAACATGAATTCAGTTATTTGTAGAAGTCATATTCGATTGTAAAGAATAAATGTTATTCCGATAAAGTTGAACGGTCAATGAATCTAACGTACTAGATTGGTGTCACTATATATATAGTTGATATAGGTGATGAAATCTCAACTACGTATTTGTATGACTGTTATCCTTAATATTTTGTGGTTGGACATAGTCTCTATGGAGGAGAATCGTGTAATCAAATGTCATTCTGATGACGTCTGAACCATGTGATTATGAATCATGTGGGTAGTATGTATCTTGTCTAAAGATGACTAAATACCCTTTTATGAAAAGATTATAAAATCTAGAAAAATTTCCTAAAGCCTAAACATACTGATGTTCGTTGGCTTGTGGCAATTAATGCCACAAAGAATATTATTGTTCATTACTCTCTATGACTATTTTTAGAAATAGTCAAGTGTACTCAGTGAAGTGCGAAATTCGGAAAGCCCGAAGAGTTCGAGCTAGTACGGATATGAGATTGATGAGCTACTTATGAGTTAATCTTCAATTGGATTGAAGTAATTAATCCCTGAAGGGTGTTTTAGAAGCTGTCTGAAATAGAATCAGATTCTCCTTGAAGGATACCATCTTTGGGATACGCAATTAGATTGTGTTCCTGAAATGGTAACAACACTTTATATAATTCCAAGAGACTAATGGTTCTTGTGAAAAATAAGAGAGCTTCCTAGAGAGAGAAAATGTCGGTCTAGCAACCGAGTTTTTCTGGTAGCAATCCATGATGGGATTCCGACAGGCTGTTAGTGTGGATCAACCGTAGAGGCCGAACGCTTGGGCGGCTTCGTGCAGAAACTACAACCGTAGACAAAGCGTCGATCCAATTGGATCAACCAAGGTATTCTATTGTCTACTTCTTTTATGCTTTTTGCTTAAACGAAGTCGATCTTGGGTTAATAGGAAATAAATTTTAAATTCCGCTGCGTTCCTGCATAGATTTCCTAACAAATACAGCTTTAAATTTTAGAAGGGAATCACAATTTAATTAGGAAAGGAAAAATAAAAAATTATCTTCTTCAAAAAGGAAAAAAAAAAAAAGTATGAACAGTAGTTTCCGGTCTCCATTTCCTCCGGCAAATTTGGTGGTGAGCTTCATCCTCCCATCAATTTGATGGGAGAAAAACATGTCCCTTGGAGTCACCTTTTCCACCAAATAGTTGTTTTGCTGGTGAAATAAGATCCCTTGGAGTTGCTCTCATACGCAAGGAAAAATTTGGAAAATGATTTTTTTCTCTCCTACTTAATTTTTCGATCACCCGTATCTTTTGATTTACACTTCCGGTCGTCATAATTTTTTACCGTAATTCATATTTTTCATCCTCTTTATTACGATATCTTATTTGATTTTTCGACATAATTTCTGAAATTTGATTTTTTTTCAATAATTAATGATGAAATGCAGTGACATCCAACAAATAAAGTGGCACATAATTCTTATTTCGCCTTCTTTATTTTGATATCATTCAATATTTTTCCGATTTAATTTCTGAAAATCAAAATTTTCTTCATAAAATCGACACAATGCCACACATGACGATGCAGTGACATTTGACGATGCAATGACACACGGCGATGCAGTGACATCCTATTATCAAATTGGGTGCAGTGACACGTGACGATGCAGTGACATCCAATTATCAATTTCTTTTTACCATAATTCATATTTTTTCACCATCTTTATTTTGATATCCCATTTGATAATTTTCCGACTTAATTTCTGGAAATCAAAATTTCTTCATAAAAATCGACGCGATGCAGTGAAAATCCCATTGTTACACCGCAGCCACCAGTTACCCAACCTGGCTGCAGTTCTAGTCTTCTAGACATGGTCGGACATGGTTATCTCCATGTATATATAATCAACGGCATATATGGAAAGCAAAGATCGAAACCCATGGTGGAGATTTTTGATACAGAATTTACGGGCGGTGGAGACGGAGCAATCGGAATCCGGTGAGAATGGAGATTGGGGCGAGATTAAATCAGGATCGACGGAAGCTCAAAATACATCTTTGGAAATCAAATAGGTTATCAAGGCTAAATTAGGTATAATTATATAGAGTTGTCCTTAATGCCTTAAAACAATATATATAGATGGATTAGGCTGATGATTAGGGAATATTATATATATCCCCACAAAGTTGCACATCATTATTTTTTAACCACACAATTGAACTTAAAAAAACAAAAAGAAAAACAAAAAATTATGAACCACAAAATCAGAATTCGGGGGATGGGTTGGGGATATCTTTCAGTGTATTAATCATTTTCCGATGGATTATTATTTAGGGGGAATGGGCCACAAGAACAAAAAAAATTAATAAATGGGTCTGGAAGGACAAAGGTAACATTTTCATGATTATAAAGGACAAAAATCACAATTGTTACTTTAAAATTGTCACGTGTTAATGTTACTTTGTGTTTCATAATTGTTACTTCATATTTACTCTATTCCACATTTGTTACTTCATATTTGTTACTTTTGTCCTTATTAAATTACAGTTCCTTCTATCCCGATTTTTTGATAATTTTGTCCTTGTGGACAAAAATCTATATTATTTAAAGGAAAATATGAAACTGTCATTATTTAATATTAACTGTTATTATAAAAAAAATATTAACGGTTTATTTTACTTCTTAAAAAAGGGTACTAGAAATATACGCTTATATATATAAATTTCTAAACGTTGTTAATAATTTTCATAACATGGTACTAGAAATATACGTTTATATGGACATTTATTTATACATTGGGTTCTTGAACCTTCGATTCTCAGATTATTTGTATAAGAAAGAAAAAGAAAAACGTCGGATTATGTAAATTCTGATAGAATAATTGTAAAAGTAAATGTATTGCATTTCTTCAACAGAATGGAGCGTACAAATATATACGGTGTAGAGTCTTAAGCAATAAGTAAAATAATTAATACAAAATATTCTATGAAATATTCTATTATTATTATGCGGATTCTGCGAGATCTTATAGAGTATTTTCAACACGCCTCCGCAATCTCATGGTAATGCAATGAACATGAAGATTGACTTGTTGTTGTCGGCAACAAGCTTCTCTGAATCAAACGGCAACAACGGCTTCACAACACGATACTGCTTTGCTGGAACCTGCAAGGGATGACTCAAAAAGCTGGAAAGAGGGAGAGAGAAGGCAGAGGGATATACCCTAAAGAATGGAACAGTTGGAGGAATAGATCCTAGGAAATAGTCGGAGGGATATACCCTAAAAAAACAAGACGATAATTTGGATGACTACAGAATGTGGAGGAGACATAAATAAGGAATACTAGAGAGAAACAAAAATAAAAAGGAGAAAAAGGGATAAAAAGGAAAAGTTTGGATGTGTGGTCATTCATGCGACCAACACACATAGTGAGACAAAAGGTGGTAAAAGGAGTGGAGGGTCGTACCCTAACAAAATAAATGTAAAAAAAAAGGCAAGGAGGGGTGTAACCTTAAGTAAGAAAAAAAAACTTAATAAAATGTGGAACGGAGGGTTATATCTTAGAGAAAAAACTTAATAAAATTTGGAATCTATATCTATATATGTTTTCGAAGGTATGTTAAATCAATTACCCGCAAACCCGCATTCAACCCGACCCAAACCCATCAGATCTGCTGATGCAATTTATTTGATTATTAACTAAAAAGGAAAGGAAATAAACGTAATATGGCTAAAACCATAACATTGATTCCTAAAATCAAGTATTTGCAATTTGCATTTATTCTCCTACACTTTTAAAAAATGTGCCAAATTAAAATTGAAACCGATTCTACCTAGATACAACACCATCACCTACACCAATTCCATACTCATCAGAAATCTTATGCCTTCAAAACCAATTCCGTGCAGACAATCAGGTAAGTTTTGCATTCTTTCAACTACACACCATTTATATGCTAATTTGAATGATTATTTTATTACACAATAGATTTCGAGCTATGTAATACACATTCAAAACAGATAAAAATATTTAGGATTATATAGATAGATTATATATTTTGAAGTTATATACATCACATTACATTTATCCTACTCTATACTGGATTGACCTATGCATTTTTTATTGTGGTTGCAGGGTTTGGATACTAATTTTTATATTACATCAACCTTCAAAAGCAGTGTAAAACTCAAATTACTACACAAATGAAATATTCAGGATTATATAGATAGATTATATATTTTGAATTTATATACATCACATTACATTTATATATCCTAATCTATACTTTGGATTGACTTATGCATTTTTTATTGTGGTTGCAAGCTTTGGATACTAATTTTTATATTCCATCAACCTTCAAAACAGGTACAAAACTCAAATTACTACACAAATAGTGTACATGTACATACTTCAGTTGCATTTTTTATTACCATGTGCATTGTCATTTCTTGGGGCAAGTAATATATAAAAAACAAACACAACTTATCATTTCCTCAGATACATATCATTATTTAATGTGTGATTTATAAAAATCATTGTTCCAAAAATCAAAATTTGAATGCAATAGTGTACATGTACATATACTTCAGTTGCATTTTTTTATTACCATGTAGATTACCATTTCTTCATAAAAAAAATTACACGGTCAAAAAGAAATATAAAAAAAAACACAACTTATTTAATCATTCCCGGCATTTCAATTATTCATTTCGACCCATTTATTTCACTAACAAAAGAATTAATGCAATGTATTTAATGTGTGATTCACACAAATCATTATATAGATGTAATGTATTTAATGCGTGATTTACAAAAATCATTGTTCCAAAAATTAAAATTTGAATGCATTTCATTTATTCATTTTGACCGATTTATTCCACTAAAAAAAATTCTTAAGATCCAACAATCATTTATTTATTCCACTAAAATTTTATTGCATTTCAATTTAATGCGTGATTTGCCAAAATCATTGTTCCAAATTTTAAAATTTGAATGCATTTCATTTATTCATTTTGACCCATTTATTCCAAAAAAATATTGTTAAGATCAAGCAATCATTTATTTATTCCAAAAATCCCAATTTAATGTGTGAGATAGAAAAATCATTGTTCCAAAAATTAAAATTTGAATGCATTTCATTTATTCATTTGGACCCATCTATTCCATTAAAAAGAATTTCTTACGATCAAGCAATCATTTGTTTATTCCACTAAAAGTTTTATTGCAGATCCAACCAATTGGACCGAAAAAATAACACTAATAAAATTTGAATGCATCTCATTGTCTTTCGGACCCATTTATTTTATCTTGCTTGATACTGATAAAATTATTTTCTAATCGAGTGAATTCAATTTACTTTATTTAAAGAAAAGCATTAAAGAAAACCCTTTCGTGCAGATTTTTTTTTTAATGGATTGATGTCACACGTGGTGACTGTGCTAGAACTTCAAATTTGGTCAAATTGTCATGTTGACCTACAAATTACATGAGAAAATAGTTGTTTGTATTTTCTCAAATATTCATAAAATATTGATTTGTGGATAAATTGTGTGATATGAAGTTCCATATATCATTGCTTTTTCACTCGCTACGCACGGGAGATATTGAATTGTATGACATTGTATTTATTTGATGTCGCAATTTTTAATGCATTTTAAATTTTCGGTGTATTCAAGTGTCATAGCTTTTGATTTTAAGATTTATTTGGTTTATGTTCGTAAGGAGAGTCCCTCTAACTTATTCGATGTGATTTTTTTTAGAATACAACCATCGTAAAAAAAATTATATCAAATGATACTCTTTATCTCATTTTATTTTAGTCTATTTTATATACTAGGTGTGTATTATGTGAAAAAGAAAGAAGAAAAAAGAATTTGATGCATTTCATTTGATACAATTTTACTATAACAGCCGTATTATAAAAACTCTTTGATTTCTCAATTTTATGTCACCCCGTGCATGATGCACGGGTATTTAGGCTAGTTGATAAATAAAAAGAGGAGAGTATATCAATAAATGAGAAGAAAAGAGTAGTCGGTGGTGATGCAAAGGGAACATGAGATGGTAGCAAAAAAAAAGAATAAAAAAAGACACGTGACAGCTTTATCTGCAGTGCTTTTCTCTTCAGAGGCTGGACCCTCAGCATTAGCAGGCAACGAAGTGGGCGGCGCAGGCATCTGATTCTTTAAAAGCCATCAATAATTCTGGATCAAGGCCATCCCACCTGGTTCCACCAGATCGAGGTTGAAGGCCGGACATAGAATAATTCGTGGAAGCAGTTGTAAGGTGAGCACTCAAAGAATCATCAATCCATGGAGGAACAGAGGACGCAGCGGTGGAGATTGGAGGACGCAGCGATGGAAATTTATTCGGGATATTTTTTAAAACGAAAAAAAAAATAAAAATAAATAATAGATGAGGGGTGAGGGGGCGAGGGTTCGTGTAGATTACGAACCCCCACCCAAACGGTTTTTCTTTATAATTGACCAGGATCTAAAAGACGTTAGTCTGAGAGCTCTGATACCATGATAGAATAATTGTAAAAGCAAATGTATTGCATTTCTTCAATAGAATGGAGCGTACAAATATATACGGTGTAGAGTCTTAGGCAATAAGTAAAATAATTAATACAAAATATTCTATGAAATATTCTATTATTATTATGCGGATTCTGCGAGATCTTCTAGAGTATTCTCAACAAATTCAAAGAAACTTAACATGACAAACAATAATATTCTTTAATTTTGAACTTCCGAAAATTTCTTTTATAGTTTAATTTAAAAATAAGTGCAAATATCTTTCATTTGTAAACCATGTTGTTTGAAACTAGTAAGTTCATAAGTTCCGTTAGGCCCATACTTTTGAATAGTAGCAAGGTATCGATGTGAAACATTGTTGTCCGAGCCTCAATAGTGATGGTGTAATGATGGATTCGATCATCATAAAACACCCATCCACTTACAACATTCTCGAAATGCAAGTGCGTGTGGGCATCATGGTTGTGTTGATTTAATTGCAAACCTACCCACGTAAATTACAGTAGGATCATTCGGTTTACTCTTCCACGATTAGTTGTTGGTCATCTGAAACTTGTAGCAAACTGCATGCAAAACATAGTTGTTAGAAGCATTAAGATCATGAAATGAAGTGACTTGGAATTAAAAGTCATTTCTTTCATTGTGTTTGTTGAAATCGAATACAACAATTGTAGCTAGATAAAATTGTTGTAGGCGTTGTGAGAGTGATGTTCAAGGGGCTATATATTTATATTGTTTCAATGAAACGTTGCAATTTTAGGAGGAGGAACATAGGCCCACACAACAATAGAATCATACAAATAGTGGACCATTCAATTTGACCGATATAATGAACAGGTAAATATGGTCCAGTTTGACATTTTTTTCCATTTAAAAAACCAAACAACTTTATATGGTTTTCGAATTTTCAACCCAAGGTGAAACCGGTTTCGGTCCGATTCGATTTGGCTTGGTTTCGGTTTTTCATTAACAAATAAAATTATTAATTGAGAATCACAACTTATCTATAAATAACATATGATAATATATGCATTACAACAATACTTTAATGTGACTGAAGATGGAGAAATTATATAACAAATTATTTATATTGAGCTATTGTCTACCAATGTCAAAAAAGGATTCCAAAAACCAATCACCCTCTCAGCCGTCATCCAAAACAACAAACGTGACACCTACCAACAAACTTTCTAGCTAGGCACAAACAAGAAAATAAATAACTGCTACTCATGTCAAATTCACCAATAAAGATTTAACATGTACATGTTATTAATACTTAACTAACAGTACCTTCCTAAAAAAACTTCGACTTAAAACTTTGAATAACTTGGATAAATAACATGTTTAAAAAAAGCGAGTTATATTGGCACCATCATTTTACTATTGATACCATTTTTTTATTATTATTTTTCATTTACTTCATCACACCACCAAATCACTTTTTGGCACCACGTTACGCGCGTCAGAGGCGCTGACGTTTTTTTTTCCGCTCACAACGTCAGTGGGTCTGACGTTTACACCAATGACACATTTATAATTGTAAAATCAGTGTCACTGACGTTGTGATTGAAAACTATCAGTTCTAGTGACGCTCGTACCGCAAACGGGGTCAGTTCCACTGACGTTATGCTGTTCAAAATAATAAAAATATTCAATGTAGTGCCAAGAGTGATTTCTAGGTTGCCTTGTATCATAATTCAAAGTGTGTTGTATTTCATTGAATCAACTGAATGGGAAGAGTATAAATATATAGGCATCGGTAACTTAGCCTCCAAGTATATAATGGATAAATATAAATAATATAAAATATAAGATAAATATTCAAACTACTTCAAGATTATCCTCGACACGCCCGCAATCCTTGGGAAGTGGTGGTTTCTAACACGGAGATTGGACTTTAAACTGGCAAAACGAGGTTGAGCCAATGGTTTGGTGAGGATATCGGCTAACTGATCCTTCGAGGAAATAAAAGAGATGCCGAGCTTGCGAGCTGCAACTAATTCGAGAACATGATGGAAGTCGGTTTCTATGTGCTTCGTGTGGGCATGAAACACCGGATTGTGAGCAAGGTAGGTGGCGCCAATATTATCACACCAAAGAGTAGGCGGGGAAGACAACGGAACCTGCATCTCACGAAGAAGACTACAAAGCCATTGGAGTTTTGCGGCAGAGTTAGAAAGAGTCTTATACTCGGCCTCAGTGCTACTCTTTGAAACCGTCAAGTGTTGCTTACTACGCCAACTAATAAGATTATCACCAAGGAAGACACAATATGCCCCAACAGAACTACGATTATCACAGTCAGCGGCCGAATCAGAGTCAGAATAAGCCCGAAGCGAAATAGAGGACCGGCGGGAAAAGAAGAGACCATCGGAGATAGTGTGCTTAAAATACCGAAGAATACGTTTAACAAAGAACCCGTTGAGTTTCGGTGGCGAATGCATATACTTACTAACCTTGTGGACCGCAAATGCAATGTCGGGCCGAGTGAAATCGAGATATTGTAGGCCGCCAACAATGTGCGGTAAAGCGAAGCGGTTGGCGCAGGAGGGCCGTTGTCAAGTGTGAGACGGGTAAAGGCCGACATGGGAGTCTGACAAGGCTTGGCCTTGTCCAGAGAGGCACGCTGCAGAAGCTGAAAGATATACTTGCGCTGAGTGAGAAACAACCCTTCGGAGGTAGGAAGCGCCTCAATGCCAAGAAAATAGGATAGAGAACCAAGATCTTTAACCGGAAAGTGCCGACCAAGATAAGAGATAACCTGCTCAACAAGAGAAGACGACGAGCCAGTAATGATAATATCATCATCATAAATCAGAATATAAACACGAGCACCATCACGAGAATAAATATATAAGGAGGTGTCTGCTCTAGAGGCGACAAAGCCAGACTGATTTAAGACATCAGTGAAGCGAGAGAACCAAGCACAGGGAGCCTGACGAAGGCCATAAAGGCTGCGGCGAAGACATAAAACATAGTCAGGTTAATCAGGGTGAACAAATCCCTGTGGCTGCTGCATATAAACGGGCTCAGATAAATGCCCATGGAGAAAAGCATTCTGAATGTCCACCCAGCGAAAAGACCCACCCTGCAAAACGGCAAGAGAAAGAAGAAGACGAACAGTGACTGGTTTGACAACCGAACTAAATGTGTCGATAAAATCAACCCCTTCGGTCTGATGGAAACCTTTGGCCATAAGGCGGGCCTTGTGACGCTCAAAACGGCCATCTGCATGATGTTTAGTGCGATAAACCCATTTATTTCCAACAATATTCATAAGAGGATGTGGAGGAACAAGATCCCAGTGCAGTTTGCAACAACGCCGCGTCAATTTCTCTCTCATAGCATTACGCCATTTAGGTGTTTGGAGGCTTCGGTATAGGAAGTAGGGTCCAGGAGTCGGTATAAGCAACAAGGGCTTTAGGTAGCGGATAGCGGATAAAGTCAGCCGAGAGATAGGTTTGAGGGAATTGGTTTTGAGTACGAGTAACCATAGTATGAGTGAGAGCAAAGTTGGGTATGAGGCGATTCGGAGAGGCCGGGCCGAAGTGGGACGCAGGAGAGGTGGTCGGGGAATGCTCGGGAGTGGGAGTTGGAGGGGTGGGGCCGGGTTGGAAGGAGGCGGCATATAAGGTGGATTTTGGCGGTCTTTGGTAGGAAGACAGAGAAGCGTGCAGTGAGACTGTCAAGTGTGGGTTTGGAATTAGATGGTGTATAGGGGAAGACGGATTCATCGAAAACCACGTGGCGTACAATATAGAGATGACGCCGAAGCAATATCGAGACATTTATAACCGTGGTGGGAAGGACTGTAGCGGAGAAAGATACAGGTTTTGGAGCTGAAATCAGTCTTATGATGGTTGTAGGGACGGAGATAGGGCCAGCACACACAACCAAAGACGTGAAAGAATGTATAATCAGGAGGCCGATGGTGGACCATTTCAAAGGGAGACTTATGATGGAGAACTGCGGTGGGGAGACGGTTGATAATATACGTGGCAGTGATAAATGCATCTTCCTAATAGGGAATTGGAAGACTGGATTGGGCAAGAAGGGAAAAACCCACCTCAACAATTCGACGGAGGCGGCGCTCGATGGCGCCAACTTGTTCGTGGGTGTGGGGACAGGAAAGGCGATGTCAGACACCAAGAGAGGTAAGAAGAGTGGAGACGCGACGATACTCACCACCCCAGCCAGTTTGGATAGATTTGAGTTTGGTAGAAGTCAGGAAAGATAGTTTCGACATCTGATTTATTTTTCAAGGGATAAAGCCATAAGTACTTCGTAAAATCATCCAGGAAACTAACATAATAACGTGAGCCATAAATGGAGGGTTCAGAACAGGGCCCCCAAACATCTGAATAAATGAGATCCAAAGAAGAAGTAGAGGTAAACTCAGAAGTGTATAATGGAAGACGTTGACTCTTTGCTAACTGTGACAGACCCTAAACCTAACCTTGAAAACAGTGCCAGAAATCTGACAGACGTTTCCTGGTTTAAACGATCCTAACCGGCAGTGTACCGGGTCAAACTGTAGTGCTAGTATGGTGAGTCAGAGTGTCGAATCCTCAGGGAACTTGGTAATTTCTTTTACGTGTGGTTAAACCACAAAGAGCTGTTATTAACTCGATCTAAACCGCAATTTTATAACATAGATCACTACTATTCTAGTCAACATAAAATAAATACGTAATTTAAAAGTTATTCTAATATAATATATATAGATATATAGATATATATAGATGTACATAAATTGCAAAGTATATATATAGATATAAATATATAGGTACCAATATACTAAACAGATAATTTTAGAGAACTGGCCAAAACTTATATAATTGGTTTATACGATCTTTTCGATTAAATGAAATGTGTTCGATCTCTCCTTTTATTTTAGGTCCAATTGAGTAAATGAAACGGTGCACTCTCGAGGTAAACAATTCCTCCTCACACGAGCGTATGAAATTGTCATATGTCCATTGCATCACCCAAGGTCCACAATCACTACGGTTTTTCCGAACAGTCCCGAGTACAAATCTACCTTTAGATAAAAGGAGTCATTCCGTTCGTCAAACGGTCAATTTTATTTTAAAGGCTCCGGTTGTCAAAGCCGGACGATTCAACTTTCGGTTTAAGTTTCGATTAATCGATGATTTAACATTATTACGATTTCGAGTACAAATTATAATAAAATTCATTTCTCCCAAAACAAATTTACCCCGGTAGGAAATCGGATTCCGTTATCACGTTATTCACACGGCCAATTTTACCCTCCGGTTTTTCTATTTTTATCTCATATCCCGACTACGAGGCGCCAATTCATAATTAGATTATGAATTCTCGGATCGTTAAATATGTCAATACGAATACGATCGAAATAGAAAAAGATTCAATTAACTCAATTTTAATCATTTTAACTTAACAACATTTCTTTTTAAAAGATCGAAATAAAACCGATTACATAGTTTTGGCCAGTATTATATTTAGCCTAAAAACATTATAACAACGAAAAATATAAAAACAAACATAAATACTTAAGAAAAGTTACCCGAATACGTAGTTGATTGAAATGGTATTTTCGGACATTACAACTTCTTTAGCAAAACCGACTTCCGAGATTTTCCCGAGCATTATAACGATACAAAAACTACAATATTACAGGGCGTAAGGCCTTATTTACAAACTACAAAAAAAAAAAATAAAAGAAAAGAAAAGAAAGAGAGGAGATATATATATATATATATATATATATATATATATATATATATATATATATATATATGAGATGTATATATATTTGGTACACTTCGATCTGTTGAAATGAGCTCCTTTATATAGAAAATGGAGTCCTTGGCCGGACCGGTCCGGTATTAGGCCGGCTCGGTCCGGAATCATAATGATGTTCCCATGCTGAAAACACTCCCATGTGCGTATGAGATATTTATGTTATTAAACTTCTAAAATTCATATCTCGAGTTCTGGACCTCCAAAAATTGCAAACGAAATGCCAAAATTAAGATCTCGAGAAACTCTACAACTTTCATGAAGGACCCTTCTTCAGATAACGCTTTCTTGATAACCTCGTGTTCCTCCGAAGCTTTTACGGGATTTTCCTTAATCCAAATCGATTAGCCACTTGATCACTGTTTAAGTTGTAGACCTCAATCTTCATAATTTAAATTGCATTGGAAATCTTTCGGAAAAATCTACAACTTTCGTGAAGAACACTTTTTCTCGAAAATGTCGTTTTGATGAGCCATTCGTTTGTCGAAGACATTTTCGATTATTACTTAACCAGATTGGTTGGCCACTTGTCCACTTAAGCTATTCAATTGACCATTTAAACTCGTGGCACTCTCTAAATCATTCCGTAGATATGATTAAACTTCTATATGTCGATTCTCGGGGTCTCGGTTTATAAATCGCAATAAAACATCACAAATACCCACGTAAATCGACGATTTACACTCCGATTTACTAAAATCGGTACAAAATTACAACTTTTACTTATTATTACTACTAACTACTCTAAATTATAAAGATTAATATTTCATACTATTTATATCATAATTTCATATATTTTATATAGAATTCGTTTATAAAACATAATAATATAACGTATTTTTAATCATATAAAATAATACATCAAACTCGACACGGGCATGCATGTAAGACGATGCCTTAGTAGGAGCAAATGTGTGAAGGCATTTTAAGGCTTGACGGAGTACGGAATAAGAACAGTGATCGAGACGCTGATGCCATGTGGTGGAGGTGAGGGAGGAGGCCAGAGCTTGAGCAGGAGCCGGGGGTGGGTGAAGTGATGAGAGATAAATTTATGATCATTATTACGACATTTTACCCCAATATTGATACCATTTTGAGCATTATTGTATCAAATCAAGTCAAAATTACTAAGTTTTATTCAAATGTATAAGTAGTAGTTATTATATAAATTATCGTATTTTTTAAGTTTTTATAAGTTTTTGTACCGGTTTAGTAACCGGAGTGTCGTGTCGGATTTACGTTTGGTATTTTGGTGGTTCATTGCAGGATTATATATTGACCAAGATCCCACGTAACGACATGTTTTGAGTCTAAAAGATGTGTTTAGAGGGTTAGAAGAAGGTGCCACAAGTTTATAAGTTCAACGGAGCAAATTTTCCTAAGTACTTAAATCGTTACATGTTTTCGACGGAGATTTGACCCAGCTTAGAGGCATTTTCAGGGGAGGACTTCTTAATAAAAGTTGTAGAACTTTGAATAATATTTCCAACGCATTTTGAATCAAGTCAATCGGACTTCTACAACTCAAATGGTGGTCAAGTGGCTAATCGGTTCATATCAGTGGAAAATCCCGAAAACAACACGTAATGGGAATGGCCCATCAAAAAGGCGTTTTCTGAAGCAGAGTCCTTAATGAAAGTTGTAGAGTTTTCTAAGAGCTTTCTAATGACGTTTGAATCATGATTTTTGGAGGTCTACAACTCAAGATATGAATTTTAGAAGTTTAATATATAATTATATATAACCGTCGATCATGTGCTGCATGTTACTGTGATCATTTGCAATGATGGATTCGGATCGATCCGCACCAATCCGGACCGATCCGGGAAGGGAAATTGCCTATATATACACACATTCAAAGTGAATGAATAAAATGCCCCTCTTTTCTCCCCTCTTTCTGCTTCTTCTCGTTTCTGCTCTTTTCTTTTTTTTTTAATATTTTTTTATATATATATATGATATAAATATATATATAGTAGATCATGTATGTATATATATATATTCTATGTATGAATATATATGATATGTATAAATATATATGTGATATATATATATAGATCGTGATCTACTCTCTTTTTCATCTCTTTTCTCTTTTTATTTTCTTTTCGGGGCCCGTATATACATATATATGTCTATGTATGTATGTATATATGTTTTTCACATATATAAATAAAATGGTTATAGTATCGTTGTAATGGCGGAATAATTATCGAAGATTGTTGATTTGAAGCTTTGGTATGTTAGATCCGTGGAAACGAATTCGATTCGATAGTCATAACCGGTAATATATTCTAAAATTGTTATGTTTATTATTTCTATTTCTATTTATATATGATATTAAACTAAAAATATATCTAGCCAAGATATGAATCTGAATTAGTTAATCTTTTGGTAAAATGAATGATCGACTCGTAATCATGATTAAAACTAATTATAATGAATCTTTTTCTATTTCACTACGTAACGATAATATATTCGAATGACGTAATCAATCATGATGAATACCACATATAACCTGGCGATGAAGCCCACCGCAGAGAAGTCGAGGATATGAGTAAAAATAGAAAACCGGAGGGGTAAAATGGCCGCCTCGATTAACGGAATCCTATTTCCTACCCGGGGCGATTTGTCCTGGAAAGATGAATCTTATTGAAATTTGTACTCGAGATCTTAATAATGTTAAAATCACGCTTTAATTGAAACTACACCGCTTGTGTTAAATCGATCCGCTTGACAACCGGAGCCTCTTGAATAACATCGGCCGTCGACGAACGGAATAACCTCTTTTATCCGGGGTAGATTTGTACTGCACTGCTCGAGACTAACTAAGATTAGCATGGGGCGGTTGTGGACCTTGGGTGATGACATTTGACATATGACAATTTCATACGCTCGTGTGAGGAGGAGTTGTCTAGCTTAGAGTACACCGATTCATATATAATTTACACCTTGAATAAAGGAAGATCTGTCTCATTTATTTCTACTAAAAGATATTGATTGAAGAAAGTATTCTTGGCTAGATCCAAAAATATATCTATATATCTATTTGTATTTATTTCTTGTTTTACTAACAATCTAACTAATCTAACGATCTAACCCGATAAAATCGATAAAGCTGCGACTTAGATCGAGTGAATAATAGCTTCTTGGTGTTTAACCCCGCTTAAAAGAATTACCATGTTTTCCCGAGGAATACGACCGACTCACCAGACTAGCACTACAATTTGACCCGGTACATCGCCGGTTAGGATCTCATATAGCCTAGGTAATGTCCGTCGCCTTTCTCGCGCCGTTTCCAAGGTTAGGTTTAGGTCTGTCAGTATTTTGGCGCCGTTGCCGGGAAAACGTCGCTAATTTCTTTCTTTGTGTCTAGGGTTACTACTTGTATTAGCTCAAAATTCTCGAGGATAAGTCAATACTCTTCTTATCACATTTTTTTTTATTTTCCGTTGGTATCTACCTTCTTTTAGTTACCAATTTTCTTCTTCTACCAATTTCGAGTTATTTTCTATTTTCGATAGTAGAAAGTAAACGCGTTCGTTTATTTTTGTTGGTACCTACCTATTGGTAAGATACCATTAAAAAAAAAAAAAAAAAAAATACACTCGGTAAATACCGAGTGTACTCAAATATTACGAGAGAGAAAAAAAAGTGGTTTTTTTTTATCGATTTCAGATTATTTTCTATTCGATATTTTATATTCCACAAGAATTGTCAAATCGAGTTATGAAAACGGCGAAATCGAGAATGAAACACCATCCGATTCAGTTTTATCTATTTCAAGTTATTTTCTATTTTTCGATAGTTGATGACCGAAGTGGTAAGGCCCCACTCACTCCTTATAGGCCTGATTTAAACACTTACTTAAAGGCGATTAAGAGTAGAGAGTAAACGCTGGTCATATCATCAGGAAATCGACCAAGTATCATTTTCAAATCGAAATACGAGAATGATCGAAACTAGTGATGAAACACCCGAACGAGGGCTTGATCATGCCCAAAGGAATATTAATAAATAAAATAAAAATAGAAATAATCGTAATTGGAAGCGAGTTGGAAGGAACCAAGTTTGAAAGGGCCAATTCAAACCGAACCTTATCCAACTCAACCCAAATTCATCTCGGTTCAATCAGATAAGGCAACACCATATCCAATGCATATTTTGAAGAAAAGGTGCAGAATGATGAAACACAGTCATTCGAGGAAGCTTTACCATATTCATCTAATGAGAAGGGTAAGGAGGTATACATTCTATCCCTATTACAAAGATGAAGTTGGATAAAAAGTATGTATGTTTTCTTGACGATTTTAGTAAGGGAGAAGTTTGGGAGTTAATCATGAGAGCGTTGTCTTCAACACTTACAATTCATTGAAATATCCATGCATTACACTAGAATCTTGTTCTTGTGTGTACACTTTGTGTTTTTTTTTTTTTTTTTTTTTTTTTTTTTTTTGCTTTGTGGATTGTACTAACACGCAGTAATTGAAGAAGATGACTTCAACAATAATGTGAAAGCTCGCAAAACCTAAAGCTCGAAAATCAAAGAAAAAGGTCAAGAATCGTTTGGATTGGTGGGAATTGTCTAACCTCTGTTGGAAACCGGTATTGAAGAAGGATGCGGTGCGTGAGGATGACCCACCACCAGTGCCTTAAAAACTGAAGCACGGTAAAGTCTGGCTATAGACTATAAATGTAGTCAATGACGGGTACTATCCTTCCTTTTTACTCCTTAAGCATTTATTTTTAGTGGATTATGTGCTTAATTGTTACGTGCTTTTGTGAGTAATTGTTAGAAGTATCCCGTTTTGTTTAGTATATTATATTAGTTAATCCTTATCATTTTGGTCGAGCAAACGACGTTAACCAAAAAAGC
This sequence comes from Gentiana macrophylla, assembly GCA_026214975.1. Classification (NCBI taxonomy): domain Eukaryota; kingdom Viridiplantae; phylum Streptophyta; class Magnoliopsida; order Gentianales; family Gentianaceae; genus Gentiana; species Gentiana macrophylla. The sequence continues at coordinate 94,082,326 of CM047814.1, read as the reverse complement.
GCTACCGGAGGCAGCCCGTAAAAATGTTAAATATAATAATTACTCATACTTTGGATGATACTTTGCTAATACTTATGATTGATTTTCATTTTGTTTCACCAAGTCTTAGGATGAATGTTTGAATGACATTAAACGGGAACGATTAGGTGGTTATCCGAAAATCCTGATGGAAAAAAAAAGAGAAAATTCAAATGCATCATTTCTTAGACTTAGGTTGTTAGAACAATTTGAAATAACCCTTGAGGATCTGGGTATAAAAGACTCAGAGTTAATACTTTGTCACATATTTCATATCATGATCTAGTCTGTTTTAAATTTCAAATAATGTGTGACATGTATTAGTTCAACTACTGTGGAATATTGTGTGTTTTAAATCAATAAAAGTTTATGTGGTGTGTTTATCTACCCTTTTGCATTACACTGTCACACTCCACATACTTTTATTTTATTTGCACACACAACGGTCATAACTTTAACCCACCCACCCACCCTTTTTTATCATCCGAGTATTTGTTTTGACTTGTTTTAGTGCACCATTGCTTTCCCAACAACTTATTTACACTCACTTTACATTGAGGACAATGTAAGTTCGTAAGTGGGGAGTGGAGTCGTTGGTCTAGCAATGGAATTAATGTTTATTTTGTTTCAATAAATCCTTTAGTTTTCGATCTTTTTCGAGCATTATTTAGTTGATTAAAATAAATTGTATAAGGTATATATTTCATGGATTTGAAGATATAATGATCAATTTGGATGTGTATAACCAACGTGAACCGTAAGTGCATTGTAATTCCAAATATATTTGTGTAACATGAATTCCTTCACGTAAGCCTTTGATATTGAAACAAATATTTTAAACCGTATCCATTCAGTATCCTAGTGGTTTATCCTAGAAATAACAGTAACTTAGTACCTAACTTTTGAACGTGTACTGTGAATATCTGAAGGTTTGAATGTGATAGAAATGATATAAGTTAAGTTTATTGGGAAAATGGAATGAAAATATAAAGATGAACTATCTATATGTCGGTTGTAGCTACCAATGATTTGAGTGCAGTAGGGCGTTATCACGAAACGTCCTATATCACTATGAGGTTTAAAAGCTCCCGACTGCCTGATGATAGTAGTCCAGCTAGGGTGTTATCACGAAACGTCCTATTGCTGGGAATGAAGGCATATGCTACACATGTGAAATTAAGTTCATAAAAAGAAAAAAAAAATTTGGTTAAGCATGGTTGAAAACTTAGTTATCTTCTGACTATCCCCAGTATAAACTGAATGATATGCTTTAGGGATTATCCTAATAAGTACACGGGAGAACTTTGTGTGGAAACTGTTCTCGCTATACCTAGGAAAGTCATTTAGTTTGTCTGAATGGATATTTGTGTGTTTTGCTTGATTTATTCAAGAGAGGATAGTGGAAATTGAAAAGGCTTGTCACACACACACTCTGTTATACATTTATATTGAGGTTAACGCCTGGTTGTAATTCTAATGGTTGTATTATCTGGTTGTCTCTTATATCTTCTATTTTCATGAATTTATCTCTCATGCATTTTGTTTTATCGCTTGTTTTGCTCGAGGACGACCAAAAGCTAAGTAGGGGGTTGTGATGAGAGATAAATTTATGATCATTATTACGACATTTTACCCCAATATTGATACCATTTTGAGTATTATTGTATCAAATCAAGTCAAAATTACTAAGTTTTATTCAAATGTATAAGTAGTAGTTATTATATAAATTATCGTATTTTTTAAGTTTTTATAAGTTTTTGTACCGGTTTAGTAACCGGAGTGTCGTGTCGGATTTACGTTTGGTATTTTGGTGGTTCATTGCAGGATTATATATTGACCAAGATCCCACGTAACGACATGTTTTGAGTCTAAAAGATGTGTTTAGAGGGTTAGAAGAAGGTGCCACAAGTTTATAAGTTCAACGGAGCAAATTTTCCTAAGTACTTAAATCGTTACATGTTTTCGACGGAGATTTGACCCAGCTTAGAGGCATTTTCAGGGGAGGACTTCTTAATAAAAGTTGTAGAACTTTGAATAATATTTCCAACGCATTTTGAATCAAGTCAATCGGACTTCTACAACTCAAATGGTGGTCAAGTGGCTAATCGGTTCATATCAGTGGAAAATCCCGAACACAACACGTAATGGGAATGGCCCATCAAAAAGGCGTTTTCTGAAGCAGAGTCCTTAATGAAAGTTGTAGAGTTTTCCGAGAGCTTTCTAATTACGTTTGAATCATGATTTTTGGAGGTCTACAACTCAAGATATGAATTTTAGAAGTTTAATATATAATTATATATAACCGTCGATCATGTGCTGCATGTTACTGTGATCATTTGCAATGATGGATTCCGGATTGATCCGGCACCAATCCGGACCGATCCGGGAAGGGGAAATTGCCTATATATACACACATTCAGTGAATGAATAAAATGCCCCTCTTTTCTCCCCTCTTTCTGCTTCTTCTCGTTTCTGCTCTTTTCTTTTTTTATATTTTTTTATATATATATATGATATAAATATATATATAGTAGATCATGTATGTATATATATATATTCTATGTATGAATATATATGATATGTATAAATATATATGTGATATATATATATATAGATCGTGATCTACTCTCTTTTTCATCTCTTTTCTCTTTTTATTTTCTTTTCGGGGCCCGTATATACATATATATGTCTATGTATGTATGTATATATGTTTTTCACATATATAAATAAAATGGTTATAGTATCGTTGTAATGGCGGAATAATTATCGAAGATTGTTGATTTCGAAGCTTTGGCATGTTAGATCCGGTGGAAACGACCCCGATTCGATAGTCATAACCGGTAATATATTCTAAAATTGTTATGTTTATTATTTCTATTTCTATTTATATATGATATTAAACTAAAAATATATCTAGCCAAGATATGAATCTGAATTAGTTAATCTTTTGGTAAAATGAATGATCGACTCTGGTAATCATGATTAAAACTAATTATAATGAATCTTTTTCTATTTCACTACGTAACGATAATATATTCGGAATGACGTAATCAATCATGATGAATACCACATATAACCTGGCGATGAACTGACCAGAGAAGTCAGGATATGAGTAAAAATAGAAAAACCGGAGGGTAAAAATGGCCGTCTGATTAACGGAATCCTATTTCCTACCCGGGGCAGATTTGTCCTGGAAAGATGAATCTTATTGAAATTTGTACTCGAGATCTTAATAATGTTAAAATCACAGTTTAATTGAAACTACACCGTTTGTGTTAAATCGATCCGCTTGACAACCGGAGCCTCTTGAATAACATCGGCCGTCGACGAACGGAATAACCTCTTTTATCCGGGGTAGATTTGTACTTCTGTACTGTTCGGACTAACTAAGATTAGCATGGGGCGGTTGTGGACCTTGGGTGATGACATTTGACATATGACAATTTCATACGCTCGTGTGAGAGAGGAGTTGTCTAGCTTAGAGTACACCGATTCATATATAATTTACACCTTGAATAAAGGAAGATCTATCTCATTTATTTCTACTAAAAGATATTGATTCAAGAAAGTATTCTTGGCTAGATCCAAAAATATATCTATATATCTATTTGTATTTATTTACTGTTTTACTAACAATCTAACTAATCTAACGATCTAACCCGATAAAAGCGATAAAACTGCGACTTAGATCGAGTTAATAATAGCTTCTTGGTGTTTAACCCCGCTTAAAAGAATTACCATGTTTTCCTTGAGGAATACGACCTGACTCACCAGACTAGCACTACAATTTGACCCGGTACACTGCCGGTTAGGATCTGTATAGCCTAGGTAATGTCCGTCGACTTTACGGCGCCCGTTCCAAGGTTAGGTTTAGGTCTGTCATGAAGCGGGGTGGAGAAGTGATATAGGCCATCTTTTAAAAATCCCCTAAGGTGGGTGTGACCGGAGTAATCTTTTACAAGGAAGTAAGACCCATGAAATTCAAAGTACACGGAATTATCCAAAGCAAATTTATGTACAGATAAAAGGTTTCTAGCGATGGAAGGCGTAACAAGAATATTAGATAAATAAAATGACCGGGAAGGGGAATATACAGAAGAAGAGTCGTAACGAGTAATAGGTAAACCTGTACCGTCGCCTACATGCACTTTGTCGGGCCCGGCATAGGGTGCAGATGATAGAGTGAGATTGCGAAGGTCATGAGTGAGATGATGAGTGGCACCAGTATCCGCAATCCAATCAGAACCGAGATGTGTGTATGGAGAAGCCGCATATGCCTGAGGAGTCCAAGGTGGTGGCCACCGAGGGGTCGGTGGATGGGGATAAGTATACCGAAAAGAACAGGCCGGGGCCGTACGGCCTGTTTTGGCAAAAATTTGGCAAGACGAGGGCTGTTTAACACAGGAGACGCCGGAAAAACGGGAAGCAGAATTGCCACAGCCATGGCTTGAGGAAGCAAATGCCAACGAGTTTGTATAACGGGATGAGGGAGCACCAACTTTCCTGTCATGCCCCCTGTCGTGAACATCTTTGAAGCCGTGTCCGTTGTTGAAGGTGGAACGAGGGTGACCGGGAGGATGAGCAACCGCGAGATGTGTCGGGAGTGGAAATCGATGGGAACATAGGGGATTTATGGTGGTTGAAGGTGGTGAGGCGTGGAGCGGAGTTAGACAGGCAACAGGAGGAGGGCCAAAGCTGTTGATGTTTATCGAACATGACTGCCGAAGCCTAGCCGGAGAGGATTGTAGAGTCAGAATTCGTAGCAGAGATGGGCTCGAAAGAATCGAAATCGACAATCCATTAGCCACAGTTGCATAACTCAGGTCTCAAATCCAATCCCAGCTGCAAATTCCGATTCAATCACGTCACCCCCACTCTCAGTATAAGGACCACACCTTTGTTAATCTGATTACAAAGCAGCAATTTGCTCTTTGTTAATTTTTATTATTATTATTATTACAAAGCAGCAATTTAATTTCTCCGATTTGTGGGGAAGAAGACCTGCGGCTGTTTTCGTTTGTATATTTTATTATTATTATTATTTTTAACGAAATGTTAGGGTTTAAGGAAGAATTGACATAACAAGTGAGAGAAAATTGATATGCTCTGATACCATATCATAATTCAAAGTGTATTGTATTTCATTGAATGGGGGAGTACAAATATATAGGAATCGGTAACTTAGCCTCCAAGTATATAATGGATAAATATAAATAATATAAAATTAAAGATAAATATTCAAACTACTTCAAGATTATCCTCGACACCGTGAGTATTTTCGTTGTGCCGATAGAAGCAGCCTAAAGAAATAGCATTTGAGTAAGATCATGAGAGAAATAAGAACATATTATTTTTCATAGGTGAGTGAGAGATGTTAAATGTAACTAGTGTTCGCACATATCAGAAAAAATGACGAGTTATATCAAATTTATGTAGATGAAAAATAAGAGAAGAGGGAGTGAGGGGCGTTATGACGTGAAATTTATGATGGATAACTAATATATTACAAATACGAAATATAGTTTCGATGAGTTGGAGTGAATTAAATAGACTGATGGCTTATATTATTAACAGAAGTAGATTAATTTCCGGTTTGATGAATCGAGAAACATGATGAATCATCAGCTTATTCATTAAATTGAGCCGTCCATAAACAGCAAAATAAATAAATAAATAAACACTGTGGCATTAGGCTAAGACTGTAGCTGACTAAGTTCCAACAGCGTTCATGAGCTATTCAATAGGCATGTGAACAGTGAACAGTGAACAATGAACAATAGCATTTGTGATTCGTTCTCTGCATTCACTGTCGGTGTCAGTGCGTGATAAGCAGAGTCGGACCTGCATACAACCAAGGGAGGCAACTGCTCTCCCTTGATCCGAAAAAAAATGCACTAATAGTTGAATTATGCATATAGTTTGTCTTCCCTTAAATTTTTAATTCGCCTTTAAAAATTTATTACCCCCCTTACACGAGATCCTGCGTCTGCCCCTTATGACAAGTGATGAGAAGAATTTGAGCTGGGAAAAGGGCTTTGCTGACTTTTAATAAGCAAGGAAAGTTGTTGAAGATATGAAACTCAAGATAAAGAGGAAGAAGAGGAAGTGGACTGAATTGCACAAGAGAAAAAGTTGGAGGACTCATTGGGGCATTTCATCAAACACTTTTATACTAGAAACGGTTAATTAGTTAGGAAATGTTGAAAGTTAATTAAGTCAATAGCTTCACTGATGTTTGTTTGTATGCTTTGTGGGGTGAGAAGATGAACATGTTGACCTTGAGCTCGATAAGGATTTTGAGGATGATGTTTGTTGATGATTTACATGATGTTTTCATTTCACCTTTATTTTATATTTTGTACTAGATTATGTTGTTGTTTCACTTCTAAAGACAAATGTTGTACTTTCTTTTGAGCCTTTTTCGTAAGACAAGTTGTTGTATTTCCTTTCGAGACATCGTATTTGTAAGATTTAAATTAACGTTGTTGTAAGATAACTTTCTATCTTTAGTATGTTTACTTTTCTATTCTAGTATCATTTTATGAATTTCACCTGAGTCTTCTAGCTTTTTTTTTACTAAACTCGATACGATGTAGTTGAATCTTACGTATAAAATTAAATTTATTTAATATTATACGTGCCGTAGGCAAGCTCTATTCAACCCAGAGTCTTGGATTTTTTTTACCGGATAAGGTATCGGTATCCGAAAATGAGGCATTACAGTTGTAGGCACCGACAGAACTTCACATTCTTGTCAAAAGGTGATGTTCGTTAAATTAGAAATTAAAAAAAAAACATTATTTTGACATTGTCCACGGATTATTGCTAATGAAATAAACAAGTAATATAATTTATAATCCGGTTAACCCCAAGTATAAGGATCGTAGTACTAGTGGTTAATGCCGGGTCGATCCTACGGGAGGCGATGGTTGTTAATCCTAGTTTTTGCCTACCTAAACGATGTCACGAAAACTTAACTAAACAGGGAACTAAACTAGACATATATGCTGAAAATAAACTAGACAGAGGACGAAATCCAAAGCTAGGAAGAATTGGTTGCGAACAAACTAAACTAATGTGGAAAACAGAATCTAAACTAAACAAATTCAAGTTCTAAGGATTAGATCAAATTCAAAACGGACAAACGAAGCGAGTTGATCCACCTATCCAACAATTATTAACTTCCTATCTTGATTATATTTTCGTTTCTAACAAGTTGTGATTCATCTTATCAAAGGTATGAACTCTACTTTACGTGAGATAATTCGCCTATTAATTCATATCTTTCGATTTACGGAAATTAACGCGTCACAAAATAAGCAAAGATGTAAACTTTAACGTTTTAACCTAAATATTCAACCTATCAACTTTCGTTTGACATAGGTTAAAGATCCATTCCTAAATCATGGTGATCTAATGTTTATAAAGACTTTCATCAAATATAAAACCTCATACATGCACATCTTTCGATATAAATGCAATTAACATCATAAAACATGATAAAGGGAACAACTTTGATTAGAAACTTACAATATAATCGAAGAAAACGAAGTCAACAAATGTTGGATGGCTTCACAATGCTCGTTTGTAGAAGCTTAGCCTCTCGAAGATCCTCGAGAACTCAAAAGTGTGAGGAATTAAGAACATAAAACTACCTACTTTTATCTAGAATTAAAGTGTGTGAAAACTGGAATAAAAGCGGTAAAGATGCAGCCCAAAGCCGCCCTTGATATTAGGGTTCGAATAATGTCAATTGGTATCCCTAATGTGTGAAAATAGATGGGTATTTATAGCCTCCAAAGTCGGTTTTCTAAGTCGGTCGGATGGACGAGGCGTTCACTATAATGGACGCTCGTTCGCAATTATTGAACTCTCTCTCAGGACGCTCGTCCAGACTTCCGTTCATGCTCTCGTATCAAAATCGCTCTTCCGGACGCCCGTCTGTTTTATCAAACGCCCGTCCACTCGACGGGACACGACGCCATTCGTCAATATGGCTGAATGTGATTTTTGCATCTCTATCTCTTTTCTTCAATCTACCTCATCATTATCTCTTTCTTTAATCACCATATCTCGAATTTCATCTCTTTTTATCATTAGTTGAACCTCATAATAATACACATGAGACATGGGAAAACATTGCAAATCGTAATAATATCCAAATAATTATAATTCAACCATAAAATCACATAATTACATCAATATTACGATTAAGCCCTTAAAAATATCGTTTACTAAATATTTCCATATAAGACCTTATTATTATGCAAATTATACAAATAAAAGGGGAAAAACATCACAAAATATAACCTTATAAAACATATAATTTCACCCTTAACAACTCCCCCACACTTAAGCTTTTGCTCGTCCCGAGCAAAATAAAACGAAAATTAGGCTCGAGATAGTATAGACATCTCAACAAATATAACATATATTCAATAACTTAGAAGTTCACCATTGTGTGTGTGCATAGCCATAGAAAACTTCCACTAAATCCAAACTTGAGGAACTCAAAGTAAAACTAGCTAATACCCCCTCGTAGAATAGTAATAAATGACACTCATAAGATGTACCCTACAGACGTGACATATCCCGAAAAAAAAAATGATCGAATGAATCTAGGGCCTTTCTGAAATACTCAGAGGATAATCCCTACCTCATATCTTTCAGTTTATACTGGGGATAAGACTAACGGAAACTAAGCCTTATTCATTTCATAACATATCTTAAGTTGATTGAATTCATTCACTTTTTAAATACACATTAGAAGAAGCTATTGCCTCATAAGCAGAATAGGACATTTCGAGATAATACCCTACCTTACTCCAATCATAAGGCAGCTTTTCCTAACTGCCGTGAGCTCTTAGTCATCATAGTGGCATAGGACTTACGTGGTAAACCCTACCGCACTCAAATCATTGACTAGCTTCCGACACACACGATAGATTCATTTAATTATTCAACTTCTCATTTGACATTAGTTACGTGTTACTTATCACATTCAAACTTCTAGATATTCACAGTATAACATACTTCGGATCTAAATACAAACTATCATAAGTCTCACGATATACACGTAGTACTAAGTACATGACTTATAAGAAAATCAAAAATCACTCGTCCAAAAGGGGTATAACTTTATAAATTAGCTCATCATTCACTATGGCTCGTGACAAATAGATCAGGCGAAACAACTAACTTATCAAACATATGATGTATAGCTTATATGACTATAAAAATAACGAACATTGAATTGAATTGCCTACTCGGGACAAAACAAAAACAAAAGTGTCGAAAAATTTCGAAAATTTTAGCTCATTTTGCATAATAAACAATCTAACGTAGTAAGCAAACTCATATGCATAGGATTAAATCGAACTATCCCCTCCCCCACACTTAAAATGCAACATGTCCTCATGTTATTGAAAAAGTAACAGGATAAGAAACTTAGCTGTATTCGCGTAGAAAAATCAAGCAGTCGGTCAGTGGAGCATGTAAAGGCCAACGCTCGCAAAAAGCGTGGAAAAACGTCCAAACGTAACTCAAACGATTACTCGACAAAAACTACCTCTGCAACACTCGAGAAAACAGAAAACTTGGGGGAAAACGGGGGAGTAATATCACAATAAAAGGGAAATGAATCGAAGAGATATACAAGAAGCATCATCCAAAATCATCATAATAGCAACACAGTTCAAACCAAAGTACGGACGCGTCATCAACTGTACATGAAGCAAGAAAATAAAAGCGCCTACGATAAACGACATGATGAGCGCAAAAAGTAAAAAGTACTGAGAACCATGCAAGCGAAAAGGTAAAGTAGCAAATGGCATTATACAACCATATCGAACCAAATGAAAGGGACATAAATGATGGAAACAGATAAAACAGAATGTCCAAAAACAATAAACTCAAGACGGGTCCGGCGTAGACTCAACCGTGGGAGGAACATCAACAGTAGCAGGAGGAGGGGGCTCAGTAGTAGCAGCAGTAGAAGGTACATCAGGCATAGATTTCGTCGGTGCACGTGCAGGCTGTGTGGCAGAAGTCGTGGCAGTGTCTACCGGGACGTCCTCATCAACCGTATCGTCAGGCCTCTTCACCGCCTCAAGCATCTCACCAATCACTTTCTCAATCGGATCAGAGAATACGAACTCCACGTCACTCTCCTCAAAAATACTCATGCTCCTCGGATTTTTGCCCTCCACAACACACTTGAGCACTGACATGATATTCTTGCCCCTCGTGAAGCTCCACCATCCAATCCCGTAGGCTATTCGCCATACTATAGCGTGTCTGCTCCGCGTCTGACAAACTAGAAAAAGAAGGACCCGCGGAAGGTGCTGTGGTAGGAACCGGCTCAGATGTCGTAGTCCCAACCTTCTCTCTACGAATGGGGGTAACTCTTTGTCTTATGATCCAACGATACTCAAGAACCCCTTGACATCAAACATAACTGATGTATCAAATGGGGTACTATTAAACTCCGGGTAGACACCTTCTGGTTCGCCAAAATGTCATCAAACAAAGCCTGTCCTACATCAACATTCAACCCGAAAACCAACGCATACAACATCCCAAGATCACTGATATAGAAATGTGTGAGGTTGTTCTTAGGAATCAACCGACTCTGGATAAATCGACAGTAGACCCTCCAATCCTCTGTCCAAGTCGTGGTGATTAACTCCTTCCTATCACCGTTCGGTCTCAACACCCATGCCACATCCGGACAAACTTTCAATCGCAGCTCCTCCATCGGATCCTTACCTCCTCCTCATTTTGCCGCACAGTGATCTCCTCCTTATAGTCCAAGCCCTGAAACGCCGGCAACTTATATTTCCTGTTTATCACCTCGGCGGAAAAAGGAACTTTGACACCTCGAACCATCACAAAACCATCATCCAAATCTGTCTCAGAACAATTTGCATAAAACTCTCTCACTATAGAATCATTGACTGGGGTAGGAGGAATTTTTGACCAACTCATCCCATTTCTAGCCTTTAACATCTTCACAAAGGCGGGATCAACTTGTAGTGTCTTGACCTCTCTCTGTCAAAGATCGGACTCTAGTCACATAATCCTTAGTGTAGGCACTATGAGCTCGTGGATTTACGAACCTACGGGGCATAACAAGAGGGACAACATTCTTAGCTTTCTTCTTAGGAGGGTACATGTGTAGCTTCGGTTTCACAGCCTCTCCTCCTAACTACCTCCTTATTACCACCCTCAGCTCTAGAAGACTCACCACCTCGAGTGCCTCGAGACATTCTAATGAGAGGGACCTCATCATCTTCCTCAGTTTCAGAATTGGAAGGGGAATCATCTCTTAACTCAGTCCTACATTGCTGAGACGCCCTAGGAGGTTGCTCTCGGATGACAACACCTCGGGTTGGAGCAATGGTGGAGGGATCAAACTCTAAACGCTTCCGCTTACCGCTCTCCATAGCTAAACCTTTACCATAACGTTTTCACAATCGCCTTCTCACGCACCATTGTCAAACTTATATCTAAACCAAATAATTCACACAAATGGTTACCCGTTTATCGTCCAAATCGGGATTTCAAGCAAAGCACACCACCAATAACCACCACAAAAACACCACATCATCATCATAACCAGAATTTGGGGAAGAAAAGAGCAACAAACAGAAAATAAAACATTATGAGTGCATATTCAAGAAAATGAGTCGAGCCAAAGATCGAACTCACAAAAACTTGAATGGAATCGAGAAAAGTTGCTATAGACTTACCAAACGCTACGTAAGGATGATGATCGAATATATTTGAAGCCCAGAAACACCAAGATTAGCCACCAAAATGTGAACTTTTGTCAAAGAGGCCGCACTGAAGAATCTCTGATTCTTGAAATTCTGTTGGTTGTTGGAGAATTTGGGTTATGGAAGTGAAAATAGGGTGTTTAGAGCGTGCTAATGCAACTTGAATCACCCAATTTGGTTCAAAAACAAGGATTTTAGGTTTGGAGAAGGGGGAAAGTCGGGTTCACTTTTGAAATCGCAGAAAGAATGAGGGTTCGTGTCCAGAACAGATATATATAGGCTCAGAGTGGACGCTCGTCCATCCTGACGGACGAGCGTTCACTAGTAACCGCATGAACTGGACGGGCGTCCATAAATTCAGACGCTCGTCCATAAGGCATATTTGAATACAGGATAAGAGGGATTTTTGCAGACGGGCGTCCACTATATTGGACGAACGTCCATAAAAATATTAGTCCGGACGGGCGTCCATATTCATGAATGGGCGTCCACCCGAAAAAAGGTGATAAAAATCATAACTTTTCACACATATGCTAAATTAAAATCGAAGTGCAACTCTTATTAATATCAAATAAAATTCAAAAGTACAATGATGAAAGATCAAAAACACAAAATAACTTAGAAAAATAAAAAAAAAAACATAACTAAAACAGTGGCAGTGGGTTGCCTCCCACTCGCTTTCGTTTAACGTCGGGGCTCGACGTAACAAAACCTAAGTAACAATAGCTAGTCATCATAAAGCTCACGCGATCCTATAACCCCGATAAAAGCGACGGAGTAAATCAACAGCCGGAGGAAAGTCATAGTCATCCTGAACACCCCAATCGTCATCAGCTGCCTCTACACCCTGAAAGTGCTCATCCTGCAGTACTAGGGCTAAATCAGTCAGCATCGGATCGTTCAGGATCCGATATAGTCGTCCTAAAGCTGCCTGCAACTCCTCAATGGTAAAATCTCCACCCCGAGCATCGGGAACAATGAGAACATAAGTGGCGATCTGATGTGGGTAAGAATATCTATATCTATATCCGAACTATCGTGCCCCTGAGTCCATCCGAAGCGGTGAGAAGGGAAATCCTACTAATAAGAGGAACTCCTCGGCAAAATACCGCACTCCATATCTAATCGAATGCTAAAGCGACGGTAAAAGCAGACAAAACTTAATTAGACTTAGCTTAAAGCATTAACAACTAAAACAAAAATAAACACACAAAGAGAGTAACTAATATAATACGGATATCTAGGATGCCTCTAAGTAGCGCTTATTGGTTTATGTCGATAGCTCGACACGATTGAAGCTCACTGGATCGGGCCATTTGACTTTTCTGCCAGCCATTACCTCGTTTAAGTTCTGATCAGGATTGTGGCCGCAGAAACGACACTTAACGCATGGGATTAATGCTTTGACAGTTTTCCAGATACGTTGAACCTTTCCCATGGTTGACTTTCTCCTTCGTAGAGTCCTCTGATGACGTTCAAGTTGTTGCTCCCTTTCATATTCCTCCATATCCCAACTACCTGCTAGAACTTCTTGTGATAGACCACTACCGTCATCCTCAGAGAAAAGATTGGATGAGACCTCGTCAGAGTCATCGACTTCATTAACATCACATCCAAGGATATCGAGAAATTTAACAATCAAAGGCTTGTCTGTAGGTTCACCAATGTAGTGTTTGCACCTTTGACCATTAACTCGAAACAGTTGGTCTTTATAACCGAGTAGTTCTAGAACGCCTCCAGGAATGATTTGGAGAATCTCAAATGGACCAGACCAACGTGTCCTCAACTTCCCAGGAAACAAATGTAACCTGGAATTGTATAGTAACACTCGCTCTCCAACTTGAAATTCTCTCTTCTTGATCTTTGCGTCATGAAGGAGTTTCATCTTTCTCATCGATCCTGGCACTTTCGTAAGCCTGAAGCCTAAACTCGTCCAACTCATGCAAGCTCGCTGCGGTCGGTGTGTTTGCCACGGGATTGGGAATCGAAGTTAAGAAACTTTATAGCCCAATAAGCCCCTGTGTTTCTAACTCAACCGGCAAGTGGCACGACTTACCATAAACCATCTCGGTAGGGTGATGTACCCGTGGGGTCTTATAGGCGATGCGATATGCCCACGGTACATCATCCAACTTTAGACTCCAGTATTTTCTATGGTATTGCTTTGCTTTTCAGGATCTTCTTCAAGCTCGTTGCTTCGCTCAACTCGACCACTAGTCATCGGATGATATGGTGTGCCAGTTTTGTGACGAACACCATACTTCTCGAGGACTTTTTCCAAGGGTCGGTTGCAAAAGTGTGTCCCTTCATCACTAATCAAGGCACGTGGACATCCAAACCTCACAAAGATATTCTTCTTCAGAAAATTCATGACCGTTTTATGATCATTGCGAGGAGTGGCTATTGCCTCCACCCATTTCGATACATAGTCTACGCAGACTAAGATGTATTTATTCCCACAGGAAGATGGGAATGGACCCATAAAGTCAATCCCCCATACATCAAAGACTTCGCATTCAAGAATGGGTTTCAGTGGCATGTCGAAATCGCCTTGTTAGAGTACCGGTTCTTTGGCACCTATCGCAAGCTTTACAGAAAGCTTCCGTGTCCTTAAAGATCGTGGGCCCAAGAGAAACCGGTTGGAAGATCTTCGCAACCGTTTTCCAAGGACCAAAGTGACCACCTGTGGGTCCACTATGGCATTGCTCGATTATATCGCGGTGCTCAGATTCAGGAACACACCTCCTTAGCAAACCATCTTTACAAATTTTGAAGAGGTAAGGTTCATCCCAAACGAAAGACTTCATATCAGAGAAGAACTTCTTCTTCTCTTGATAAGACATTTCAGGATCAATATACTGGGAATGAAGGTAGTTGACAATGGAGGAGTACCAAGGAACGCCCTGAGCGCGACCATCTATCAACATGATGTTTTCTAGAGGAAAGTAAAGATCTATATCATCAGGATCACCTTTTCCTCACTTAACATCCTAGAAACATGATCCGCCACTACGCTTTGCCGCTCTTTTATCTTTAATTTGAACGTCAAACTCTTGGAGGGTCAGTATCCAACGCAGTAAGCGCGGTTTAGCCTCTTTCTTTGTCATTAGATACCGCAAAGCAGCGTGATCAGTCCACACAATCACTTGAGCACCCAGCAAGTAACTACGAAACTTATCCATAGCAAAGACTACGGCTAATAATTCCTTTTCAATGGTCGTGTAGTTAACTTGAGAAGGATTCAGTGTGTGACTGGCATAATAGATAGGCTGGAACTTTCCATTAAGCTTTTGCCCTAAAACTGCACCAACTGCATAGTTGGATGCATCACACATAAGCTCAAAGGGTAGGTTCCAGTCAGGCGATATAAGTATTGTGAGCGAGATATCGAGGCGATTTTTGAGCTCCTCAAACGCGTGCTGCAGGCTATCATCAAAAAGCGAACTCAACGTCTTCCTTAAGTAAGGTAGACAGGGCTTGGCGATCTTTGAAAAGTCTGAATGAATCTTCTATAGAAGCCGACATGTCCGAGAAAACCTCTGACTTCGCGAACATTCTTAGGATAACTCATCTTCTCGATAGCTTCAACCTTAGCCCTATCTACCCCAATACCTTTGGCGGACACTTTGTGGCCAAGAACTATCCCCTCATCTACCATAAAATGGCATTTCTCCCAATTGAGCACCAAGTTCTTTTCCACACACCTAGATAACACCGGATCAAGATTATCGAGGCAATCATCGAAGGATTGACCAAAGACCGAAAAGTCGTCCATGAAAATCTCCATACACTTTTCAACTAGCCCGTCAAAGATAGCCATCATACACCTTTGAAAGGTGGCTGGGGCATTACAGAGACCAAATGGCATCCGCCTGTAAGCGAATGTACCATAAGGGCAGGTGAAAGTGGTCTTCTCTTGGTCAATAGGATCGATGGGTATCTGGAAGTATCATGAATATCCATCGAGGAAACAGTAGAAGGCATGCCCCGCCAGACGCTCAAGCATCTGGTCAATGAAGGGAAGGGGGAAATGATCTTTCATTGTGACCTCATTGAGTTTTCTATAGTCAATACTGGACTCTATAGCACTGTAACGAGCCTCAATGCTATCTCTTCTCCCTTCTCGTTCTTCTTCTCAATAGTAATCCTTCCTTTTTGGGGACTACTTGAGTAGGGATACCCATTCACATCGCCGATGGCGTATATGATACCCATATCTAGAAGCTTAATGATTTCCTTCTTGACTACTTCTTGCATGTGATGGTTAAGCCTCCTTTGGGGCTGTCTTACACATTTGGCTCCCTCACTAGTCTTGATCTTGTGCATGCAGATGTCAGGAGGTATTCCTCGGATATCTCCCACTTGCCATCCAAAGGCTCTTTCGTTTTTTCGCAAGACGTTTAACAGTTTCAGCTCTTCTATTCGAGATAGCTTGGCGAGATATGATCAAGGAAGCTTGTCACCTTCCCATAGAACACATACTTAAGATGTTTAGGCAACGGCTTCGTAACTAGATCTCATGGGGATCCTCTAAACTCGATTTAAGCCTCCACTTTTCAACTCAACATCATTGAGCTTACTTAGCGGCTCCACTGCCAAAGCTTCTTCTCTTAATAACTCATCTTCAAGGTCAGCTGCCAATTGATCTAGATTAACCACACCATGACTATTCAGATTATCGATCAATCGCTCATATTCCGCTTCCACTGACCTTGACTTGCTCTTTCCATACGATCATTGAAGTCATTAAATGACTCTCAATGGAAAAGCCGGTTGGAGAACAGAGAGGTACTTGAATAGATTTAGAGACACTATAGCTCACCTCTTGGTCACCAACTCGAATAGTTACTTGCCCACCATCACAATCGATGAGGGCTCTAGCTGTAGAAAGGAAAGGTCTTCCAAGAATCAGGGGAACATTCTCACCTTTCTCCATATCTAAGACGTACCAGTCAACTGGAAAGGTAAACCTATCAATTTGAACTAATACGTCTCTCAGGATCCCCGAAGCTTTCTTGGAAGATCTATCGGCGAACTGAAGGTTCATGGTGGCGGGTTCTAGAAGATCTTGTAAACCAAGCTGATTGCAAACAGACAACGACATCAAGCTGATGGATGCACCCAGGTCACATAAGGAATTTGGGAAGACTAGGCCTCCCATCTGCAATGTGAGCACAAATTTGCCTGGGTCGCCCCTCTTGGTTGGTAAGTCTTGATAATTTATCAAGGAACAATCCTCACCAATTTGCCTTTCCATGCCTGCTAATTTCTTTTTCGAAGACACAACATCCTTGATGAATTTTGTATACTTAGGCATCTCGACCAAGACCTCGGATAATGGCAGATTTACCTGAGTATTTTTCAAAAGGTTAAGCACCTTTTCATATTTCTTATCTTCACTCAGAGGGATGTTGCTCTTCCTCGGTGGAAAAGGGAGTTTCTTTAGATCACTCTCAGAAAAAATTTTCTTTGAGGATGCACTTACGGCTTTATCCTCCAGGTCTTTCCACCGAACAGTCTTTTCAGAATCTTTCTTAGTCAGGGGATCAACTTCCTGACTTTCACTTGAATTCTCAGTCCTCGAGGGGTTAGCCACATGAGGATCTGTTTCTTCTGCACCTCTCAGGGGATCAGCCACCTGAGTCTTTTCTTGCAGCAAAGGGGATTCTTGGTGCTCAGCTTCCCCTCCTGCCTTATCAGTGGCAGGAGGGGCTAGTGGTTTCCCTGGAAGCCAGGGGGACCACTCAGCTGAGTGCCACTTCTTAAACTCATCAGACCGGGCCTCTTCTTTACCATACGGAGTTGAAGGTACCAGTCGGTGCATTGGTCGCTACTCGATTCGGCTTGAGCAAGCTGACCGCCTTTTGGATTCTTTTCCGTAAAGTGGGTAGTCGCTCGACGGTCTGAAGCTAGCTCGCTCGGCCAGCTGTTGCCTATTTGCCTCTCAAGGCTCTTGTTCGTATTCATTTAATACTTTTGCTTTGCTCCTCCAACTTAGCCGAGATTGTTGGGTGGGAGGGGCCTTGAGAGTTTTGGGGATTTTGAGAGTATGGTGGTTGGCCGATTCGAAATTGAGAGTTGGAATTGGCGGGCCAATTCTCGATTGAACCTCTCGAGTATTATTTGAAAATTTTGAGTTAGTTACGATTGAATCCAGGGTTCTTTTATTGAAGTTTGGATTCGATTAAAGCTCGGATTGAAATTTGGATTTGAATTAAAGCTCGGATTTCGGCGAAGCCCTGGTTTTGAGAATTATTCGCCGCGAGAATTGGTTATTGAACCGCGGATTAGATCGCGAAAAAGCATTCACTTCTCGCATTACGTCCAATCATGGGATGAATGGTTAGCGATGTGCCCGGATCATCACATACTTGGCATGTGATTGGATTATCTTGTCCATTGTTATGAAAAAAAGCATTGACTTGATGAAGCGGAGGGGGTAGAATTGACATTGGCCAAACATGTGACCGGTCGGCGGCAATTTTGCAATCTGAACACGAGGGTTTCTGCGGAAACGAAGGAGTCCGATTAACTGTGTTTGGAACTTGAGGACTTGCCATCCGCTTTTGCAAAGATGGCAATCGGACTTTGGACATTTACTTCCTCCACCTTGGGAGGAAGAGGCGCTGGATGGCACGATAGGATGGGGCATAGTTGTGTTTGGCAATGTCTTCAAACATTGCCCATCCCTCATCAGGTGTCTTCTTCAAAAACGCCCCACCTGATGAACTATTGACCATGCCCTTAGTGAGCTCGGTCAATCCGCTAAAGAATGTATTGACTTGCCTTTGCATTGGCAAGCCATGGTGGGGACATTTTACGAGAAGGACTTGAACCTTTTCCAAACAATCAAAGAAAGACTCATTTTCTTCGGCGGAATGTGAAGATTTCATTCAAATATGGGCCGTCTTTGATGGAGGAAAATATTGACTCAAAATTCTTTTTCAAGTCGGCCCAGTCGTAATGGATTCGAAGGAGAGAGTGATACCACTCTAGTGCTTCCTCGCAAGGAAAATGGGAAGAGTTTGAGCTTGATTGCGTCCTCACTTACACCTTGGATACGGGTAGTACCGCATATGTGTAGAAATGTGTGTAGGTGAGTGTGGGGGTTTTCAGATTGGAACCCATGGAAAATGGATGCATGCTGCATCATCTGTATAAGTCCGGGTTTAAGCTCGAAAGTTGGAGCAGTAATGGCCGGCATGATGATAGCCGGGTTGATTGTGACTGTACCAGGCATGGCATAGTCGGCCAACGTCCGTCTATCTTCTGCGACCATTATTACTATTTTTTCGATCTCTCTCCTGCAAGATATTGCTCAAATTCTTGATCTAGGCGTTTCCTCGTCGAAACGAAGTCTCCGCCTATTGGGTCGGACTATGGTCCGCTCGGGGTCGGGGGAATAGATTAGTGGTCCCTTATGACTACGAGTTTGCATAAACCGAGGCCCAAATCAAGATATTGAACTTAAAAACTAAAGAAAAAAAAAAAAACTATCTCGAGAGATTAAAAGCCTAAAACTAGTATCAAGATCTAGGAAAAGAAAGAAAGAGAAGAGAAGGAAAAGCCTTGCAGACGGACGGGCGTCCAAAAATGTGAACGAGCGTCTGCCCGAGTTTGAGACGGACGGGCGTTCAGAAAACCGAACGCTCGTCTGGTCTGCTGAATATCCTTGGACGGGCATCCAGAGGTATGAACGCTCGTCTGCAGGTCGGAAATTGATACAGGATTGAAGAGTTTTCAGCGGACGGGCGTCCAGTAAACTAAACGCTCGTCCAGATGCTGAAAAAAATTCAGGGAGGAATCGAAAATTTGCAGAAAAGAAAGGGGATAACAAAGAAAACAGAGTACAAAAACAGCAAAAACAGAGATATAAGCTTGATGACTAAAATCTATACTAATTACTCACAGAAACACACATAAATAAAACAGACTAAACAGATATATTAACAATTAAGATATTACGAAAAACAGAAAAATAAAAACGAAAATCTAACCTAACTACTAAACAAAAACTAGGCAACCGTTCGTTCCCCGGCAACGGCGCCAAAAACTTGTCCACGGATTATTGCTAATGAAATAAACAAGTAATATACTTTATAATCCGGTTAACCCCAAGTATAAGGATCGTAGTACTAGTGGTTAATGCCGGGTCGATCCTACGGGGAACTGATGGTTGTTAATCCTAGTTTTTGCCTACCTAAACGATGTCACGAAAACTTAACTAAACAGGTAACTAAACTAGACATATATGCTGAAAATAAACTAGACAGAGGACGAAATCCAAAGCTAGGAAGAATTGGTTGCGAACAAACTAAACTAATGTGGAAAAACAGTAATCTAAACTAAACAAATTCAAGTTCTAAGGATTAGATCAAATTCAAAACGGACAAACGAGCGAGTTGATCCACCTATCCAACAATTATTAACTTCCTATCTTGATTATATTTTCGTTTCTAACAAGTTGTGATTCATCTTATCAAAGGTATGAATTCCTACTTTCGTAGATAATTCGCCTATTAATTCCTATCTTTCGATTTACGGAAATTAACGCGTCATAAAATAAGCAAAGATGTAAACTTTAACGTTTTAACCTAAATATTCAACCTATCAACTTTCGTTTGACATAGGTTAAAGATCCATTCCTAAATCATGGTGATCTAATGTTTATAAAGACTTTCATCAAATATAAAACCTCATACATGCACATCTTTCGATATAAATGCAATTAACATCATAAAACATGATAAAGGGAACAACTTTGATTATAAACTTACAATATAATCGAAGAAAGCAGAAGTCAACAAATGTTGGATGGCTTCACAATGCTCGTTTGTAGAAGCTTAGCCTCGAACATCCTCGAGAGAACTCAAAAGTGCAGGAATTAAGAACATAAAACTACCTACTTTTATCTAGAATTAAAGTGTGTGAAAAGCTGGAATAAAAGCGGTAAAGATGCAGCCCAAAGCCGCCCCTGATATTAGGGTTTCGAATAATGTCAATTGGTATCCCTAATGTGTGAAAATAGATAGGTATTTATAGCCTCCAAAGTCGGTTTCTCTAAGTCGGTCGGATGGACGAGCGTTCACTATAATGGACGCTCGTTCGCAATTATTGAACTCTCCTCAGGCGACTTTCGTCCGGCCTTCCGTTCATGCTCTCTGTATCAAAATCGCTCTTCTGGACGCCCGTCTGTTTTATCAAATGCCCGTCCACTATGGACGGGACCTGGACGCTCGTCCAATATGGCCTGAATGTGATTTTTGCATCTCTATCTCTTTTCTTCAATCTACCTCATCATTATCTCTTTCTTTAATCACCATATCTCGAATTTCATCTCTTTTTATCATTAGTTGAACCTCATAATAATACCTATGAGACATGGGAAACATTGCAAACTGTAATAATATCCAAATAATTATAATTCAACCATAAAATCACATAATTACATCAATATTGCGATTAAGCCCTTAAAAATATCGTTTACTAAATATTTCCGTATAAGACCTTATTATTATGTAAATTATACAAATAAAAGGGGAAAAACATCACAAAATATAACCTTATAAAACATATAATTTCACCCTTAACAGACATCTAGTATAAACGTACGTACCCTGACCCTTTAAAGAACACCAAGTAATATATATAAAAAAATCTTTTGATACCACAAAATGCTTAGGCATTACGATTAATACATGATATCACAAATTTACGTACATAATACCACATATTTGTGCGCTTGTGCGATTTTTTTTTTCAAGCGAGGAAAGTCTCTTTCAACCTTAATTACATGCACATCAACCACATTGACGATGATAGAAAACGCTAGTTTGCAGTAATGTTTCTCATTCATTTGAGAGATTTAATTTACACTATACGACATAACATGTAATCAATTTTGGAAAAGTGGATAGAACAAACCATAGTGCAAATTTTTTTTGGGGGATATAGTGTTTTATTAATCAAGAACCATAGTGTAATTTGAACATGATGATTATTATAATGGATGGAGTTGTGGCTTCACGCCTTGAAAGACCGCTATTGGCAAACACATTTTTTTTTGCTATGCATAGAATCGACGCTTGAGTCGACTTCGGTCTTTCCCAAAATCGTGGTGATCGAAACATGGAGTTAGAATGAAAATATATCTTTCGAGCAATGTAGCACAAACACGGACATGGATACGGCGATACGGCTTAATTTCAAAATTTAAAAACACGACACATCGTCGACATGTTATATATATACTAACATTATATGATGTAAATAAGATTTAATTTATCAAAAAATTATTCATAAAAATTTGAAAAACTATACAAAATACGATACTCCCTCCATTTTTTTATCTTTTACATTTCAGAATTTGCTCTGCTTTTATTTATCTGTCATTTTACATTTACAATGAATAATTTATTATTTTTTTTCCTCCTTTACCAATAAAGTATTTACATATCCAATAAAAAATTACATTTCCAATACTAGAAACTCCTTTACCAACAAAGTATTTACATCTCGAATAAAAAATATTTTCAATACTATATTTTAGACATATTAATTACTTTTCATGAAACAATATTTTGATTGACCTTCAAAATATTACAACATGTAAAAATGATTGTTTATCAACAAGAAACATGTAAACTTATTACAATGTATTATATGTTAAATTATAATCAAGGTGGAAATTATGTATTTTAACGTTTCTATTGAAAAACAACAAAAATTGGGTTCAAGAGTGTCAGCGCCGTGTCGACAGCGTGTCGGATATTAAAATTTTAAACAGTAATATTTTAATCTTTCGACACGTGTCAGAGGCATGTCGGTTGCGTGTCGTGTCGAAAATGTGTCGGACACGGCGCACGACATCCAAAATGAAGTATCGGTGTTTCATGGCTTCGAGAGACCGTTGATTGTGCCTTGTTTTGAAAGAATAAGTTTTGTTTTTATTGAGATATATAAAATGTTAATTATCTGTCTTTCCAACAGCTTAAGCTTGTGCGACAAATGATAATTAACATTTTATATATCTCAATGGGTTCAAATCCCGCTCCAAACAAAATTTAAAAAAAATTTAAAAACAAATCAATCAAGTGTTGGCCTCTCTCTTCTCTTACAAACCCACACTCAAAAAAAAGGCCTGTCTCTTCTCTTACAAGCCCACACTAAAATAAAAAAAAATCATGTGTTGGGTTTTTCTCTCCTCTTACAAGTCCACACTTAAGAGCAACCTTAATGGGAGGGTTGTAGCCAAGATTTATAGAGAAAATGGCAGAATAGAAGATCAAATATGTTTTAAAAGCAAAATAATGGTGACTAAATGGATAGATTTTTCTAGATATTCTCTATGCCCTTCTCTATCTGTAGCCAAGAGCATAGATAGTATTCTCTGACAAATTGTATAGGACCATTAAATATATATATATATATATATATATATATATATATATATATATATATATATATATGTAATATCCCGATTTTAGAAAAAGGGCAATTCGGTCTTTTAACAAAAATCAGAATATTATGTTATTTTTAATTAAAGGATTTACGAAAATAAGAAAAAGAAAAAGGATAAACAAGGATTTTTTTTTTAAGGAAAATAATTAAATAATTAGGTAATTGGGATTATAAAAGGAAAACTAATCCTAATTTTAACCTAGTTGTTTTTGACAAAAAAAGAAGAAGAAAGGGACGCATATTTTTGAGAAGAGGGGCCGCAAGTTTGAAAAAAAAGGGGAGAAGAAGCTCTCGCTTCTCGAGGCTAATCCGTTGTTCTTTTCGTCAGACTCATCAAGAGAGAAAGGATCACCGCGAGACGAGGATCGTTTTGATATCAACAATCCTTAAATCCATTAACGTTTGGATTTAAAGGTTAAACTTTTGACGGGTTGAAGCTTTGGATCGTTGTACCACGCAATTTAAGGTAACGTGGTTTTCTTATCGTATGATTAAGGTTTCGTAAAGTGGTAGAGCAATTTGTATGATTGTTTTTCATGTTTTTAATTCGTTCAAGTCGAGTTTGGGTTGAATTTGAGTAGAAAACGCAGAGCGCAGAAAAACTGTCCTCTGTGGTGCAAGAAAAAAACGCGTAAGCGGAGGTGCAAAGAGGAGGCTCGGTCGATCGAGCCTGGCTCCATTCGGTCGATCGACCGAGTGGTGGTTCATCCGTCACGGATGAGGTGTGTATCCGTCACGGCTATTTCTCCGTGTCGGACAACAAGTTTATTCGTCCGGACAAAAATGCATTCGATCTTTGTTTCTTTTTATGTGTTTCAAGCTCTATAATAGCATATTTACTGCTTAACCTTACGTGACAAAGCCCTGAATTAGCTTTTGATGCGTTTAGTTCCGGCACCACATGGATTCCCTAAAAAGATGAAGTGTGGGACCGTCGAAAGCTTTGGATTTGCCTTGTGCTTCGATAAGCTAGAGTTTATCGATGTCTGTGTAATTGCTAGGGCTTGTCCGTGTCTAGTGGTCTAAGTACGAGAGTAGGAGATGTGAGGGAGCTTACTTGAAAACACTTAGGTGGCTAGTTAAACATCTAATCAAACGTATGTGCTAGGATAATAATCTTAAACATCATGCAATGCTTGGTAAGGCATAGTACAATATCGCGATGTGTTCTCTGACCAGACAAAGTAGACTGTACCCACGCCGGTCAATCGATTGGCTAGATAAAGCGTCTGGTGCATTCGCGGTTATCACACTATCGGGACTCGAGATATTCCCGGGGCTACTAGAGCATGTCTCTAAGTAGGTTGCACGCAGTTGTCCTAGTACATCCTATTACTAGGCGTAGTGCCCTTGTTATTCATGATGTAACAAACTTGAGCTAAGTTAGATACCCCTTGGAACCTCATGTTATGCTATGAACATAATATGATAGCTAGCTAGGGTTAACAACGGAAATGAATTAATAAAAGACGGTGTTGCTTTTATTTCTTTATGAGATCATAGTTATACGATCTTCTACGCGTTCATCGAGTACTTTTGTACTTACCCGTTACGTTGTGTTTGTCTTCCCTTTCCCAAGGAAGATGAACAGTTGCTACTGATTGTGAGTTCTTTGATGATGAAGTTTGAGAGGAAGCTTTTGAAGACTTAGTTCTTTTAGTTGTTTCTTTCTTAAAACAGTTGTTTCACGTTTGAACAATGTTGTCCTTCTTTTTGGTTTAGCTTCTTTTGAGATCTTTTGGGATTTGAATGTTGGATGATTAGTTCTCTTTATTGGATTTAGTTTTTCACAGCATTGATTACCGTGTGTTCGATCTTTTGGTTTCCCCGAGTTGTTGAGTTGTTTTATCTTCCGCGTCGTTTTGGTTCTGATGTATGATGTAAGGCTTGCATATATTATTGAATTTATTTGATAATATATGTGCCGAGCGCTCTTTCCGGATAAGGACTCGGTGTCCGGGAGTGGGGCGTTACATTGGTATCAGAGAGAAGGGTTTTCCTTGCTGTGTAGGATTTGATTTCTTCCTTAAGATAAGTTTTAGAACTTTAGTAACCCCTCTCTTTTCTTGAATACAGAATGGTTCTTACTAGTGGAGGAGCTAATACGAATAACACCGAGGCAGCTAACACCCAGACGGGTAACACTGAGGCAGGATTTACCGGGGTTGTGATTCCGAGAAGGAGAAGAAGTGGACCTGCTACCCAGAGCCCTACGGTTTCTCAAGGAACACCCGCCTGTGAGCATCATCATGCATGGGGTGAATCGGGGACCGACATTGTCACCGGAGGTAGAGTGGAACAAGGGGTCCTTCACGGTTTAACACCCGCGCATCGTTACTACTTCACTCCAAGGACCACGAGTTGGACCGGGTTGGGACTTTCATCCACCGCCTACTCGCTTTTTCGATTATCCACAGTATCGACGTTTCTTCTCGCACGGCTGGGTTTTACACCGCAAACCGACGGTTCTACCTCCACCGCCACCTAGGTCGGATTCTTTTGTAGCACCTGGCTACACTCATCCCCAACAGAACTATCGAGATCGAATGCCCCACCGATTCAAAGCACCGGTACAAAGATTATCGGTTTGGAGGCTATGAGACGGTGGATTGGTATGAAAAGATAAAAAGCACAGTGGTGCCGAATTCTTTGGCAATGTTGAGCCGCCAGCCGCGGACTTATGGATTCGTGGGTTCGAGAAGGCGTGCGTAAATATGAAAGCTCCGAATCCGAGTGGGCTCATTTAGCCATATCCTTGTTGGCGTGAAATGCGAGAAAGTTGGATGGAAGCATATGAGCAAGTTAATCCAAGGATCACGGATTGGGCGGCGTTCAAGGATACGTTTCTACAAGGAATACTTTCCTAGGACTGAGACGGAATGCGAAGGCTAATAAGTTCTGAGTTTGAAAACAAGGAGATATACTCTGAGAACTCAAGTACTCCCGAAGTTCCATGAGTTGGGCGATTCTACCCCGAGATCATGAAAAGTGAAGAGAAAAAGATTGATAAATTCATGGAAGGATTGTCACACGAGGTGGCGAAGGGCATGCTAGGAGATAGACCTACGAGCATGGCTAGCGTCATGGATAGAGCTTTGACAGCGGAAAGGTTTGCCAGTAGACAGACGGTTGTAGTTGGAGATAAGAGGTCTTTTTCGAATTATCAAGGAAGCAACAGAGGAGCACCGCAGCAGAATGTTAAGAGGGCGGAAATCCCGCCACGAAGAGTTCGGCAAGTGGAACGCCAAATGGTTTGTGCTAAGTGTAACAAGACACACACAGGAGAGTGCATGGCAGGAAGCTTGAGTTGTTTCCACTGCGGGGAAGTGGGACATTACTCAAGGGCGTGTCCTAAGAAGCTCTCTCAAGGTAATCAGGTATGAGGACGAGGTAACCAGCAGGGTAATCGTACCACAGGTAGCAGACCAGTTCGTGTCTTCGCAGCAGATGCAGAACCGGAAGAGTTAGATGACCTTGTGGTGACAGGTACTTTTCAGTGTTTGTGTTTATTATAGATATTTAATATGATATAGCGCGCATATGATATTACATATTTGTACTTAAATAGATTCACTTGTTAGGTACCATAATCATAGATAATCTAGCAGTTTCAGCTCTGTTTGATACCGGAGCTTCAGGAACTTTTGTTTCCTCTAAGATAGCTAAGAAGTTGAACCTACCTCTTAAGGAATTGGAGAGACCTTTGAGTATAACCACACCTTTGGGCAGAGTCACTAGATGTGCTCAAGTCACACCCCAAGTCGATTTTAGAGTTGGGACTTACAAGTGCCAGTATGCTTTGACGGTGTTGGATTTCTCGGATTTCGATGTTATCCTTGGTATGGACTGGTTGTCCAAGAATTATGTCTACTTGGATTGTAGGGGTAAGAGGGTGATCTTTAAGGCCCCAGGAAAATCAGCCTAAGACGTTTGGTAACGTATGAAAGCCTAGCAAGGGTCGTTATCCGATTATCTCAGCAGTTAAAGCCCTAAGAGCTTTGAAGAGGAGTTGCCAAGGTTTCGTTGTTTATGTATTAGATAAGGAAAAGCATAGGCCCGAGTTAGGAGAGACTCGTGTGGTCAAGGACTTTCCTGAAGCTTTCCCGGAAGATTTGCCAGGACATATGCCCGATAGGGCCATAGAGTTTGAGATCGAATTGATTGCCGGAGCATCACCAGTGGCTAAAGCACCTTATAGGATGGCACCAGCGGAGTTGAAAGAGTTGAAAACTCAAACTTAAGGAGATGCTAGAGAAAAACATCATCCGACCCAAGTACATCACCGTGGGAGCACACGGTCTTGTTTGTGAAGAAGAAAGATGGGAGTATGCGCTTGTGCATCGACTACAGAGAGTTGAATAAAGCGACAATCAAGAATAAGTATCCTTTACCAAGGATTGATGATCTGATTCGATCGATTTGCAAGGTAAGAAGGTGTTCTCTAAGATTGATCTTAGGTCCGGTTATCATCAGTTGAAGATCAAGGTGTCAGATATACCTAAGACAGCCTTCAGTACGAGATATGGACATTATGAGTTTTTGGTCATGCCGTTTGGACTCACTAATGCTCCATCGAAATTCATGGACTTGATGCAAAGAGTTTTCATGCCTTATCTCGATAAGTTTGTGATAGTTTTCATAGACGATATCTTGGTATACTCCAAGGATGAGGAAGAGCATGAAGGACACCTAAGGATAGTCCTACAGACCTTAAAGGAGAACAAATTGTATGCCAAGTTTTCTAAGTGCGAGTTTTGGTTGGACCAGGTTAGTTTTCTTGGGCATATAATTTCTGTAGAAGGTATTAAGGTAGATCCAGCGAAGATAGAAGCCGTTTCTAAGTGGCCTAGACCGACATCAGTGACGGAGATAAGAAGTTTCTTGGGTTTAGCTGGGTACTACCGGAAGTTTGTAAAGGATTTCTCTAAGATAGCTACACCTCTCACGAGGCTTACTCAAAAGAACGTTAAGTATGAGTGGACCAGTGAATGTGAGGAAGCTTTTCAGACTTTGAAAGAAAAGTTGACCACAGCACCCGTGTTAGCATTACCGGAAGTTTTTGATAACTATGATGTATATACAGACGCATCGGGTCAAGGTTTGGGTTGTGTTTTGATGCAATCAGGAAAGGTAATTGCTTATGCATCTAGGCAGTTGAAGGTGCATGAGAAGAATTACCCTACACACGATTTGGAGTTGGCGGCGGTGGTTTTGCTCAAGCTTTGGAGACACTATCTCGTCAGATGGTGTCAAGGCAAGGATCTTCACGGATCATAAGAGTCTTAAGTTCTTCTTTACTCAGGAGAATCTGAACATGAGACAAAGAAGATGGTTGGAGTTCGTGAAAGATTACGACTTGGACATTCAATACCACCCGGGTAAAGCTAATGTTGTAGCTGATGCACTTAGCCGGAGAGCGGTTAATGCTATCACTACCTTGCAAGAAGTCGTAGATCAGTTGGATAGGATGCAGATTCAAGTGATTGAAAGGAAGGGTGAAAATCCGACTTTGGCGCCATTGATGGCAAGGTCAGATTTGCTAGATGAGATTCAGGCTAAGCAGGATAAAGACCCTGTGTTGATTAATTTGAAGTGAGTAGCTCGAGAGAAGCCTACAGTGGGTTATCAGTTGGACAAGAGTGGTCATCTTTGGTACGGAGACCGTTTGTGTGTGCCCGATGTGGATGGCCTAAGAGAGAAGGTTATGGATGAAGCTCATAAGATTGCGTTTGCGGTACATCCAGGAGCCACTAAGATGTATAGAGATCTCAAGGAAAGGTATTGTGGCCTGGTATAAAGTTAGGGATCGCAGAGTTTGTGGCAAGATGTGATACATGCCAGAGAGTGAAAGCAGAACATAGAATACCAGGAGGTTTGTTGAAACCCTTGGAGGTACCGGAATGGAAATGGGAGAATATCACGATGGATTTCATCACCGGTTTGCCAAAGACTAAGGGCGGTCATGACATGATTTGGGTGATTGTGGATAGACTCACAAAATCAGCCCATTTCTTGCCGTGTAAAGTGGACATGCCTATAAAGAAGTTCGCTACTATGTATATCGACAATATAGTGAAGCTTCATGGGGTGCCTTTATCTATTGTATCTGACAGGGATAGTAGATTTATCAGTCGCTTCTGGAAGGGTCCGCAGAAAGCTTTTGGGACGAAGACTGATTTGAGTCTGACGTTTCATCCATGACGGATGGGCAATCGAGAGAGAACAATTCAGACTCTTGAGGATATGCTTAGAGCTTGTGTTTTGGATGCCGGAGGATCATGGATAGATTACCTCAACTTGGCTGAGTTTGCTTACAACAATAGTTACCATGCAAGTTTGGGTATGCCACCTTTTGAGGCCTTGTACGGTAGGAAGTGTAGAACTCCACTTTACTGGGATGAAGTTGGAGAGAAGCATATCACAGGGCCGGAGATGGTTCAGCAAGCCAAGGAGAAAATCGAGTTCATAAGGAAAAATCTGAAAGCTGCTCAAGATCGTCAGAAGAGTTGGGCCGATGTTAGAAGAAGACCGCTCGAGTTTGAGGTCGGGGATAGAGTTTACCTTCGAGCGTCTCCAATGAAGGGTATCAAGAGGTTCGGACAGAAAGGAAATCTAAGTCCAAGGTATGTAGGACCTTTTGATGTCATCGAAAGAGTTGGGAAGTTGGCTTATAGACTTCGGTTACCAGAGTCGATGTCTAGAGTCCACAATGTTTTCCATGTATCGATGCTTAGGAAGTGTCTATCTAAAGTGGATGTGGAATCTAAGATTGATCCGGAAGTGTTGCAAGATAATCTAACATACGTGGAGAAACCGATAAAGATTCTGGATAGGAAGGAAAGGATGATAAAGAGACGAGTGATCCCGTTAGTGTTAGTGCAATGGAGCAATCATGCACCGACGGAAGCCACTTGGGAAGTGGAAGCGGACATGTTCAACGAATTCCCAGAGTTCCCTCATCTACCAGGTATGTTCTAGTTTCGAGGACGAAACTCCTCTTAAGGGGGGAGGAATGTAATATCCCGATTTTTGAAAAAGGACAATTCGGTCTTTTAGCAAAAATCAGAATATTATGTTATTTTTAATTAAAGGATTTTCGAAAAAAAGAAAAAGAAAAAGGATAAACAAGGATTTTTTTTAAGGAAAATAATTAAATAATTAGGTAATTGGGATTATAAAAGGAAAACTAATCCTAATTTTAACCTAGTTGTTTTTGACAAAAAAAAAAGAAAAGAAAGGGGCGCATATTTTTGAGAAGAGGGGCCGCAAGTTTGAAAAAAAAAGGGGAGAAGAAGCTCTCGCTTCTCGAGGATAATCCGTTGTTCTTTTAAATCGGACTCATCAGAGAGAGAAAGGATCACCTTGAGGCGAGGATCGTTTTGATATCAACAATCCTTAAATCCATTAACGTTTGGATTTAAAGGTTAAACTTTGACGGGTTGAAGCTTTGGATCGTTGTACCACGCAATTTAAGGTAACGTGGTTTTCTTATCGTATGATTAAGGTTTCGTAAAGTGGTAGAGCAATTTGTATGATTGTTTTTCATGTTTTTAATTCGTTCAAGTCGAGTTTGGGTTGAATTTGAGTAGAAAACGCAGAGCACGAAAAAGCGTCCTCGTGGTGCAAGAAAAACGCGCATAGTGCAGCAGAGAGGAGGCTCGGTCGACCGAGCACTGTCCATTCGGTCGACCGAGTGGTGGTTCATCCGTCATGCGGATGAGGTGTGTATCCGTCACGGCTATTTCTCCGTGTCGGACGACAAATTTATTCGTCCGGACGGGGTCATTCGATCTTTGTTTTCTTTTTATGTGTTTCAAGCTCTATAATAGCATATTTCTTGCTTAACCTTACGTGACAAAGCCTGAATTAGCTTTTGATGCGTTTAGTTCCGGCACCACATGGATTCCTAAAAGATGAAGTGTGGGACCGTCGAAAGCTTTGGATTTGCCTTGTGCTTCGATAAGCTAGAGTTTATCGATGTCTCGTGTAATTGCTAGGGCTTGTCCGTGTCTCAGTGGTCTAAAATCACGAGTAGGAGATGTGAGGAAGCTTACTTGAAAACACTTAGGTGGCTAGTTAAACATCTAATCAAGCGTATGTGCTAGGATAATAATCTTAAACATCATGCAATGCTTGGTAAGGCATAGTACAATATCGCGATGTGTTCTCGACTGACAAAGTAGATTGTACTCCACGCCGGTCAATCGATTGGCTAGATAAAGCGTCTGGTGCATTACGCCGGTTATCACACTATCGGGACTCGAGATATTCCCGGGGCTACTAGGCGTGTCTCTAAGTAGGTTGCACCTGGGATTGTCCTAGTACATCCTATTACTAGGCGTAGTGCCCCTTGTTATTCATGATGTAACAAACTTGAGCTAAGTTAGATACCCCTTGGAACCTCGTGTTATGCAATGAACATAATATGATAGTTAGCTAGGGTTAACAACGGAAATGAATTAATAAAAGGCGGCGTTGCTTTTATTTCTTTATGAGATCATAGTTATACGATCTTACTACTAAGCATCGAGTACTTTTGTTTTACCCGTTACGTTGTGTTTGTCTTCCTTTTCCCCAAGGAAGATGAGCAGGTTGCTACTCTGATTGTGAGTTCTTTGATGATGAAGTTTGAGAGGAAGCTTTTGAAGACTTAGTTCTTTTAGTTGTTTCTTTCTTAAAGCAGTTGTTTCACGTTTGAACAATGTTGTCCTTCTTTTGGTTTAGCTTCTTTTGAGATCTTTTGGGATTTGAATGTTGGATGATTAGTTCTCTTTATTGGATTTAGTTTTTCACAGCATTGATTACCGTGTGTTCGATCTTTTGGTTTCCCCGAGTTGTTGAGTTGTTTTATCTTCCGCGTCGTTTTGGTTCTGATGTATGACGTAAGGCTTGCATATATTATTGAATTTATTTGATAATATATGTGCCGAGCGCTCTTTCCGGATAAGGACTCGGTGTCCGGGAGTGGGGCGTTACATATATATGGTCCACGTTTCTATACTATTTTTTTATTCATTTGTTTATCATTATTCAAGTGGCTACACCATGGATAAATAATAAAAAAATTCTGAAATATGACATGGAAGATGAGAATCACTTTTTTTTACCACTACACAATCTTGTCAAATAAATTTAATTCTAATATTCAACTATAAAAATGGACCACTTAAAACAAACCATTTGTCAATAAATGTCAGCATAGGGAGGCTCTCTTCATCTTATTAGTAGGGTTGCTCTAAGATGGCGTATTGAGATATATAAAATATTAATTATCTGTCTCCTCAACAGCTTAAGTTTTTGGGAGAGACAATTCAACAGTTTTGTTAGCAAGAAGACTAGACTATCCACAACAATACCCTCTTTAAGCTCTCTAATGACATTACTAGTGGACAGTAACGCCGTGCAAGGCACGGCGGGCCCAACATAACACGTAACCAATGATAGTAGAAAAAAATGGATACATAATGTGTAAACCTATGATATTTTCTAGGTTTTGTTACATTGTATCTATTCTATTGTTTATAATAAGAAAATAACATGTTAAAAGCCTATTTTTTGGAGAAAAAACTATTAAACCGCAAGTATTTGAAACATGAAAGAGCTCTAATATCCTATTTCAGGTATATATCCGTTTAAAAACCCAAATAACCTAACAATAAGTTTTAATGTTTTGGCCATCCAGCAGCCATCCAGCATTACAAAAGAACGAATGATTATTTCACCTCGTATATTTTCCTATTCGTGTAGTTTATAAACATTAGATATATTTTGATAGTGTCTAATGCCTTTAATAAGCAAATATTATACTAAAAGCCTAATACTATCATACAAAAGCCATAGTGTTTGCGGTCTCTGGCAATGAAAAAGGCTAGAGAACTGTACTTGGCTTATGTCATAGATAGGATCATAGGAAAACTTTTAACAATTATTTCCATCATCTACACATATTACAAGTGTCTTTCACTATGCAAACCAACACAGAGCAAAGCTACTGTGAGAAAAATGTAGTCCCTGCATGTAAAAGTAGCAGGGGCGCAACTTGTATCCAATATGCTAATTTAACAACACAATATTAATCACTCACAAATTTTATCCTGGTCCTAATACAACCTTCCAAGTATGACTTGGCAATCCAAGACTAATAATACATTATACAAATGGATGGGTCCTATTCACTAAATGAGTAATAGTAAGGTATATTCCTTTCAAGCTAAAAATAATAGATAATATACTCTTATTCAAACTCTGAGTCCTTGAGGATGAGCATTGCATGTCTCACTAATCATAATTATGTCAGGGAAAAGAGAAAAGAACATCCTCACTACATATTCAAAAGTAATTGAATTGAGAATCAACCTATAAATTAAAACAAAATGAGTACTTTCATTGAAGCAAAAAGTAGCAATGACTTTCACAAACTTGATCGCACAAAGTATAATATTCAAGAAAGATTGAAGATATATACTTCAAATCAGCACAAGACTCGTTCTCATCGTTCTGAAAGCTGGGAAAAGCACAAGATTACAATAAACAAATGATATAACTAACAATTCTCTACTTTATATTGGTAATCCTTACCCGGTTTGGTTTTACGTAAATAGAAATAAATAATGGATGCAGTTTTTAACATGTAAAACAAAGGATGCCCTGAGACGTCTCGTCCAGGTTCAATGATGGCAGCATCAAATTTGCAATGGTTAAATGGCAGTGGGATCAACATCACAATAGCATTTCCGGCTCCTATTACACTGAAAGCTACAAAAGCAAAAGGCACAATTACACTCCAGGAAATATAGATCGAAAACATAAAGAGAATAATAATAAATGCAAACGTGCACTTCAATATTCATAATGGTACTTGAAATATGTGGTTGTTCAAATAATGTTTTTATGTTCAAGCTAAATTCATAGTAGCATTCTTGTTGCTCTAGGAATTTAGAATTACCAATAAAACCAAGGAAGATACGGATGAATGCATAGAATTAGAAAAGAAAAGGAAAAACTCTTAAAATTTATGGGAATATTGAACTGAATGACAAATGATTTCTTTTATGTTAATACCTTATGTATCTCTTTGTGTTTACAGACAGAAAAGGCTTGTAACTACGTTCACAAAATATGGGTACTAATCAAAGTTGATATATAGAAGAAGCAATTCAGAACAAATATGATGTATTTAATCGCGCGTCCAAGGTAACAATGAGCTTTAGTTTAACGAAAAGGGGATACTAAGAACTTGACGTTACAAAAGTTTAATCAAAAGACATTTCCCAACCAAAAATTAACAAAGGAATGCTTTAAATGTATAAGATTCCAACTTTTCCTATTATCCTCGATCGTCAAATTAAATAAGTACATGATGAGGATATATGCATGCCAAAAAACGTAAACTTTCCATGCCCAAGTTATATCGATTGGCTGAACACTAACAATGAAATAAAATAATGCTGAGTCCTTTATATCAAAGTAATCCATATTGACATATATGATTAACCAGCAAGCAATTCATTACCAACAACTTTAAGCCACACAAGGAAGGAATCAAGTATGTATTACAAATACAAATGTATGCAAATGAGGTAGACTCAAGGAGGATGATTACCTTGGCCTAAAAAGATTAAAAAAATGAGGTTCCAATAATTGACTGCAAGCAAATAAAAGAAGACACGCCATGGCTGCTATACTCAGTTTCTCATGAAGCTGGCCGGGAAGCTCACAAGCCATCTGGGTGTTGCCCCCGCCAAGATACGGATCTCACGTTCTATGTTGCTTGTATTATTATCAGCTCATAAGAGAATACAATATCCTCACAGCCTCTTCCAGCTCACCAATCATGCACCCACTCCCTCTAATACGCCCGTCCTCATAAGAAATCCATTCACTAAGGTAAATACAATAATAAATATATCATGCAACCTTATATCAAGGCTTTGCCCTGCAACAAAGGAAAAAAAGTGGTGTCAAATAATGTTTTTTGCACCAAATTATTAAACGAAGATAAAAGTAAAAGGAAAAAAAAAAAAGATCAATGAGTTTAAGCAAGCAAATTGAGTATGGATAAACTTTAATGTGGATAAGCATTTGAAAGTAAACAATTTACCAAGCATTGAGATATAGGATTACACAGATGCACCGGAAGAATCCTTCGAGTAAAACCCGTCCTCTGCCTCGATAACTCCATATCCGTTTCAAACCGTTCGATTTTGCTTTACTAACATTTGTCTGACTTGATTAAATGACCCGTGAAAAATAATAGTACATTCATACTTTAATCCATCATGTAAACTTCAAAACCTCCTTCACCAGCGGGCAGCGGCTACCACCCCCCACCCTCCCCCCTTCGTAATTCGAAACAGGCTAGATGACATGATGGAAGACGAAAAGACATGTATTCACGATAGATGGTTGCATGAGCGGCATATTCACGATAGATGGTTGCAATCGCAGGGGGGGCATGTTGCAATTTTCAATGTCAAATTTGTTGCTGCTTTATCGGAAGCTTCCTACATACGCATCCTTACAAAACAAAGTATAAATAAGGCTTCCTCTATACACCTTAAAGAAAAGAAAAGATAATGAGAAATAATTAAAAACTTTAAAGACACGTGTCAGCCTGACAGTTCCTCTAGCTAAATGGCTACGTGGTTTAACATTTCATGCTCTTCATAGTAGATATATATAGATATAGATAAGGAACCTTGATTCATTTTAAGCCCACAATGGACACCCTATAGACATCCCTTTCTCCAAAAATAAGTTAACTCACTCCCTAAAAATAGGGAATCAATTAAGATGAATAGTACACAACTTTTCAGCACCTTTTCACTTTAATCTTCTCTCTCCTCTCATGTCCTGCCTCTTCTTTTTCTCGTCTATTTTTTTCCTTCTCATTTCGTTAAATGAAATTTGCCATACTCTGATCTTTTTCATTTACCCGATCTGCTTGTTTTGTTTGGTTTTTTTTTTTTTTTTTTTTTTTTTTGATAAAAATTATGTTGAAGAATAATATAGTTTTTGAGCTAGAAAATTGGCTGAGTAAATGGAAGATGATGCAGCAGGGTGGTGTTGGTGGTGGGATGAGAAGTATTAGAGGTGTTGTATTGGGAGTCATTATTAGAAGAGATTTTTTTTAGTGTGTTAAAAAAATAAAATTAAAAAGTGTTTAAAAGGTCTTTATGAGAGCAATCATTGTGGATCTTTCTTGAGTCAGGAAGCCCAGGTTTTGGTTGCAAATGTATTAGCACCCTCCAAAGCTACAATTTTAACTGAAGATTAGCTTTTCGTAAGTGTGGTTTTTGCCACTTTTTATACATTTTTTTTTAATTATTAGTAATTTTTATACAATTTTTAATAAAAGATTATAATCATTTTTTAAAAGATTGAAGGGCTAAAATGTGACAGTTGTAAACATTTAGTAGTTTTGCGCGCGAAAATCAAAATTCAAGAATTCAGATTGAAGCGTTCTTTATCCATGCAATCTTTACCGTTCTTTAAGTCCTCCATCAACGGTTGCAGAGTACGATCCTGGTAAACTTGTATCGACCAATCAAATGCTATATCCACCTTATATATATGAGTAGACATACAAGCTCACACTCACAAATCACACTTCTACCATTCGAGCTCATCTTCTAATTTCCCTAAAATTCCTTTGATTTCTAGTTCAGTTACGACGATGGCACCCAAAGGAGAGAAGAAGGTCGCCGAGAAGAAGCCAGCAGCGGAGAAGACACCTGCCGCCGAGAAAGCACCGGCTGAGAAGAAGCCAAAGGCCGGGAAGAAACTGCCGAAAGAAGGCGGAGCTGCTGCTGCCGGAGACAAGAAGAAAAGAGAAATAAGAAGAGCGTTGAGACATACAAGATCTACATCTTCAAGGTACTCAAGCAAGTTCATCCTGATATCGGTATCTCCAGCAAAGCCATGGGAATCATGAACAGCTTCATTAACGACATTTTTGAGAAATTGGCTCAGGAATCTTCCCGTCTTGCTCGATACAACAAGAAGCCGACGATTACTTCTCGGGAGATCCAGACTGCTGTTCGCCTTGTTCTTCCAGGTGAATTGGCCAAGCACGCTGTCTCTGAAGGAACCAAGGCTGTCACCAAATTCACAAGTTCTTAGGAAATTAATTTTTCTAGGGTTTTGAAATTTCAATTGTTTTTCTTGTAGAAGTCGAACGCAATTAAAATAATTAACACGAATTAAACAACAATTTTATTGAAAATAAAGCAATTACAATTGAAAAATGAAATATACTAAAAAAGTGGATACAATAACTCAGAGGCAGTAGAGATGACATCGCCCAAGACAAATTTGGTCCGGTGTGCACTCGGTTAAAACCAATTGTGTAAGGATAACTCGGACATCGATTCGTATAGAGGTACTTCTTACACGAACCTTCAACGAACTCTTCTAGTGCTCGAATCTCTTCTTCAAACTCGTATGCAACTACGTCGTAACTATATGAATGTATTGTTTTCGGTGTTGTATTTCGAATGTGTATATGTAGCTTCAATCCATATGGAGGCTATATATAGGAGAGGGTTTGTGTGAAATAATTAATTATACCGTTTCATCGATTCTGAGAATGAATTACCATAACTCATCTTAATTATACCGTTTCATCGATTCTGACAATGAATTAACCATTAATTATTCTTCGAACCGAACTATGTTGGATAACCGAACCGAGTGAACTCAATCTTCAGCTCAATCAGAATGTATATGAACTGGACCAAGCCCAATTAACTTTTGTATAAAAAAGTTTAACATGAGCCTGGCCTGCAGGCCCAAAGCCCAAGGTCAACGGTCAACGGGCACGGGCACGGGCGCGGCGGCGGCGGGCGCGCGTGTGGCCATTTTAGCGTAACGTCATTGCTAAAACCAACCCGCTATCTCTCCTTCTTCTAGAGCTTATACCACATATAACATTCTTCCACATATATCTTTGGAAAACATTTCTCCCTTTTTCCAATGTGGTACCACAGATTTAGTTGAATACTTTCAACTTCCACTTCCAAAAAAGTTCTTTCAAACACCCGACTTGGCGTTAATTTCTCATTCACTCAGTACTCGAATTGAATGATTCTAAATCTGAATTCATCTACGACTTACGTAGTTTCGAATTATCAAAACATTGTATATATTCTATACAAGAATATAATCAAATTAAGCTTGCAAAGTCGTCTCGAATAAAATGATTATAAAATCATTTTTATTCACTTTAATTCAATTCCACTATTTTCTCCAACAATCCCCACATGAATGGAAATTAATGCAAATGCACCACGAAGAGATTACGGCGGAAAAACATTGCATCGGGAGAGGTAGCTTACGGCTTTGAACCCGCTTACTAGTGAAGTACTATCGGATCTACTCGGCTAATCGGTGAACTTAAGTCTTGAAACGTTCGGCCTTTAGTGTAGAACTGCATAATAGCACTCACACAATATTTCCTTATACTCGCATTTTGGTTCGTATTTGGATTCATTTTGGCCCCGAATCACACCTGGTTTGAGAAAGTGCTTTAGAGAATTCTAGCCTCTGAATTCTCATAAAGCGCCCCACTTCGCACTTACATAGGTGACTTCCTATCAAGAGTATTCTCGCCATACCCCACCGAATTTAATCAAGTTATAGGAATCATTAAAAGTTTTCACTTAACCTTCACACTCTGGCAGACAACACTTTTATTCACAGAATGGGAAAGTGTTCATCGACGACTTCATAACTTAGTTGTCCCTTGAACCAAGATCTTGGGATCTCCAGTCAACATGGTAGGGTTACCATTACAAAACTTAACTTTCAATAGGCTTAAGTCCCATTCCGAGGGTCAAAATTGACATCCGATCTCTGTAAACCTTTAGTAAGCGGATCCGCAAGATTCTCCTTCGATTTTACATAATCGATGGAAATCACACCACTAGAGATCAAGTGTTTAATGGTATTATGTAAATCGACGATATGTCTAGACTTACCATTATACATACTATTTTGTGCTCGGTGTATAGCCGATTGACTATCACCGTATGCTAATAAGAGCAATCGGTTTTGTCCAACAAGGAATGTCCTCCTCAGAAATTTGAAGCCACTCGCTTCTTCCCGAAACTTTGTCAAAGTGCAATAAACTCGGCTTCCATTGTGGAACGAGATATGCATGTCCGCTTTGTGGACTTCAGGACACCGCAGGCACCACCAATCATAAAGATATATCCGGTTGTGGATTTTGACTCTTTAGAATCGGAAATCCGGTTTGCATCACAAGATCCTTCTAATACTCTTTGGATATCTTGTGTAACGTAATCCCGTGTTCATTGTATATTTCAAGTACCGAGTAGTCTCATCGGCGCTTCCAATGATCCTCACTGGGATTACTTGTAAACACGCTCGGTTTGTTCACAAGACACGCAACATCAGTCTAGTACAGCTTGGTTATGTACATTAGACACCCTATAATCTGTGAATATTTCAATCGAGACACAGGCTCACCCTTATTTTTGACCAAGTGAAGACTTAAGTCAATGGGTGTTTTCATAGGACTTTCATCAAAAACATTGAATCTCCTCGTAACGGATTCAATGTAGTGAGACTGTGATAATACTAGTCCCTCGATATTACGGAGATTTTAATCCCCAAAATTACATCCGCTTGTCCCATATCCTTCATATCAAAATTGCGTGTCAAGAACTTTTTGGTATTCATGATGATATCATGAGTACTTCCCATAATCGACATATCATCAACATATAAACACACTAACACATAAGCATTAGGTGTTTGTTTGATGTAGACGCATTTGTCACACTCGTTAATTTTAAACCCATTAGATAGCATAGTTTGATCAAACTTTAGATGCCATTGTTTGGGTGCTGTTTCATCCATACAAAGACTTAACGAGTCTACACACCTTGTGCTCTTGCCTGGAACCACAAACCCTCGGGTTGTTCCATGTATATCTCTTCTTCTAATTCACCATTTAGAAATGCGTTTTAACATCCATTTGATGGATCTCCAAGTTATAGGCTGCGAAGAAGAGCAATAAGAACCCTTATAGAAGTGATTCTCGCATTGGTGAATAAGTATCAAAGAAGTCAAGACCTTCCTTTTGTCGATAACCCTTGGCTACCAACCTGGCCTTATACTTATCAATAGATCCATCACCTTAAGCTTCTTTTGAAAATCCACTTACACCCGAGTGCTTTACTTCCCGGTGGAATGTCAACCAATTCCCAAGTGTGATTTTGCATAATAGAATCTATTTCACTATTAATAGCTTCTTTCCGTAGAAGGTGCTTCGATTAGACATAGCCTCGGCATATGTCCTTGGAGTATTTTCTACCATGTAGGTTAGAAAATGGCCCAAAAGACGTTGAAGTCCTAGCCCTCTTACTCCTTCGAGGTTCCACTTCCTCGTTTTCTGGAGTACTATCCCCCACATTTTCGTGTACTCTCTTATTTGAGTCTTCATTGTGTCTTTCTTTATGTGGAAAAACATCCTCAAAAAACACCGCATTTCTTGACTCCATGACTGTGTTTACATGCACATCAGGATTGTCAGATTTGTGCACAAGAAATCTATATGCACTACTGTTATGAGCATACCCAATAAATATGCAATCTATCGTTTTTGGCCCAATCTTAATCTGCTTGAAGCTTAGGCACTTCCACCTTTGCTAAACACCCCCACACTTTCAAGTATTTATAACTTGGTTTGTGGCCTTTCCACATCTCATATGGAGTTTTATCCATCTTTTTAGACGGAATCCTGTTGAGAATTTTATTGGCGGAGAGAAGGGCCTCCCCCCACAAGTTCTGAGGTAACCCAGAACTAATCAACATAGCATTCATCATCTCTTTCAGAGTACGGTTTTTGCGTTCAGCAATTCCGTTAGATTGAGGTGCATATGGAGCGATGAGTTTGATGAATAATGCCCGAATCTAGACATATTCTTTCAAATGGCGATTCATACTCTCCACCTCTATCACTACGAACCTTCTTGATTAAATGCGCTAAGTTGATTCTCAACTTCATTCTTATAATTTTTGAATGCCTCGATAGCCTCATCTTTGCTACTTAGCAAATATACATAATAAAGATACCTTGTACAATCATCGATAAAAGTTACAAAATACTTTTTACCGCCTCGATTGCACAAACTTTAAGTCACACAAATCGGTGTGAATTAATTCTAACGGTTCGTGTTTCTTTCCACGGATGGAAACGGGCGCTTTAGTCATTTTAGCTTCAACCACGGACTTGGCATTTTGCGGTTTGATTAACTTTTAGTTTAGGTAAAAATCCAAATTCATCATTCTTTGAATTGATTTATTATTAACGTGTCCTAAACGATTATGCCATAAAGTACAAGACTCAATCAAGTACGCTGAAGTAGATGCATTTTTATTAGCCTCACTGGGCACAACATTCTTTGGCATAATAGCCATTACATTGAGTTTAAATAAACCCTCGGTAAAATAACCTTTACCCACATACATATCATTTTTGGTCAAAATGACCTTGTCATTACCAAATGAAAGTTTAAAACCATTCTTATTCAGCATACCACCAGATATCAGATTTCTGCGTATGTCAGGAACATGGAGAACATTTGTGAGGGTCAGCTTCTTTCCTGAAGTCATCTTCAGAATCACATTTCCAGTTCCCTGAATGGTTGACTGAGCAGAGTTGCCCATCCACAAACTTCTCACCATTTCCACCTTGTAGGTTGAGAAGACATCACGATCGTATGCAGACATGTTTAGTGGCCCCGGTGTCCACAAACCATTGTCTCGGATTACCCATGTTGTTGCACTCGTCACCATTCTTGCAGAGATTGTCATCATCCTCAGTTTCAGCCATATGAGCCTTATGGTTGTAAGGCTTCTTTGATCGGCAGTCCGCAGAGACGGTGCCCTTGTTTGCCACAGTTGTGACACTTGCCATTAAACTTGAATGGCGCTGGCTTATCCCCTGTCGGCTTCCTTGAAGATTCCCCTGTCTTCTTAACCGATTTCTCAGGCTTCTTCCTTTTCTGATTTCTGACCTCAGCGACGTTAGCCTTCGCTTGTCCAACTGACTCAGAACGTCTCTTTTCAGATGCTCTATTGTCCTCTTCAATACGGAGGCGAACAATCAGATCATCCATCGTTACCGCTCTCTTATGCATCGATAGCTCTTGTACTCCTTCCAAGAGTCGGGAAGCTTCTCAATGACACAGGCCACTTGAAAATTCTCGTTGATTTTCAGATCTTCTATTATCATCTCAGATATCAGAATTTGCAACTCCTCCACCTGTTTCACAATAGGTTTAGTATCGTTCATTTCAAACTTTAAAACCTACCGACAAGAAACTTCTTGGCACCAAAGATCCTCTGTTGTGTACTTTTTCTCTAAAGCTTTCCACAACGATTGAAATGAGTCATAACGTCTGATATACACCATACAACATATTATCCAAACCATTAAGAATGTAATTTTTACATAAAAATCACTATTCTTCCGCCGACTACAAGAAAATCATCTTTCGTTAGATCTCGGTGGCACCACCGGTGGATCTTGATTAGCATTCTCGCTAATCCAAGTGTTGTTAAGTAAAACAACATCTTACATTTGCCAACGTTTGAAGTTCGATCCGTTGAACTTCTCTCGCCTCTCGTGGTTAGCACCGATCCACGAGTTGTTATGCGTGTCATACTTCCCGAAGTGTGGGAAGATCGCCCTCCGTTTGGCGCGCTCAAACCGGAGTAGGAGTGATTTGATCATCGGATGCCATTTCGTTTCAAGACGTAAAATAAACTTTTATCGAGAAAGGATAAGCGATAATACAACACGTAGGTTTTTCACCCAAAGAAAACAATGTGAAGATTGTTTTGACTCGTCGTAACAAGCTCAAGTTTGTTTCAACTCGATTCTCCAACAATGTTTGTATTTCAATCTTGTTTTAACGTGGTAGTTTTTACGTAAAACACTAAAAGGAGGTGGACCGATTTTGCGTAAATCGATACCAAAAGGAAGTGGACCGATTTTACCGTAAATCGATACCAAAAAGAAGTGGACCGATTTTACCGTAAACCGATACCAAAAAGGAAGTTTTAACTAATTATAAAACGAAAGTGAAGTTTTGATAGATCGAACCGTTCGAAT
This sequence comes from Gentiana macrophylla, assembly GCA_026214975.1. NCBI lineage: Eukaryota > Viridiplantae > Streptophyta > Magnoliopsida > Gentianales > Gentianaceae > Gentiana > Gentiana macrophylla. Next base: position 94,038,928 of record CM047814.1, on the reverse strand, counting down.
AAGAGTCGACATGTTCAAGAACGAAATAAAATTCGAAATAAGCCGAATTAATCAAGAACGAGCGGAACCGATCGAACCGAAGTGATCGTAATCGACTCGATTAAAACAAGTTTATTTAATTAAATCTAAACTCGGAAAAATTGAGTAGAAATTCGTATAAAAATTTCGATTACACGACGGGTTAAAATCGAACATCGGTTCAAAATTTGTCTTAAGTCGTAGGAGCCCGAACGCAATTAAAATAATTAACACGAATTAAACAAAAATTTTATTGAAAATAAAACAATTACAATTGAAAAATGAAATATACTAAAAAAGTGGATACAATAACTCTCAGAGGCGAGTAGAAGACACTCTGCCCCAAGACAAATTTGGTCCGTGTGTACCCGGTTAAAACCAATTGTCTCCTGTGATAACTCGGATTACATCGATTCAGATAGAGGTACTTCTTACACGAACCTTCAACGAACTCTTCTAGTGCTCGAATCTCTTCTTCAAACTCGTATGCAAACTAAATCGTAACTATATGAATGTATGAAGCTTTTCGGTGTTGTATTTTGAATGTGTATATGTAGCTTCAATCCATATGAGGCTATATATATAGGAGAGAAGGTCGGGTGCAATGAATTAATTATACCGTTTCATCGATTACAATGAATGAATTACCATAACTCATCTTAATTACAAACCGTTTCATCGCCACAAAGAATGAATTAACCATTAATTATTCTTTGAACCGAACTATGTTGGATAACCGAACCGAAATGAACTCAATCTTCAAATTTCAATCGAATGTATATGAACCTGGACCAAGCCCAATTAACTTTTGTATAAAAAGTTTAACACAAAGCCTCGCGCAGGCCCAAAGCCCAAGGTCAACGGTCAACGGGCACGGCGCGGCGGCTAGCGCAAGGCGTGTGGCCATTTTAGCGTAACGTCTGGATCGCTAAAACCAACCCGCTTATCTCTCCTTCTTCTAGGAGCTTATACCACATATAACATTCTTCCCACATATATACTGGAAAACATTTCTCCTTTTTCCAATGTGGTGATACGTTTAGTTGAATACTCTTCAACTTCCACTTCCAACAAAAGTTTTTCAAACACCCGACTTCAAGCGTTAATTTCTCATTCACTGTCAGATTCGAATTGAATGATTCTAAATCCCGAATTCATCTACGACTTACGTAGTTTTGTAATTATCAAAACATTGTATATATTCTATACAAGAATATAATCAAATTAAGCTTGAAAGTAAATGCGAATAAAATGATTATAAAATCATTTTTATTCACTTTAATTCAATTCCACTATTTTCTCCAACATTTCTTAGATTGGTAATCTGGGTAGTAGAATGAGGTCTCTTATCTGCCTTGTATAAATCCAGTGTAATCGGTTTGCCTGTGCTGCTAATGAATGAATCTTTTTTCAACTTTTGCCAAAATTTATTCATTGCTTCTGTTTTTTTAATTTTATTAAAGGTAAACATTCGTAATTTCTATGGTTTCTTGAATAATCAATTGTGTTTTCGACTTGTAGTCCTACTTTGATTTGATTACTAAAATATTAAATAAATGCAGTTCTTGCAGAGGATTAATTATGTGTAAGTACTCATAAATTACATGATTTTATTTGAAAATAATCATGAATAAGGATAAGTATTTAAGAATGAGGATAATTTATTGAAATTGTAGAATACTTACTTGTTCCTAGATAGAATAATCTTGCAAGACCACCCAAAATCTGCCTTGCCAATCATGGGGTAGGATTTCAGAGGCCTTAAACCTAGTGGTCAAAACAGAGGCACCAAAATCTACAGGTCCTGTGTTTGAGTCATACTTAGGGCAATGTCTTTTCTCGTGCTGCAGAACCTTCATCGAGAAACCTCTTGGTCCCGGGTTCTCAACTTTGACTACGAGGTCAGGCCGATAAAATCCCTTCCGTTTCAACTTCAAAAATCATTTCCACTTCCCCCACAGCCAAAAAGCATAAAGAAAAAAAGAAGGAACACATCGACAACAAATGTATTGAGAAAGTTATCTCCAGCAAAACTGCTGAAGAGATGATCTTTATTTTAAGGAAAAACAAATATAACCACCTATTTTCCAAGTCAAAAGGACCAATAAAACATTTGTCCAGATAAGATAAACATCCACAACTACTACTACATAGTTGCATTTCAACAAACAGCTCATGGGCCTCCTCTTTCATGTGCCACTAGAAATCGCTGTTTGGAGCATTACTGATCCAGGAAAAATGCTAAAAATAAAGCTCAAATTACTGTTCATCAACTATACCTAGCCGCTGCCTCAAACAAGTCTCCTTAGATCTTCGTTTTCCTTGCTCAAAATATCGATTCTTGATTGGAAAACGTTTAACATTGCTTGAGCTCGCATCACTTCAATCTTCAGAGTTTCCCTTTCCATGGATGCATTTAAGATCTCATTCTCTAGATTGCTGATGAACTTCAAATACCCAGGAGGAACCGATTTCTCCAGATTCGAAGAATCGAATGTAGGTGACGGGTTGGACGGCTGGTTTTCTTTCGGTTCAGAAGATTTCAAAGGAAAATCCAAAAGTGCAGAAGAAAAATTTGTTGTTGTTTTCGTCATCATCATCTTTGTAGCGGGATCCTGACTTGTAGTAGTCGAATCCTCTGAGCCATTCGCGTTGCTTGAGTTCGGATCGTCTTGTTTTGACCTTTTTGTTTGGCCTAAAGACAGGGGCTCCAGATCATCATCTGATCTTTCTCTCTTGCACATGAATTCAATGCTTTTGCGTTCATACGAATACTCAAGGAGCAAAGGAGCCTTGTGTGTTTCCTGCAATTAAACAGCAAAACATTTAGTCAAGAATGTGTCAGACATAAGTTCTCATATATGTTCACATCCGTAAACCGGGATAGATCAGCAAATGAGAAAGAGCAACTGATGTGTATAAGGGCACTTTTAGTAGATACGGTAATCAAGGCATGTCTGTAAAAAATAGAGATCCAAATCATTCATATCCAAAAAAAAAAAACCACTTGTAGCAGAATATCGAACTTCTGCGCTACAAGAAATAGATGAGAGCGTGATATACTGCTAAAGCCAAACTACCTAGAATAACAAAAGGGTAATATACATATACCTCCTTGTGTTGTGTCTTAACTACCCCCCACCCCTTATTAAAAAAATTGAAATCCCATTTTTATCCCCCACCCCAAATACCTCTCACCCTTCCCCTCCCAATGGCGGATGCACATGAAGGGGACTAAGGTACATGTTCCCGATAGATTTTTGTCCTGCTGCTGTTAAAAATATATACCCTTAATGCTCTCGGTGCTCTCTTCAATTTCCCTTACTGCCCTCAGTGCCCGGTTTCTGGATAAGCCACCCCTTCCTTCTCTATTTATGCTGCCACCTTCCAGTTTCCTTTATGTTTGAGCACATGAGGTATCCTCTCCTAATAAGGATATCATTCCATTAAGGTCCTCCACAATACATACCATACTAACCGGCTCATGTTTTCTCCTCTTGCTTGGAAATGAGAATAGCTCCATTTTTGACCCCCCCGAAGAAAAAAAATGCATACAATTGCAAGAACGACTGCACAGGATTCACCATGGCATACACGGATACACCCAAGAACTCCGTTACAGTCAGTCTCCCATCCAGTATAATTGTTAGCTGAAAAAATGAAAGGTCTTAGCCCGGTAGAAGTTGGGAAGATTAAAGTGAAGATAGGGGGTGAATGTGGATGGTGATATGCTGATAGTAGGTCGAACGAGGAGAAGAGAGAGTGGGGATGCAATTATCTAGTCGCACTAGGACGAGGGGTTCAGTGGGGGTGGAGCTGCTTAGGAGAGGGGGAGGGGATGAGGAAGAGGAGATCGATGAGAATACAAAGTTATATAATCATGAAAAGGGGCACTCAAGGGATAAATCCGTAGTTTCGACAAATTACAGGGGAAGCAGATGTACATAACGCGTAACAAAAAGCAAATCACACCCTCACTTCCCACATATTCCCGTTAATCTCCCATTTTCATGATGAACAATTAATAGTTGCCTCGTTTTCATGATGATCAATTAATAATTGCCTTCAGTACATCAAGCAATCCATAAAATGTCACGGAGAGACACGAGGTAGATACTGAAAGGCAATTACATGGACTAAATTACGTTCTTTTCAATATTGATTGATCTTAAACAAAAATCACATCGGAAATGGAGTCAATCGTGAAGATTCCAAAAACATTCCTTCAATTTATTCGATCTTTTAAAAAGGAACGACTTGGGTCAAACACAACCAGAAGGAAAATCCAGTCTGAACTTTATAAAACTAATCATGCATGAACCGACTTGCATAATGATCCTAAAGTATTGGTAGTGCATATCATAATATCCGGTCTCTAAGGAAAATATAAAGAGAAACATTATAAATATTTTTACTTTGATATTATAATCACCTGTACATTAACTCGCATACGACAAAGTTCAAATGAGCGATATGCATGGCAGTGACAACCGTAGACTAACAGACAGATTTATAATTACGAAAAAATCGACACGTAAAGACCGAACCTGGTCCCGTTCATTGCATCCTGTTCTTGGCTCATCACCATTGGCCATATCGTCGTCTGCCTCACCTCCAGGAATATAGAGAGCAGTATCGTCATTCCACTCCTCTTCAATAAATGGTGCATAACGGTCCCCGTTTGGTGGTCCTAAGCCACTCTTCTGAAAGATTCTACATAGTACAAAAGCATCCTTTTTTTCCCCCAAGACAACCAAAAAAATCCATCTTTTTCAAAATCTTCATCAAAAAACAGATACCAACAATTAACACAAAAAGGAGTTTGTTGATTTAAAGCTGTTTATACCTGTGCCACTCCGGCTTTTTCAAATTGTTCATCAACAAGTCTGTACTCGTGCATGACCCAATTAGTCCTCTTCCCGTCAGGAGCACGACCACCATGAAAAACAAGTGTTTTCTTCATCCCAACGGTTTGAGATTTGTGTCTCACAGCACGATCTTTTCCAGTTGCTTTCCAGTATCCTTTACCCGTAGCACGGTTGAGCCGAGAACCATTTCCATACTTCCGATCCACAGGACTAAAAAAGTACCACTCCAGATCTCTTGTTTTTAAACATGAATAATCTGCAAGTAAAAAAACATGAACTGATTTATGGCGAAAAGCAAGAAGAAAATGGAAAAAAAGAGATAAACAGCTAATTCGATTTCCACAGAAAACAGATGCAAACGTAAACCAGGAGCATCAGGGGCTGGTGGATCACTAAAACTTGAATCCAAATATGACACAAAACAGCATAAAAACATGTACACCTAAGGCACGTTCAAATCATAAACTTAAAGTCAATCTGAGAGGAGACCATATACAGTGTCTGGGCACCATCACCCCCAACAATCATCAAGAGAATATGCATTAAATAGACGATATCTGAACATCCTCCCGAATTACGACATTCTAGTTGGATTGAATGTTACTCAAAGTAAAAATCCCAGCCCTGCGGATTTCAACAAGTGGGCTCGTCTCGAAAAAATCCCAACTTTGTGCATTTCAACAAGTGAAGGGATCACAATTCCGCTGTCTTATGCACGAAATCTCAACTTTGTCAATTCGGTCACTGAAATAAAAAACTACATTGATTTTTCTTTTTCTTTTTATTCACTCAATTCTTCTATGGACATCATCATACCCATCAAACATTTTTTTTTTCTTTTTCAAAATGGACAAAATTAATCATTCGCACCAAACGACAACAAATAAAAAAGTCAAGAAATGACAATAGAAAGCATGCATACACGAATTGGTCATTCCTCAAATTAAATTAACCAAAAACATTAATTAAATCTTAGTGTAAAAACAAAATTACCTGCTAATTCCCACGGCTCAGATTTGTACACGTCAATCTCAGATATAGCCTCAAATCTGAAGGGTTTCCCGCACACCTTCCGCCACAAATAGTACCGGACTAACTCCTCGTCCGTTGGATGAAACCTGAACCCCGGTGCTAACGAAGTCGGCGGCTGCATAGACACGGGCCCACCAATTCCACCTCCGATAGGCGTCGGGTGTCACCGCAACCATCTCCTGCGCCATTTTCTCCGCAACCCGACAAATTTAACCCCCCAAAAAGCCTCTCCTCTTTTGCAAATTTAAAATAAATAAATAAAAACAGAACCCAATAACAATTCTTTCTTGCTCTACAAATTCATATATCTATCAAGTAAATAGTCAGAGAGTGGAGTGAGGCTGGTGTTGATAAAATGGAGACAAGGAACGAATACAGATATGGTTTTGTGAGGCTAAAAAGAGGGTGTGGGGATGGGGGATTCACAGAGGGAAGAGATGGAACATGGGATTGCCCATCGGTTAAGAAAGCTGGAGAGAAAAATGGGGCGAATTGGGAATGGTGGATATGGAGGATGCTTGCTTGACACGGAAATCGAAATCAATGGGAAGAAGCAAAAAAGGAGTGAAGGAGGTTGTTGGCACCAAATATTAGTACTTTATCTTTTAGTTCAGGTTTTGTTGTTGAGAAGTATGATTACATGGTTTTTAAATACTTATAATTTCTTTTTAAGAAGAATTTAAGTCCCAATCCGTTTGGAACATTTTAAAACTCACAATATTTAAAGTGACATTCCAAACAAATTGGGACGGGATAGTACTTAATTTCGACTAATCCGGAGTTTCATCCCGAAGATACGTACTACATCCGTTTTAAAATATAAGTAATGTCATGAGTTTTCATACAGATTAAGAAATTGATTATTGTCATCAATTTGAAGGTTTAATGTCCAAAATACCCCTGACTATCATTAATCCAATAGTTGTTTATGTAATAAAAAATTGGTTTGATTGATAATAAATTAAGAGTAAAATACAAAAAAAATGTAATAAACATTGCATTGTTAATGTAGGAATACTTATATTGTGTGATAAATTAAAAAAAAAAAAACTTTTATTTTAAAACGGAAGCCATATATGGTCTATATATCTAGAATTCCGTACCGAAGATGTGTATATGGTCTGTATCTTTACTTTTATTCAGAGGTAAATTTGTAATTCATAAGTCATCTAAAAAAAAGGCATTTTAAACATTTCAATGTTGAGTTTTAGAAAATATAATGAGCAACATATATTTTAATTTTCATTGTAAAAAAATTCGGTAATTTATTTATCTACTGTATTAATTCACATTCTATAAATTTTCCTTATATCTATCGTATTATGAAATAGAAAATCTGATTTATTTATTCTCAAATAAAATTCCTATAAATTAGAAAAATGTGAATCTAAAAATATAAAAAAAGAATTCCTTAAGAGTATTTAAAGCAAAAGATTTTATAGAATAATTATAAAAGTCAATATAAAAAAGAAAGAGATTTTTCTTCGATACCTTAAATACTAACCTAAAATTGGTGCATGTACCGGCAAATAAGGCTTTTTTGCGTGAACCTTGCAAAGGAAAAATAAAAGATAACATAAATACATAAAACCCATGGTATGTAATTCTTGGTGGATGAATCACATAAATAACCTCTATGGGTTTATATAATCAAATAAATTTCCTACTAAAAATAAAGTATCGCAATTTTAGTATGGTTTTGGATTAAATATTATGTGTAAAATATATATGTCGAGTGGTTTAGAACCATCATAAAACTACGGATAAAGTATATATATATCTTTCCAGCCTTGTTCACATTGGCATCATACAATAATAAGCATATATAATAATAACTCTTGAAAAGTGTCACTATTTTGCTTTTATATATATATATATATATATATATATATATATATATATATATATATATATATATATCTTAACTAGTGTATTGTGTTTGCTTTACAGGATATTCTCAGATAATTATCGAGAATAATCTTTCAGTATTATTGGATTTTGACACCAATAGTGAGTCCTTTTCCAAAAAAATTTATCATCTGTAAATGCTCGAATTCGAGATCTTTTGCTTAATAAACTAGAATCGTTTCTTGTAAGCATATGAACATATATACAATTCCTTATTTAAAAATGTGAAATCATTTTGCGTAATCAATATGTAAAAGATTATGCATATATTTAATAAAGAATGATAAACGATATAGTAATTTTATAAAAGAAGTCTTTAATCAATTCTACACCAAATCTTTTTAAAGTACACCAAATCTACTTGAAAGATCACAAAGAAGATTTAAAATATATATGAATCTGTAGTCTGGCTTAAAGCGATGGTAGATTTAGTGTGGTGCAAGACTCCAAATGAGATCCTCAAATTTTATTCCTAAAATAATATAAAATAATACATATCCTTATTTTACAACATCTCAATTCAAAAACATCTACAACAGCATCCATATCCTTATCCCTATAACATTTCAAATAATATTAAATAATACATATTCTACCTCAAAACCCTATTTATACACATTAAATATTTATTATTTCACTCCAGCAGCATCTCTATCCCTATAATTTTTAACATTTAAATATGTTTAGGGCAGTGAATAGTGCATCCCCACAAGTAGGGATGTATTGTTCATATCCCTAAAAATAAATAGGGATATGACTCTCTCTTAGAAAGCTATTTGAGGCAAAACTCTATTTTTTATCTTCATTTTAGGGATAGAAGACGATATAGAACCTTCTGGAGTGCCTCTTAGAAGATATACACACTGAAGCCCTTTATTTTTATCCCTAAAATAATATAAAATAATGCATATCTCTATTTTACAACATCTCAATTCAAAATACTCCATAACAGCATCCATATCCTTATCTTTAACCATTAAAATAGAAATAGTGCTTTAAAATATGGATAGTGCTCCACAAATGAGAATACACTGTTCATTGACATTAAAATAGGGATATGGATGTGGCTTATGTTCTGGAGGTATTTAAGGGAAAATTTTACTTTTTATCTTTATTTTAAGGATAATGCATCATATAGGACTTCTGCTATAAATACTCTTAAAACCCCTTTTATAAAGTGACAATTATTATGAACAAACCCTTTAAAGAAAAATGGCATTTTTTTTCCAGAGAGAGGAGAATACACAGTTTGTCATAAGTTTGGTAATAATATTCAAAAATTAGTGATCAAGCCACTTAAACAAGAGCAATGTTTTACACGATAATACTTGGTTGACGAATGCATCTCAACAATCACTCAACAAAAAGTATAGAATTAGTGATCATTGTACTTAAATATAAATAATAAAAATGATATCATGAGTTTTAAAAAATATAAATAATTGACGATCAACTGTGTTTCTGCTTTTTTGAGTTTTTATTTACACACACATCCGTGTTTTCGGTTGTATAACGAATTATTTAAACGTACCATCATTTTCTAATAAATACTAACCAATGTTTTCGGTCCATGGGAGTCTCGATGCTATCTTGGGCACCACTATTGCCCCAGGAGAGCACCGGATCGGCGGATCTGGAACTATGATCGTATGGGAGTTTATACTTTGTTCGCTCAGTGGTACTTTCTCGGTCTTATCACTCTACCGACCAAAGATCGTGGTTGGGCCGACTACTTCGGTGGGGAGACCAAAATTTGGAGAGAGCTGTTGGCGGCCCTGCATGTACCTCGTATTCAACATTTCTTGTGGCGTTGCCTTAATGATTGTCTTGCTATCGGCCGGGGCTGCAGGAGGAATATGGCGGCGGACGGTGTCTGTTTAGCTTGTGGAGAGACATTGGAAACAACTGCGGCATGTACTTTTGAATGCGAGATGGTGGATAGAACCTGGCAGGTGTCACTATTTTATGGGGTATTGGGGCGCCTCCGCTCTGCCACTTTTCTAGACTTCTTTATGAGGTTGCTCGAGGATCAGGGTGCTCAGGTTACCGCGAGATTTGTATGGCTTATGTGGGGGATTTAGAAGGCGCGCTGCTCTACAGTGTTTGATGATCATGCTGTTAATGTTTTTGCAATATGTACACGGTCTCTAGCAACATCAGCTGAGTATGTGGTGGCATTGGAGACCTATAGGGCACAGGGCTCGGTCCAGCACTTGCCGGATAAATGGGTAAAGCCTTCGGAGGCGGTGATAAAAGGCAATGTGGATGCGTCAGTTACTGAGACTTGAGCGGCGGTGGGAGTTATTTTCCAAGATTCTCATGGGGCAGTTCTTCACACCTTCGCGTATCATTTTGATCCAGGGGACCCGGTGGAATACATGGAGTTAAAGGCTATCTTCTTGGCTCGGCGAGGCGAGACACTTGGGAATTCAACGATTAAAGGTGGAGAGTGATTGCTTGGCGTGTGTTTTGCGTCTCCGACGGCCAGTAGAGGACCTTACGACTCAGGGTTGTTTGTTGCAGGACTGCTTGACCCTCTTATCCAGTTTTCATCAGTTTCTTTTTTATTTATTCGGCGTGTGGGGAATGTCCCAGCGCATCTTCTAGCTAGACATGCTTTGAAAGTTATTTCTAGGACATCTTGGGGCGTCTCGCCTCCTGGTGACGTTTTGGCCGCTTGTTTGACGGATGTTGATTAATAAAGTTCTTGTTTTGTCAAAAAAAAAATTGCCGATATATAATCACGAAAATATAAGCCGCCGACTCATATTTGTATTCATTTATTTAGAGGGTATTATTACTATTATTACGGTTATTATAATAATAATTATAGTTATAATTATACTTTTTTTTTTAATTCTTATAATTATACTTATTTGTAGTAGTATATGCTTCGAAGATCTTAAAATATTTTAGGTAGTGACAACATCATAATTATCAAGCATGGCTCCCAAAGCGGTTGGGATGGACGGCCTTCCCCCGCTCTTTTGGCAATACAAAAGAGCGGTCCTTGAGAAGGCCCGCATCATCAGCAATGATATGGAGGTCCTTGAGAAGGCCCGCAGTAGGAAGAGGTCGCTTGTGAAATCTAGTGTTGTAAACTTTGTCTTGGAGCCCTTTCGGATGGCAGCTTTCCGGTGGAGGCGAATCGGTCATTTATCTCTCTGATTCCCAAGCAATCTTCAATGCATAATGTGACTGATTTACGCCCTATTGCTCTCTGTAATGTTGTGGTGAAAATTATTACTATGGTTTTGGCAAATCACATCAAGCCCCTTATGTCTAAACTTGTCGTGTCAACTCAAGCTAGCTTAATTCCTGGAAGACAAACTATTGATATTATTATTATTGTGCAAGAAATTATTCATCATATGAAGCTTCGGAAAGGCAAGAAGGGGTTGATGGCGGCCAAAATAGATCTCGAAAAGGCCTTTGATAAGGCCAGCTGGGGGTTCTTGAGACATGTGCTTATGTCCATTGATTTGGAGTCTTATATTGTTGATCTGATTATGTTTTATATTGAAACTGCTTCTCTCATTATTCTTTGAAATGGCATGCAGTTAGACAGTTTTAATCCGAAGGGTGGTGTTTGTTACTGTGACCCTTTATCACCCTATATTTTTGTTCGTTGTACGGAGGTTCTTGGACATTTGATACAGAAGAAGGTTGTTACAACAATGTGGAAACAATATAAGCTTTCCAGGGGCGGTCTTACGATTTCCCACTTATTCTTTGCACATATTCTTATTTAGTGAGGCATCCACAGGTCAAGCTATGGTTATTAATAAAGAAATAGAAAAATTATGTGTGGAGTCGGACGTGAGAATTGATTTTGATAATTCTAGGCTTTTCTTCTAAAAAAAATACGCCAAGATACTTGATTCGGGCTATTAGCTCTGAAGTAGGCATTGAAACGACTCTCAACTTGGGAAAATATCTTGGCTTGCCTGTGTTGCATGACCATTTAGCTAGTAATCATTTCGAGTTTTGGTGGCCTAAACCCATTTAAAAAAACTCTCGTGGTGGAAATCAATGTTTCTTTCAAAGTCGCTAAACGGATTTTGATTCAATCGGTTACCTCTACTCTTTCTTCGTGGTGCCATGCGGTGACTCAAATTCCTCAAGATTGAATGACGCTCTCGAACGGATCAATATCATTTATTTTTTTGGGGTGGGGGGCGACGTGGATAAAAGTAAGCTCCATTCCATCTGGTTGGGATAATATTTGTCGGCCCAAGAGGGTGGGTGGCCTCGGTCTCGTGGATTTGAAGGTGATTAACAAGGCTCTTCTTGTTAAGCTTGGTTGGAGACTCCTCACCAAGCCCGGAGCTTTATGGGCTCGTATACTACGTGATATATATGGGGATGTTTTTAATGAGAGGACTCACCACGGGGCTTCTCCTATTTTGAGGGGTATTTTACATGGTAAGGACACTCTCGGACAAATTGTTGCCTGGGATTCTGAGAATGACAAATGGATATGGGAGCACATGCCCTCGGGAAATTTCTCCATGCAATTGTGTTATGACGTGCTTCAAGCGGCAGGGGAAACCTTGCAAGCACATTTTTGGAATCGAGTTCGGTCAACACTGGGCCCTCCAGGGCCGGCCCACCACTAAGGTGAAGGAGCCGGTGGTCTTAGGCCCACGGTGCCCAACATTACATGTTTCAATAAAAGAAAAAAAATTCATGTAGATCCAATCCGATTCAAACTAATATAATGTTTTAATTTTTTTTTATTTGAATCGATAAAGGCCAAACAAAATACTCGAATCGATAAAGGTCCAAAAAAAATTTTACTTGGCCTAATTCGAATCGATAAGTATGAAACTTCAAACTAAAATGGCTAATTCAACGACTTGACCTTAGGCCCAAAAAATGCCAGGCCGGCCCTGGGCCCATCAACGACTTAACCTCTTGGTTTGGGAGGCTAGACATAGAATTTTGTACACAAATTTGTTTATTCACAATAGAATACCGGAGGTGGATGCAACATGTGCCATTTGTCATTCCCTTATGGAATATAATCTTCATGCTTTATGTTATTGTCCTTGGATTAAGGGAGTGTGGTGTCAAATTTCCCCCCAAAGATGGCATCACTGTTTTTTTGGCTTCACAAGAGATAGAGTTTAGAAAGATGATAATCTTATCATGATTTCATTAACAATCTGATTACATGTGATATATTGGGTACAATCCAACAGACTAGATTCTATCAAATCTAACACCATACACATGGACCAATACATGACATCCACATCATCACACAATAACAACTTATTTCTTAACAACCCCCTTCAAACTGAATGTGGAATACACTCTACATTCAGTTTTGGCTCTGAATGGTATGAAATTCACTCAGATAAATCCTTAGTCAAGATCTCTGGCAGGATGATCACATGTAGAAATATGTTGGACATTTAGCTTCCCTTCAAGCACTTGATTTCTCACATAATGGACATCTATCTCAATGTGCTTGGTCTTTGAGTGGTAGACTGGATTCTGAGCAAGCCCTTCAGGTCCAGTATTGTCACAATAAATGACTGGTTTTTGAGGAACTTTAATGCCAAGTTCAGACATGAGGGACTTCAACCAAGCTATATCAGCTGCAGCATGTGCTAAGCTTCTGTACTCAGATTCAATGCTGGATCTTGAGACAACTTGCTGCTTTTTAGAGTGCCAGGAAACAAGTGATGACCCTAGATAAATACAATGACGCTACCGATTTCTATCATAGGGCAAAGAACCCCAACCAACATCGAATACCCAAAGAATAACCAAATCACCAAAGAGGTTTGAAGTGTAAGTTGTAGTCAAGTGAACCTTTTATGCATCTCAATCAGTCTTTTAAGAGATTTCAAAGGCACATCTCTTGGATCATGCATGAACCGACTAAGTGAATTGACAACATATGCAATGGCTGGTTTAGTAAATATCATATACTGTAATGCTCTAATAACACTTCTATACAAGGAGGGATACATAGGATTACCTTGATTCGGTTCAAATGTCTTACCAGTAACCATAGGGGTAGCAACATGTTTCAAATTGTTCATTCCCAGTCTGTTTAGAAGCTGTTGACCATAATGCTTCTAACTCAGAAATAATCCATGTGAGTTTCTTGTGGCTTGCATTCCTAGAAATTGACTAACTTCTCCCAGTTTTTTAAGTGGAAACATTGAGTGTAAAAGTTTGACAAATTTCTGGATGTACTGTTCTGAGTTCCCAGTAATAAGAAAGTCATCTACATAGACTAGAATGTATAAAGTGACTGTACATTCCTTTAGAATGAAGAGAGAAGTATCAGAAATTGCCTGCCTGAATCCCCATTTTACCAACTGTCCTCTCAGTTCTTCAAACCAGGCTCTTAGGGCCTGTTTGAGGCCATCCAATGCCTTATTCAACCTGCAAACATAATCAGGCTTTGTGGTGCTCTCAAAACCTGTAGGTTGTGGCATGAAAATAGACTCCTGCAACTTACCATTCAGAAATGCATTATTAACATCAACCTGTTTAATGTGCCAATTATTATGAACAACAACACTCAGAAAGACCCTAATAGTGGCTGCCTTAGCCATAGGGCTAAAAGTTATTGAGTAATCCACCCCTCTTACTGTGAATGCCTCTTGAGTCTTGGCTACTAATCTAGCCTTATACTTGAGAACTGAACCATCAGGTTTCAGTTTGGTTTTGAACACCCATTTATTGCCCACTAGGTGTTGATGAGGTGAAGATGGTACAAGGTCCCATGTGTGATTAGCAATAAGAGCATAGTACTCCTCTTTCATGGCTCTTTTCCATTGAGGTAGAGCTAAAGCTTCAGATACAGAAGCTGGTTCAGAAGTGAAATCACTTACACATTGCTCAGGCAGAAGGGTAAAAAAGACATGGGTTTTGATGAGCATAAAATTTACCCCAACAAACAAAAAACAATTTACAAGGACTCGAAACTATGGGTAAACTAACTCTCTAACCGGCAGTGTACCGGGTCGATTGCTAGAATAGCTACAGGAGTACGAGGTCGAACCCAAAGGAATCGTGTTTGCAAGTACCAAAGTGAACGTAATGCTTAGTCTAGGTGATCAAAGTTTTAAGGTTTTGTTACTACAACGACACTAGTGATTCTAACTGACGAATCTAAAGTTAAAAAGAAAGAAGATTAAACTACTAAGTTTTAAAGATAGTTAAAGAGACATAACCGAACCATGATCAAAATAGCTAGTTTCACCCTAAGGAATGACGAAACCGGGAGTGTGCATTAAACAAACGAACTCTTACATTCAATTCCACGGGTACGTACTCCTAATCCCGGTATTAGGTTCTGAACAACTCTTCCCCAACACCTTAAGCCTAGTCAACTGACCTTCCCTAAGAGAGGTTCATTCACAAGACAATCATGCACAAGAGCCGTTTAAACGTTAAAACGAGTAACCTCACTCTAAGAAGTGATCCTAGAACCCTTTTTCCCACATCTCTCTATCTGAACAACTCTCAAGATTGATGTGTGTGATTTTTGACCTAGGTGATCAATCTAGCCCAAATCCGTTATAACAAGTTCTAAGACGTGAAAGATGCAAGAAACAACAATAAAAAGCACTACCCACTCCCAATTTCATCACCCAAAGGGTGATTTCACCAAATTTCACATGATTCGGCTATGAAGATGTTTAGCTACACATTATACTAATCAAAACATGCATAAAACAGTAAATAAGAGCCATAACAAGTAAAAGAGAAGAGAGATATACCATAAAATTGCAGAAATTCGAGTTGAGATCCAAAAAGTACAAAATATAGAAGTAATTAAAAGGTGGTCTCTTAGTGTTTGAAGTGAAAATCTAAGCTAAGAAATGGAAAGATTAAGCTAAGATGTTATTGATTTACACTAAGAGAGAGTATTCTAAGCTATTACAAAATTCGAGCTATGAAAGGGGTAAGGAAATAGGTGTTTGATCTACATAAAATTACTCTATTCTAAACTATTTACAAAAATCGAGCAAAAAGGGTCGGGTTATGCTAAGGAAAGGGAGAGAGTTTGGCTAAGAAGATGAATAATCATCCCAAAATGGACTAAGGGGGGTATTTATAGGTGGAGGAAAAATCCTGCAGATTTTGGTTCGAACGCTAGTTCCAAACAAGTGGAACGTGCGTTACGCTTGAAAATTCAGGCGACTTAGGGCTTCGTCTTGCGTAACGCTGGTTTGAAAAGGCAGGAACGCGCGCGTTAGAAGTGCGAACGCTGGTTTGAAAGCAGAGAACGCGGCGTTGTAGAGGTCCAGAACGCTGGTTTGAGGTAGTTCTTGCCGAACCAGGCGTTTGAAGGGCTGAACTCGCTTGACTCGCAACTCGAACGCTGGTTTGGGCTTGAACGCATGATTTGGGGTCAGAACGCTGGTTTGAGGGTTCCAAACCAGCGCTTTGGATCTGTGCCACCAATTCTTCACTTTTTCTCCTTTTCACCTCTTTCTCGCCTCGGTCATGTTTCTCATTGTAAACCCTTGCCTTTCGGGTCATCGAGACACCTATACCCTACATCATCACAATAGCCAAAACAACCAAAACATTCCAAAGGGTAAACGTGCTCGGGAATGGGGTCAATATCATCGAAAAGGGTGGTAAACTATCAAAAATGACAGAATTACCCCCGTGCTAGAACTCTCAATATTACCCCGAAAGTGGTCTAAATCATCCAAAAAAATGTGCTGAAAATGTGGTAAACAGGGGCCAAACATCATGTGAGTCACGTAAAATTGACTCCTATCAACCACCCCACACTTAGCCTTTGCTCGTCCCTCGAGTAAAATAGGCGTTTTAAAACAAACCAAGTGGATTCAACTTTATGATGTAGGTGCTACTACTCACACTCTCAAGGTAACCACAAAGTAAGAAACACGAACATATACACATTGGTGCAACATTATCAAGAAAATGGAGTGTGTGTGGTGCCAAGCTAAAACCAAGTGCTCAAAATGATTGTCGGGCTTGAATCCCAACCAAACGCCTACCAACCGTCTCTCATAATCACTAGCCTCTCCACTAATCAAGGTCACTAAGTTTGGACACGATCGAAAGCAGGACTTGAAGGGTTATAATGTTAGGCCAGGGTAATTTTGGTTAATCGAAAGGGGTATTTTGGGAACTGGAGAAAAAGAAGTACGAGTGAACCTAATCAACACATGTACCACTTTATCTCTACCATACAAACCATCCAAACTCCTTTTGATTTAATTAAACACTTTGGGAACCATAGGATACTAACATACCCGAACTCATTGCCACACTCAACTATATTTCAAGTGTTATGAGGTGAGATCGAATACATTAGCACCTATCTCACTATCCCAACTCCAACATCATAAAAATCACTTTTGAGCTCATTACTTTTGACTCCAACCCTTTATTTCTATAAACATCAACTTTTATTCAATGAAAGCTAATGTATTTTGAACTTTTTTTTTTTTTTAAAAGAAGATAGAAGAAGGTTCTTTTCCTTGGCCCAAAAGCTGAACACCAAGCCCAAACGAGCTCCTCAACACCTTATAGCTCAAAACAAGAAACAACAACCCAATCAAAACATCATATTTCCCCACCCCACACTTGTTTTAGCAAGTGTGCTCCAACCAAGGACTAGTCCACTCGTAGGTTAAAATGAAGGATATGTGACCATATTTAAGGCTCGGGGTAGGTTTCGACTAAGTAACAAACGGCTCTAAAACGAATGGTGGTCAGACCATTCTATCAAGGCTGAGAGGGGTTACGAAGGGTAAATGTTCCGGTTAAGGCTTATTTGGCTATGGTAGGGTCAAAAGAACGCCAAAACCGTCATCCCATGTCCTACTTAGGTGTACCTTAAACATTTCGCCTCAAGACTAGTGATATGAAAGGTGGTAGCAATCAAATTGTGCACAAGGTGTAGCTTCGTGAAATAATAAACTCCATTCTCAAGATAATATCAAACCGCAATGCATATGTTCGGGATCCCGACTAAGGTGATCACCACTCGATTGTGAGAGTAACACATACAACACGGTGTTAAGACCCTTGAAAAATTTTAAAATTAACCAAAAATCGACTGAGCCCGATCATAGGCTAAGCATACCACATTTATAGCACATTCAAAGAACAAAAACAAGAAAACGGCTAAGTCTCCCACCCCACACTTAAACGAAACACGTCCTCGATTGTGTGAGAGATAAAAGGAAAGGAGGACTTAGTTGTTTAATCGAAACCCCAAAGGCGCAACCGACACTCGAAACTCGTGACACCTCGTATAAGTCCATCCCGAAACCTAAAGCGAGAACAACAGAAACAAAGAAAGCGCATGCACGGAAAAGTCCACGTGCTAAAGATCAAGCAATAGGTAAACGGGTGCGTAAGAAAACGAGTCCATGCCACTAAACGATATCAAAGCATGCCGAGGGGAATGAGATATGCAATGGACGGATACAATATAACAATAAAACTCGAACATCCACGCATGCGAAAAATGGCGGCATAAACATCCCAATAAAATGTCAATCACAAGGATAAAAACATGCACGGTCAAACAGGCCTCGGGGGTGAACAATGATTACAAATGCGTATCAACAAGTGAAGGGATAAAAAACAGCCAAAAGTCGAGAAATTAAAAGTCAACACGCTTCTAAGCGAATCACCAAAAGTACCCACAAATAGATGAAAAACAGATTAGCCAAAAGAAGCTGCAACTCTCAAAAGAAATGCAGAAATAATGAAAAACAAGCTAGCTGCTCTGGCCCTGTACATCAAACTGGAGGATTACGTGTCTTTGGAAGATGGTGCGATCACAAAGAATCGCACTCTCAGTCGTGTAGTCTCAAGCAGCACCGTCCCCACTGTCTCTCGACCGCATCCGCCGCCTCATGCCCCGTCTCTGCCTCAACATCCAACGAATCATCCGCCTCGGCCTCTATCTCGAATCTCGACCCCTCATCGGACTCATCCTCTAGCAGGCTCTCGGTAATCCGGCCGCAGATCGGCCTCTATCTCAGGTGTGTACTTTGGAAGGTCAGTAGTATCCAAGTTCGCGTGCGGAAGATGGACTCTCTTTGAGCTCGAGCTATCGCCGGGTTCTTCAAAGAACCCATTCATCATGATCCGCAGATCGCCCATCCAATCTCGTTGCTTGTGGGCTATCAATGACCCCTTGCCTCTCGCTCAACCACGCCCTCCGGTGAAAGGTATGGTAGGTGTAGGTTGAGGTAGAGTGGTGGAGGAGGTGGAAGGTCCAGCCCGGGAGGTGGTGGGATGGTGGTGGTGGTGACAGTGGTGAGGGAGGTGGTGGTATAGGCAATGTGGTGGAAGTAGGCGGAAGAAGTGGAGGTAGGGGTGAAAGGCCGGAGGACCGTGTGGATGAGCCGTCTGGAAGGCCGAGAAGCGAGACGAGCATTGAACGACTTAGGCATGATAGGCAAAACTTTGCTCCTCCTAACTGATCATCTCCGCATACTCACCAACAAACAAAAACAATTTACAAGGACTCAAAGCGTGGGTAAACTAACTCTCTAACCGGCAGAGTACCGGGTCGATTGCTAGAATAGCTACAGGAGTACGAGGTCGAACCCAAAGGAATCGTGTTTGCAAGTACCAAAGTGAACGTAATGCTTAGTCTAGGTGATCAAAGTTTTAAGGTTTTGTTACTACAACGACACTAGTGATTCTAACTGACGAATCTAAAGTTAAAAAGAAAGAAGATTAAACTACTAAGTTTTAAAGATAGTTAAAGAGACATAACCGAACCATGATCAAAATAGCTAGTTTCACCCTAAGGAATGACGAAACCGGGAGTGTGCATTAAACAAACGAACTCTTACATTCAATTCCACAGTGCACGCATCTAATCCCGGTATTAGGTTTCGAACAACTCTTCCCCAACACCTTAAGCCTAGTCAACTGACCTTCCCTAAGAGAGGTTCATTCACAAGACAATCATGCACAAGAGCCGTTTAAACGTTAAAACGAGTAACCTCACTCTAAGAAGTGATCCTAGAACCCTTTTTCCCACATCTCTATCTCGAACAACTCTCAAGATTGATGTGTGTGATTTTGACCTAGGTGATCAATCTAGCCCAAATCCGTTATAACAAGTTCTAAGACGTGAAAGATGCAAGAAACAACAATAAAAAGCACTACCCACTCCCAATTTCATCACCCAAAGGGTGATTTCACCAAATTTCACATGATTCGGCTATGAAGATGTTTAGCTACGCATTATACTAATCAAAACATGCATAAAACAGTAAATAAGAGCCATAACAAGTAAAAGAGAAGAGAGATATACCATAAAATTGCAGAAATTCGAGTTGAGATCCAAAAAGTACAAAATATAGAAGTAATTAAAAGGTGGTCTCTTAGTGTTTGAAGTGAAAATCTAAGCTAAGAAATGGAAAGATTAAGCTAAGATGTTATTGATTTACACTAATAATCTAACGAGTCTAAAAGGAGAGAAAGGGACATAGCCGAACCATGATCAACATGACTAGTCTCAACCCTAGGGTAGACAAAACCAAGAGTGTGTAGTGAGCTAAACGAGTTCTTGCATTCAATCTCACGGGTGCGAACTCCTAAACCCGGTGTTAGCGCCTCGAACAACTCTCTTCTAACACCTTACGCCATGCTAAGGTCCGAACAACTCTCTCCTAGCATGTCATTTCTAGCACTCGAGCCGCTTAAACGTAGAAACAAGTAACTCACAACGAGCTCGGTTTAACAACTAAACCGAGACTACACCGCGATCCTAGAACCCCTTTTCCCACACCCTCTCTCTCGAACAACTCTCAAGAGTGATGTGTGTGATCTTTGACCTAGGTAGCTAATCTAGCTCAAATCCGTTATAACAAGTTCTAAGACGTGAAACATGCAAGAAACAACAATAAAACGCAACACCCACTCCCAATTTCATCACCCAAAGGGTGATTTCATCACATTTCACATGACCCGGCTATAGGGAGAAATTAACCACACATTATACTAGTTAAAATGTAAAGAGAACAAGAAATAAGAGACATAACAAGTAAGAGAGAGGAGATTATTACCATAAAAGTGCAGAAATTCGAGTTGGAGAAGAAGGGTACAAGAGAGAAAATCAAATAAAAGGTGGAGACTTGTTAATTGAAATGAAAATCCAATCTAAGAAATGAAAAGAGTAAGGAAATAGGTGTTTGATCTACATAAAATTACTCTATTCTAAACTATTTACAAAAATCGAGCAAAAAGGGTCGGGTTATGCTAAGGAAAGGGAGAGAGTTTGGCTAAGAAGATGAATAATCATCCCAAAATGGACTAAGGGGGGTATTTATAGGTGGAGGAAAAATCCTGCAGATTTTGGTTCGAACGCTAGTTCCAAACAAGTGGAACGTGCGTTCGCTTGAAATTCAGGCGACTTAGGGCTTCGCCTTGCGTAAACGCATTTGGTTTGAAGGCAGGAACGTGCGTCTTGTGAGGTCCGAACGCTGGTTTGAAGGCGAGGAACGCGGCGCTCAGAGGTCTCAGAACGCTGGTTTGAGGTAGTTATTCTTTGAACCGCGTTTGAAGGGGCTGAACTCTCGTTTGACTCGTAACTCGAACGCTGGTTTGGGCTTGGAACGCCGGTTTGGGGTCCGAACGCTGGTTTGAGGGTTCCAAACCAGCGTTTGATCTGTGCCACCAATTCTTCACTTTTTCTCCCTTTTCACCTCTTTTCGCGCCGGTCATGTTTCTCATTGTAAACCCTTGCCTTCGGGTCATCGAGACACCTATACCCTACATCATCACAATAGCCAAAACAACCAAAACATTCCAAAGGGTAAACGTTAGCTCGGGAATGGGGTCAATATCATCGAAAAGGGGTGGTAAACTATCAAAAATGACAGAATTACCCCCCCGTGCTAGGAACTCTCAATATTACCCCGAAAGTGGTCTAAATCATCCAAAAATGTGCTGAAAATGTGGTGAACGGGGGCCAAACACTGTAGCAGAGTCACGTAAAATTGACTCCTATCAGGTTTGTAGACACCACTTTTGGATCTGGTTTGCATTTTATGACCAGTAGGAGAAGGGATATCTGGTGATGGTGATGATGATGGTGAGGACTGCTGAGATGACTCTACAGATGCAGAATGAGGGATATGAGAAGAACTAGAACTTTTTGAGGACGAGGATGAGAATCTTGATACCACAGGTGAGGATATGGGGCCTGGAAGAGGGGAATTTGGAGGAGGAGTAAGAGATTCAGTAGATGGGATAGATGAACTAAGGTTGTCAAGAAAGGAGTAGGAAGGATTGGTAGGAGGTGCAAATGATACAGGTTTTGTAGTAGGATGTAAGGAGGACTAGGGAAATTTAAGTTCATTGAAGATGACATCTCTACACATATAGATTCTACTTGTCATATCCATGCATTTGTGTTCTTTGTGAATATGACTGATGCCAATATAAACATATTTCTGTGTGTGATACTGGACTTTCTGATTATGGTAAGGTCTGAGGTAAGGGAAGCAGGTACAACCAAAGGTTTTAATGAGATTGTAGTTAGGTTTCTTGTGAAACAGGGATTGGTGTGTGTTAAAGGTGATTTTATACGATTTATAACGCTATATTTTATGATAATTTCCCCCATATTTGTATGAATTTGCATAAGAAACGTGTGTTTAATGAAAATATTGAGTAAATGATATTTTAAAAGAGTTAACCGCAAAATATGTTGATTTATGTGCTTTAATTATGTTTTTACGATTATTTGAGCGATATTACATTTTGCGATGTTTTTATATGATATAGATACATTTTTCAAGGCTCAAATGATGATCAAAAAGAGATAAGAGTCGAAATATAGGATGATAAAAGAGATAATGAAGGAATTGACGGGAAGAAAAGAGATAAAGATCAAAGAAATCAAGATTCGATCGTTTGCACTGGCGTCCAGAATCTCCGTCCAGTGGACGGGCGTCTGATGAAGTGAACGAGCGTCCAGGGATGGGAAGTTGATTCAGGAAGTTTGGACGCTGGATGGACGAGCGTCTGGTCATGACTCGGCCCGATTCGAAGTTCTATTGAAGAGTGGACGGGCGTTCACCCTATCCAGACGGGCGTCCGGTAGCCGACTTAGCAGAACCGACTTAGAAATCTATAAATAGGCGGCTGTTTCTCAACCCAAAACATACCATACACTCATTATTCAAAACCCTAAACCTAGGGGCGGCTTTAGGCTGCGTTTTTCTTCCTTTTTATTCCAGTTTTTATGCACTTTAGTTTAGATTAAAACTAGTTACTTTTTATGCACTGTTTCTGCAAATTTGAGTTGCTGAGGATGTTCAGAGGCTAAAAGCTTCATCAAACGAGTATTGTGAAGCCATCCAACAATTGTTGATTTCTTTTTCATCGATTATACTGTGAGTTTTTATTAAAGGTTGTTTCTTATTCATGATTATTGTGTTTAAATTGCTCTTATGTCGGAAGATATGCATGTGTTGATTGTTTATTGTTGATGGAAATCTTAATAAACCTAGATCACCATGAATAAGAATAGTAATTTGAATCTATCATAACGGAAGTTAATAGGTTTAATTGCTAGATTATAACGTAAAGTTTGCACCTTTGGTTAGAAAACGCGTTAATCTTGCATTGGAAAATAAAAGATTAATAGATGAAATTTCTAAGAAATTAGGGTTCATGTTTAGATAAGGTGAATCACAACCTAGATAAAAACCAAAATATAATCGAGATAGGGAATCAATGCTTGTTGGATAGGTGGATCAATCCTCGTTTTTTCGTTACACACTTGATTTAAATCCCTAAAACTTGAATTTGTTTAATTAGTTTATTTTTATTTGAATCTTAGATTAGTTTAGTTAAAGGTTCGCAACCCGTATTCCTCCTAGCTTTGGATTATATCCTCTGTCTAGTTTTATTTTCTGTTTTGTTTTGTTTTATTCGCTGTTTAGATTAATTTCGTGACATAGCTTAGGTTAGACAAAAACTAGAATCACAATTGTTTAGTTCCCCGTAAGATCGACCCGGCATTAACCACTAATACTACGATCCTTATACTTGAGGTTAACCGGATTATTACTTGTTTGTTTTGTTTTAATAAAATCCGTGGACAAGTTTTTGGCGCCGTTGCCGGGGAACCGGACGGTTGTCTAGTTTTTGTTTTTCGTTTTTTTTTCTGTTTGTTTTTGTTTTTATTGTTTTTATTTCGTTTTAAATTCCTGTTTTTAGTTGATAATCGTTTAGGTAATTAGTTAATTAGGGTTTTAGTTTAGGGTTTAAGGTTCTCTTGTGATTAGTTCTCCTCTTTGTTCTCTCTCTCTGCTTCTTTCTATTCTTTCGTTCCCCTTCTTTTCTGTTAATTTCTGCAAATTTCCTGTTTATGTTCTAATTTTCCCGCTACCAAACGGGCGTCTGAGATCTTGGACGCCCGTCCGCTGGAAAATTATCAATTATGTTCTATTTTTATTCACTTAGACGAGCGTCCATAAAATTTGGACGCCCGTTCAAGTTTTCTGTCTTTCAGACGAGCGTTTGGACTACTAAACGCCCGTCCAGTCCAAATTCCACCCGGACGCCCGTCCAAGACATTGGACGTCCGTCTGGACCCTTTTTCTTCAATAATTTTGTTTCTTTTCCCTCTTTCCTTTTCCTTTCTTTAGGCTTTTAATTTTTAGTTTAGGCTTTTAATTTCTTAGTTTTTAGGCTTCTTTTCACTTGTTTTTGGTCCGGTTTATGCAAACTCGAGTCAAAAGGACCGTTATTATACACCCTCGACCCGAGCGAACCGTAGTCCGCCAAACAGCAGATTTTCCGTTCATGTTACGCGACAGAGCCGAGCAAGATCTTCAAGATCAATTAGCAAGGGAAATCATCGATTTTGTGATAATGGCCGCTAATAATGAGACGACGTTGGCGGACTACGCCATGCCAGGCGTAAGTCAAAGTCAACCGGCTATTGTTATCCCAAAGCCATTACCGCACAAACCTTTGAGCTAAAGCCAGGACTTATCCAGATGATGCAACACGCATCAATTTTTCATGGCTATCAATCAGAGAATCCGCATACCCACTTACATACATTCTTAGAGATATGCGGTACTACACGCATCCAATGAGTGAGTGAGGATGCTATCAAGCTTAAACTCTTTCCATTTTCTTTGAAGGGAGAGGCTAAAGAGTGGTACACCTCTCTCCCCTCTGAATCTATCACCAATGATTTGAGTGCGGTAGGGCATTATCACGGAATGTCCTATACCACTATGAGGTTCAATAGCTCCCGACTGCCTGATGATAGTAGTCCAGCTAGGGTGTTATCACGAAACGTCCTATTGCTGGGAATGAGGGCGTATGCGATAAGTGTGTAATTAAGAGAATTTTAAGAAAAAATTAGTGAATGGCAATGTGAAAAGATGGTTGGAAACCGTAGTTATCTTCTAACTATCCCCAGTATAAACTGAATGATATGTTGTAGGGATTATCCTCTGAGTATGTCAGAAAGGTCTTAAATACCCTCTATCATTCTTTTCGGAATATGTATGTTTTGTGAGGTGCATGTTATAATCGTTTTTATATTTCTAATTTAAATGGGATGTTGGCTAGTTTTGCTTGAATCAATTTCAAGTGTGGATTTAGTGGAAATTTATTATGGCTATGCACACACACTTGGGTGAACCTCTAAACTATTGAATATGCTTTATGGTTGCATAAATGTTTATATGTCTCGAGTCTTGATTATGTTTTGTCTTGCTCGACGAGCAAGGTTTAAGTGTGGGGAGTTGTTAAGGGTGATTTTATACGCTTTATAAGGATATATTTTATATCAATTTCCCATATTCGTATGTTTCCCATAGAAATCGAGCTTTATATTGAAATATTGAGCAAATGGTGTTTTTAATAGTTAAATTGCAAAACGAATTAATTATGTGCTTAAATTGTGATTTTATATGATTTTGGGATTATGTTACGCTTTGGTATGTTTTCCTAATTTGTAGATACACATTGGTTATGGAAAAGATGATCTTAAAAGAGAAATTCGAGTGGAGAAAGAATCAAAAGGATTTATGGAAGAATAAAAGATTTAAGGAAAGAAATCAAGTGTTGATCCAGTCTGGACTGGCGTCCAAGGCCCGTCCAGAGTGGACGGGCGTCCGCCATATTCAAACGGGCGTCCAAAGAAGAAATTTGGTACAGAGAGTTTGGACGCTGAGTGAACGAGCGTCTGATCAAGTCCAAGGCATTCTGGACGGGCGTCCGTCCGCCGACTTAGCCTGGCCGACTTAAAAGTCTATATAAAGCAGCTGCGCCCCAACCCTAATTCATTCAGAATTTCTTATACGAAAAATATACTCAGCAGCCGCACTTTCTGAGAGTTCCAATAGCCGATCACCCGAGCCTTGTGCTCGGGTGATCCGGGTTAGATTAGGATGCTTTTGTTTTATTTGTGATTCATGGAGATCATCCATTGTATAAACTATGTGAGTTCATCTTTTTGATTTATTCAAGCTTTGTTTCTCTTCATGATTTTTGATTTATTTTGTATCGTTCTATGATTATGATGCTATCGTGTGAACTCATATCGAGAGATTTGTTTACTAATTGATATGTTTACAACATACGGAAGTTGCGTAAACTAGATCACCATAGAAAGATAGGATCTTTAATCGTTAATTCGTGACAAATTAATGGATTAATTATCTAGGTTGTTAGATTCTAAAATACGAGTTAACTCGAATCTACACCTTTGTTTTGTATGGAAATTGGTCTCAACATTCGGAAGAGGAGAGATCGGTAATTGAATTCACTAAGGAATTAGGAGTTCATAGCTTGAGAAATAGATTCACTAAGAGACTAGGAATTTGTATCTCGTGTAAAGGTGAAACCACAATATTGAATTAAAATCATGAGATGAACTAGGATCGAAATCACTTGGTTTGTATATTGTTTGATCCCATGTATCTTTGTTTTATGTTCTTTTCGTTTATAGTTTTATTTATTAATTTCCGCTTTTATCCTTCCTGGCTTTGGATTGACAATCCTTTGTCCAGTTTATTTTCCGTTTTAGTTTAGGTTTAGTAGTACATAGTAGTAACAATTTAAGGAATTAATAAGATTATATTCAACATCCCAATTCCCTGTGGATCGATACCCGTACTTACCCTACTATGCTAGCAATTACCCGATATTCGGTCGGTTAGGAGTTAGTTTGCATGTTAGGTATAGGTTTATAAATTATTTTTTGTTTAGTGATGCAAAATCCTCCAGACAAAAGTGAAAAAAACTTGTCCACGGATTTTATTAAAACAAAACAAACAAGTAATAATCCGGTTAACCTCAAGTATAAGGATCGTAGTATTAGTGGTTAATGCCGGGTCGATCTTACGGGGAACTAAACAATTGTGATTCTAGTTTTTGTCTAACCTAAGCTATGTCACGAAATTAATCTAAACAGCGAATAAAACAAAACAAAACAGAAAATAAAACTAGACAGAGGATATAATCCAAAGCTAGGAGGAATACGGGTTGCGAACCTTTAACTAAACTAATCTAAGATGCAAATAAAAATAAACTAATTAAACAAATTCAAGTTTTAGGGATTTAAATCAAGTGTGTAACGAACAAACGGGGATTGATCCACCTATCCAACAAGCATTGATTCCCTATCTCGATTATATTGTGGTTTTTATCTAGGTTGTGATTTACCTTATCTAAACATGAACCCTAATTCCTTAGAAAGTTCATCTATTAATCTATTATTTTCCAATGCAAGATTAACGTGTTTTCTAACCAAAGGTGAAAACTTTACGTTATAATCTAGCAATTAAACCTATTAACTTCCGTTATGATAGATTCAAATTACTATTCTTATTCATGGTGATCTAGGTTTATTAAGATTTCCATCAACAATAAACAATCAACACATGCATATCTTCCGACATAAGAGCAATATAAACACAATAATCATGAATAAGAAACAACCTTTAATAAAAACTCACAGTATAATCGATGAAAACGAAATCAACAATTGTTGGATGGCTTCACAATACTCGTTTGATGAATCTTTTAGCCTCTGAACATCCTCAAGAACTCAAATTTGCGTAAGCATTGCATAAAAAGTAACTAGTTTTAATCTAAACTAAAGTGCATAAAAGCGGAATAAAAGGAAGAAAACGCAGCCTAAAGCCGCCCCTAGGTTTAGGGTTTTGAATAATGAGTGTATGGTATGTTTTGGGTTGAGAAGCGATCGCTATTTATAGATTTCTAAGTCGGTTCTCGCTAAGTCGGCTACCGGACGCCTGCCTGGATAGGGTGAACGCCCGCCCACTCTTCAATAGAACTTGAATCGGGCGAGTCATGACCAGGACGCTTCGTCCATCCGGCGCCCACTCAAATGGCCCAAACTTCCCGAATCAACTTCCCATCCCTGGACGCTGCTCACTTATCGACGCCCGCCCACTGGGCGGAGATTCTCGACGCCGATCCAAACGATCGAATCTTGATTTCTTTGATCTTTATCTCTTTTCCTTCCCGTCAATTCCTTCATTATCTCTTTTATCATCCTATATTTGAATCTTATCTCTTTTTGATCATCATTTGAGCCTTGAAAAATGTATCTCAGATTATATAAAAACATCATAAAATGTAATATCGCTCAAATAATCGTAAAAACATAATTAAAGCACATAAATCACATATTTTGCGGTTAACTCTTTTAAAATATCATTTACTCAATATTTTCATTAAACACACGTTTCTTATGCAAATTCATACAAATATGGGGGAAATTATCATGAAATATAGCGTTATAAATCGTATAAAATCACCTTTAACAACTCCCCCACACTTAAGCTTTTGCTCGTCCCGAGCAAAACAAAACAAAATAAAGGCTCGGAAAAAGATAGACATCCCAGACAATATAACATAGATCCAATAAATCAGAGGTTCACCATTGTGTGTGTGCAAAGCCATAGAAAACTTCCACTAAATCCAAACTTGAGAAACTCGAAGCAAAACTAGCTAAGACCCCCTCGTAAACTAGCGATAAATGATACTCATAAGGTGTACCCTACAAACGTGACATATCCCGAAAAGGATGACAGAACATATCTAGGGCCTTTCTGAAATACTCAGAGGATAATCCCTACAGCATATCTATCAGTTTCTACTGGGGATAAAATAGACGATTCTTAGTCTTATATTCATTTCATAACAATTCATTAGTTGATTTAACTTTTTCACTTTTAAACACACATCAGAATGAGCTATTGCCCTGTCATAGCAGAATAGGATATTCGAGATATACCCTACCTTACTCCAATCATAAGGCAGCTTTTTCTGACTGTCGTGAGCTTTTAGTCATCATAGTGGTATAGGACATACGTGGCATACCCTATCGCACCCAAATCATCGACCAGCTTTCGACACACCCAATAATTCTTCATTTTTTCAACTTTTTCATTTGACATTAAGTCACGTGTTACTTATCACATTCAAACCTTCAGATATTCACAGTATATCATACTTTAATTCGAAACACAAACTATTAAAATTTCCAAAATTCGTATGCAAGCAAAGAATCATGCGATAATCATCAAAAATCTCTAATCAAATGGGCATAGCTTTAAAATATAGCTCATCATTTACTATGGCACGTGAGAAATAGTGTTGGGTGAAACACCTAAATTTACTAAATATGCAAAATAATGCACCAATGATATAAAAACTCAAATAAAGATATGCCTTTGCTCACTTGGGACAGAACAAACGAAAATTTTAAAATTTAGCACTTTTTCATAGAAATATAACGAATTAAGCAAACGATATGTAGGTACACAAAACCATTCCCCTCCCCCACACTTAAATTACAGCATGTCCTCATGTTGTGCAGACTTAAAGAAAAGATAAAAGAACTTAGCTGATTTGGTAATGATATGAAGATAGGCTGAAGAAGGATAGATAATCGATCCGCGGTTCCGAGGCACGAGATGTCATATGTATTCCTCTCCAGATTCACTTCTAAGGCCAGCTTAACAAGAACAGCTAAAAATGTACCTGCACCACTTGAAAAACATGGCAGTATCTTGGGGACACGGGGGAAAATATAACAAGCTACAATAATGATATAAGCACATGGTATAATTGCTCAGATGGAAAAATCACCATACAGGGAAAACACAGGACACCTAAGCGTCTAAACACAACTGAACGGAAGTTTGATATAAGCACAAAAAGAAATAAAGTCACAGAAGCTTGTAGAATAATATAGACCACATGTGCAAACAGAAACATCAAACTCCAACTAATAATGATAGAGGATTATACATGGAAAAGAAGTCATAGAGATTTTTCAAATTAAGCCCATATAAAGACGGAAATTATACATGGAACATTACAAAACAGTAGGGCTAGGTGCAACTACATGAAAAAGATATTACAATGCAATCTACATGATAAAGTGGTAGCGTACGGCAAGCCGACAGTAACTACCCTCAAGAAAAATTAAAGAAAAATAGAAAAACAATGCAACTAGATGACATGCAACTAAATGATATGCAAAAACAAAAGAAAATAAAAAAGAAAGAAAGCGGCCCACTCATTTGCAACACGAGATGTATATCATAAACGCTCACCAAATAATGATAGTTTACGATAAACGATGAGATTATTCATTATATGCGCGGTAGACGCGCCTTAAGACTCATCAAAGGTGATAGCATTATGGAGAACCAACATTAGCTATACTAAAAGCAGATATAACTCATAAGAAGACATGGTAGCATACGGAAAACCGGCGGTAGCTACCCATATGAGTTACAAAAGAACAAGAAAGCACATAAGTCTCAAAGCTCACAGGATTCATCACAACGATATGTAGCATACGGGAACCGACATTAGCTACTAAATAACAATAAGAACAGTTATAGCATACGAGAACCGACAGTAACTATAACATGCATGGATGAATCATGATACCCTAGATAGACGACAACAGGAACAACATAAGTCATATTAGAATCACGTCTAGCCAGGTGAATTACTCAACATGGATTGCAATAGATGGAAAGAAAACCATAACGGTGAAAGAACAGGACATCTACGCATTTACACAACGGCCACAGAGGCTCACAATAAAACATCCATGTCAATTAATGAAGCATGTATATATAAAAATTAATCAATTATTTAACATGGATCAGTAGATGGAAATATGTAAACATGCAAGTTCAGAACATCTACATAAAAATAAGTAGCCACAGAAACTCATATGAAAGTATCCACGTCAAATAAAACATTAAAAATCAAGTCAAGAAAAATTTGGAACCTGGACGTGCGTCCTCTCATACCAAACGGGCGTTCTCCTGGAAATTTTACACTGGACGGGCGTTCAATGAGCCGAACGCTCGTCTGACTCAGAAAAACTGGAACAGAGTTGAGCAAAACTGGACGGACTGACGTCTACTAATCAGGACGCCCGTTTACCTGCATGTTATGGACTGGACGGGCGTTCACTTACCTTGAACGCTCGTCCACACATCGAATTTGCACAGAAAAGCAGGAAAAACAGCAAACCCTAAATAGATTATCAATTCACAACAAACCAGAATGCATACAGCAGCCACGGATAAATTTAAGCACAGAGGGCACTAGGTTACAGATTAGGTCACACTTCACGTTTCACAAATCGAGTAAAAAACTTTTTGCACATTCTTAACCCAACGGTCATCGAAACACGGCAAAAATAAAAACTCTCAATTTGTGCGACGCTACTTTTATTGAAAACTACCTAAAGAGATATGGAAACAGAAACCTAACCCTAAACTACGAAGAATTTAAAACAGAAAAACAGAAAACCCTAAAAGAAAAGGAAAAAAACGTGTTGAAATATTCTGAGCCCAAAATGGAAGGGAAAACAGTGGATTTTGACCTCGAAAACGGCACTGAACGGCCTATGGCCGTTCTTCACGTCGTCGGCGTCGGAACGAGCTTTCCGAATTGGGGTCCTGCGTTCCAAACGGACACTCGAGCCAAAAGTTACGGCCAAAATACTAACAGGTGCTAAAACGATCCCTTTTATCCAAAGATTTGATCGTTAAAAACGTGGAGTCAGATAATTCAACCTCAGATGTCCCCGAATCAAACTAGAAACTAGAAAGGATAGAAACAAAAACCTATCTACGAAAAATTCGTAACAAAATAGAGAAATTAACTCAATTAGATTCAACGAAACACCGATTCCCCGGCAACGGCGCCACTTTTGTCCGGAGGATTTTGCATCACTAAACAAAAAATAATTTATAAACCTATACCTAACATGCAAACTAACTCCTAACCGACCGAATATCGGGTAATTGCTAGCATAGTAGGGTAAGTACAGGTATCGATCCACAGGGAATTGGGATGTTGAATATAATCTTATTAATTCCTTAAATTGTTACTACTATTTACTACTAAACCTAAACTAAAACGGAAAATAAACTGCACAAAGGATTGTCAATCCAAAGCCAGGAAGGATAAAAGCGGAAATTAATAAATAAAGCTATAAACGAAAAGAACATAAAACAAAGATACATGGGATCAAACAATATACAAACCAAGTGATTTTGATCCTAGTTCATCTCATGATTTTAATTCAATATTGTGGTTTCACCTTTACACGAGATACAAATTCCTAATCTCTTAGTGAATCTATTTCTCAAGCTATGAACTCCTAATTCCTTAGTGAATTCAATTACCGATCTCTCCTCTTCCGAATATTGAGACCAATTTCCATACAAAACAAAGGTGTAGATTCAGGTTAACTCTCGTATTTTAGAATCTAACAACCTAGATAATTAATCCATTAATTTGTCACGAATTAACGATTAAAGATCCTATCTTTCTATGGTGATCTAGTTTACGCAACTTCCGTATGTTGTAAACATATCAATTAGTAAACAAATCTCTCGATATGAGTTCACACGATAGCATCATAATCATAGAACGATACAAAATAAATCAAAAATCATGAAAAGAAACAAAGCTTGAATAAATCAAAAAGATGAACTCACATAGTTTATACAATGGATGATCTCCATGAATCACAAATAAAACAAAAGCATCCTAATCTAACCCGGATCACCCGAGCACAAGGCTCGGGTGATCGGCCTTGGAACTCTTAGAAAGTGCGGCTGCTGAGTATATTTTTCGTATAAGAAATTCTGGATGAATTAGGGTTGGGGCGCAGCTGCTTTATATAGACTTTTAAGTCGGCCAGGCTAAGTCGGCGGACGGACGCCCGTCCAGAGTACTGGACGCCCGTCCAGAATGCCTTGGACTTGATCAGACGCTCGTTCACTCAGCGTCCAAACTCTCTGTACCAAATTTCTTCTTTGGACGCCCGTTTGAATATGGCGGACGCCCGTCCACTCTGGACGGGCCTTGGACGCCAGTCCAGACTGGATCAACACTTGATTTCTTTCCTTAAATCTTTTATTCTTCCATAAATCCTTTTGATTCTTTCTCCACTCGAATTTCTCTCTTTAAGATCATCTTTTCCATAACCAATGTGTATCTACAAATTAGGAAAACATACCAAAGCGTAACATAATCCCAAAATCATATAAAATCACAATTTAAGCACATAATTCGTTACGTTTTGCAATTTAACTATTAAAAACACCATTTGCTCAATATTTCAATATAAAGCTCGATTTCTATGGGAAACATACGAATATGGGGGAAATTGATATAAAATATATCCTTATAAAACGTATAAAATCACCCTTAACAGTGTGGAGAGATATGGCCAAGGATAGAGGTAGGCAAGATGTTTATGAGACTGACAACTTGAAGAAAACTATCCCACCAATACTTTTGGGGTAAGGAAGCTTGGGATAACAAAGTAAGGCCTGTTTCCACTATGTGCCAATGTTTTCTTTCAGACCTGCCATTTTGAGGGTGAATGTAGGGACTATGATGTCTAATATAAATGCCACGTTGAGCTAAGTAGGGTTCTAAAGTCCTATACTCACCACCCCAATCTGACTGGACCATTTTAATCTTAGTATTAAATTGATTTTCTACAAGATTTTTAAAGACAGTAAAGGCATCAAATGCGTCAGATTTAGCTTTGAGAGGGTAAATCCAAGTGTACATACTACAGTCATCAATAAAGTGTATGTAGTACAAATAAATAGAAATAGATCTGATGGGAGATGGACCCCAAAGATCAGTGTGAACAAGTTCAAGGATTTTAGATGCTTTATTATGTGAAATAGGAAAGAGACTAGCATGAAGTTTTCCAAACCGACAATCATCACAAAAAGGTAATTGAGCATCAACTGAAACATTACAAAGACTTAATACTTGATTCAACACCTTCACAGAAGGGTGACCTAGCCTCTTATGCCACACAAGGGCCAGACTACTTTGATTATTATAAGTCACTAAGGAAGTTGACATACTGCTGGATTGAAGGGAGCTCTGAGAGGAGATAGGATCAGGTTGACCATAACTAGTGGATTTGGCTGGCAGAATCTTGTAAAGGCCATTTTCCAGGATTCCTTCCAGTAGAACCTTCTTTGATGCTTGATCCTTAACAAAACATTTAGAGGCAGAAAACTCAATTATCACAGGGTTATCAGCAGTAAGTTTTGAAACACTTAAGAGGTTTGTTTAGGGTGATTTTCTATGGTTTATAATGTTATACTTTGTAATAATTTCCTCTACAATCTGATGATTTGCATAGAAAGTAGGTATTTATTGGATTTATTGAGCAAAAGAGGTTTGAAGTGGTTAAAGTGCAAACTCGAGCTTATTACGTGATTTTATTAGTGATTTTTCATCAATATATATGTTTCTACATTTTGCACGTTTCTATTATCTTGTAGGTACAATTTGCATGGCAAGGAATGAGCTGAAAAGATGTTTGATTGAAGATTAAACGGAAGGAAGAAGATGCAAGTGAAACTTGGAATGAAGATTTGGAAAAGCTGAACGAGTGTTTATCCCCGTCCAGGATGGACGGGCGTCTCGATCTGAGGGACGGGCGCCCGGAGAGCTGTTTGATTCGAGGAATTGAGATTTTTAGTGGGCGGCGTCGATAATACATAGGACGGGCGTCTGATCCAGCTTCGGCCCGACTCGAAGATTTCAAGCAACTAAGACGGGCGTCCAGCATAGTGAACGAGCGTCCAGTGGCCGACTTAGCAGAACCGACTTATTTTTCTATATATATGCGCATTGCTTAAACTCTATAGACCACCACAATTACACACCATACATTGAGAAAACCCTAAACCGAGCAAAGTTAGGCTCGGTCGACCGAGCCCTGGTGCTCGGTCGACCGAGGGTTGTTTTTTTTTTTATTTATTTTGTTCCGTTTCTGGATTGTGCCGATGGACCTGGGAAAGTGAGCGAGTTTGTTCAAGTTCTGTGAAACCGTTTCAGCAGGTTCTTATTTTCAATCTTTGGTTTATTTTGTGATTTTAATTAAAGTCGTATCTTTTCTATGCTTATTTTTGTTATGCAATTTAAATTGAGAGATGTTTTGATGTTGATGTTTACTATGTGACGAGAGTCGGTGTAAACCTAGATCACCATAGGAAAGATTGGATCTTTAACCTATATATAACGAGAGTTGTTAGGTTAGAAATCTAGGTTGCTATATTGAATAAATCTTACACCTTGGTTATGAAAGCGTTAATCTTTAAGGATCGAGAGATGACGAGATTAATAGACGAATTATCTAAGAGATTAGAAATTCAAACTTTTGATAGGTGAATCACAATTTTAGTTAAATCTTCACAAGATAGCCTTAGAGAGGAAATTGAGGGTTGCGGGAACGGCGGATCATTGCTTGTTCGTTGTTTAATCACCATGATCATCGTCACAACTTTATAGTTGTTTATTGTTTTCTTTTCTAGTTTATAGTTTAGATTTAGGTTTCGCATCTATCTTTCCTGGCTTTGGATTCTAGATCCTTTGTCCAGTTTATCGTTTTCGTTTTTAGTTCTGTTTTGTGTTATTTTAGTCGTGACAAATTTTAGAAGAATTAATAAACTAGATAAACAACCTCGATTCCCTGTGATTCGACTCCGGTTGTAACTACTATACTACGATCCCTGCACTTGGGGTAAACCGGATTATTTTATTACTTGTTTATTTTTCTTAGATAAAATCCGAGACAAGGTTTTTTTTGAATCTTTGAAACACGGAGGATATGTGACAAGTGAAGATTATGGTGCAGTGTGGATGAACCTGTGTGAGCAATATGCAGATGATTTCCATTTCCTACAACTAGAGTATCATTACCTTCATACTCAGACCTCACGGATAGATTGCCAAGGTCAGAGGTGACATGATTTGAAGTTCCACTGTCAGCATACCATCCAGAATCTGAAGCCATTTCAGGTGCAGCAAGATATGCAGCCATCTGTCTATCATGTTGTTGATTTGGGTTATGATTTGATGGTACAAAGTTCTTTTTAAACCTATGCCAGCACTCTGAAGCTATGTGACCTGTTTTTCCACAGATTTGATAGGTTGGTCTTCCAGTACCATTTGTACCAGTTCCAGCCTAAGAAATGTTTGTTCTGCCACCACCTCCCTATCCTCTTGATCTTCCATGACCACCACCGGAACGTCTACCTCTATTGGACTGATATTGGCCCCGGCCTCTAGTCTGATCCATATTTGTAGAAGCATGTCTTAAATCAAGTGAACCTGGGGGGTTAAACCTGGCTAAAAGTCATTCATGAGTTGTGAGTTGAGCTTGAACCTCTTCCCAACTCATAGACTAAACTCTGGAGGTGATATTAACAATGGAAGACTCGTATTCCCTAGGTAAACCTCAAAGGGTTGCAAGGATAAGTTCTGAACTGGAAATAGGATATCATGTTGCTGCTAATTCATCGGAGTAGCTCTTCATCTGAGCAAGATAATCTGGCATAGAACGTGCCTCTTTGCTGGATTTGGTGAGGGCATCTTTGAATTGCAGAATCCGTGACTGTGCTTGACTGTTAAATAGTGTTTCAAGGGTAGTCCAAACTTCATGAGCGAGTGTTACACCTATAATTTCTCGCACGACTTGTTCGATCATGGATCCAAGTAGCCACGCCAGAGAAGCGATTGATCGACGGCCATCCATTCGTCATATGCTGGGTTTCAAAGACCAGACTGAAGGTAAGATGAACCAATCTGTGGTGCTGGAATATTTGTGCCAAAGAGATGATACTCCAGTTTGTGGTCGCGGATAACCGGAAGGATCGTGTATCGCCATAGGAGGTAACTGTTCCGATCAAGCTTAACAGTAATAGTTTGTGACAAATTTGACTTAAAATGAGATTTAGGTTGTAGGAAGCTTGGACCATTCGGAAAGGGAGTAGTTGATACATGTGAACAAGATGTGTAGAAGGATGATATGGGTATGTGCATTTGTGAAAGAGTAACACCGGTGGTCGGAAATGTAGTAGGCGTGACAGAAAAAGGCGAAAACACTGGAAATGAGGCTGAAAGTGCAGCAGCTGGTTGAGTTTGTGGTGGTACGGTCTCTGGGTCGATGGGATTTGATACCAGAGGAGATAATCTGGCATCTGTCGGTTGGCCGGAAGTATACATGACCACCGCCTTGCTCTGATACCAAGATAGAGTTTAGACTTTAGAAAGATGATAATCTTATGATGATTTCATTAACAATCTGATTACGGAGAAGGAGCAACAATTAAAACACATGGAGCGAGATATATGTTTTTACAAATATAAGATCCTTAATTTTAGAGGGTTTTTAAAGGCACCACACTAAATTTACTATTGTCTTTAAGGGCACCATAATTCATCTGTATTTTTAAACCTTACTGAGGTACCCCAAGTAGATTTGGTGTGTTGCCCTTAAATGCTCCCTAATTTTATTTTAATATTTTAGGCAAGGCAGCTAAAGGCTATGGGTTTGGGATATTCATCTTCTTTTTTTATTTTACTTTTTCACCGAAACGAAATTATCTCATTTAGAAAACATTAAACTCACACATGCATAATGAGACTCGAATACGTAACTTTATGTTCACGGGGCCTCAACTTGTTGAAAATGGTGATATACACCATGAATCGGATGAACAACATCATAAAAGAACGCAGAAAGCTTAATTGAATCAGAATCATTGAACAAATTTCATATGAACATTTTGGCGGGAAAAATATTTCAAAGAAGGAAGATGAAGATTGCTAACTATATTCAGTGAATTGTTTCTTATGAGATGATTACAATGTGTTCTGCAGCTTATATAGAGCATCTAATCTCATAATCACTCAATAACTGAATCCTAACTAACTTCTAACTACTTAACCGCTTTCTCTTGTACATGTGTTCGACGTAATGGCCAAGAGAGAAATCCATCTTCACTTCTATTCCTCTTTATATCTTCAACACCCCCCTCAAGATGGAATGGATTGTCCAAGACAACTTGAAATCCCTCTTCACTTCTGTTCCTCTTGGTCCAATGCTGCATAGATGTTCTTTATAGGAAATCTGGGCAGAAGTCTTGTAAGTGTCTGTTTATCCACAGGTTTGGTTAGAATGTCTGCAATATTATATTCCGTCCTTAAAGGCATTGGTTTGAGAAGCTTGGTTTGATATTTCTCCCTCACATAGTGATAATCAATCTCTATATGTTTTGTACGTTCATGGAAAACTGGATTCTCCACTATGTATATGGAACTTTTACTATCACAGAACAAAGGCACTATCTGTGAGTGTGTGATTTGAAAGTCAGACAGAAGGTACAATAGCTATTGGATTTCATAAGCTGTGACTGCTATGGCCCTATACTCAGCTTCTGCTGAACTTCTACTCACAACTTCTTGCTTCTTGCATTTCCACGAGAGCAAAGAATCACCCAGGAATATGGAAAAACCAGTGACTGATCTTCTAGTAATCTCACATCTACCCCAGTCAGAATCTGAGAAGGCTGTCAAGAATGAGAACCTGTAGCAGGAAAAAAGGATTCCCTGGCCAGGTGCTCCCTTGAGGTACTTAAGTAACTTATGTGCTGCTGCAAGATGATTTTGTGTGGGATGGTCCAAGAATTGACTTAACTGTTGTATGGCATAAGCAATGTTAGGTCTGGTGTTTCCTAGATAGATCTTCCCAATTAGACTCCTGTAGTAGGTGTTGTTCTCAAGAGCTGGTGAATTTTTTTTCTCTAAAGTAATGGTAGGATCTATGGGAAGTGAAAGGGCTTGGCTCCCAAATAACCAAATTCATTCAGTAATCTAGGCAATATTTTCTTTGATTCATAACTATTCCAGACTTAGACCTAGCCACTTCAAATCCCAGAAAATATTTGAGTTCACCTATGTCTTTAATTGTGAATGCTTGATGTAATAGGGTCTTTAAATCCTGTATAGCCTGGAGGTTGAGACTCCCTACTATAATGTCATCCACATATACTAGTAAGGCCATAAAATCCTGACATGTTCCTTTTGTAAAGAGACTGTGGTCATTCTTTGACTGAATGTAGCCTACTTGAATCAATGTTTGAGTCAATTTTGCATTCCATTGTCTGTTAGCTTGCCTTAAACCATATAGGGATTTATTAAGTTTACATATTGAGAATTCTACAATTGCAGTCCAGGAGGTGGTTTCATATACACCTCTTCATCTAAGTCTCCATGTAAAAAGGCTGTATTTACATCAAGTTGATGCAAGTGCCAATTCTTCATTGCTGCTACACTCATAAATAATCTGATAGTTGACATTTTTGCCACAGGTGAAAAGGTCTCAATAAAGCCAATCGCTTCAGTCTGTGTGTAACCTTTTGCAACTAGCCTTGCTTTATATCTTTCAACTGATCCATCTGACTTGATTTTGAATACCCATTTACACCCTATAGGGACCTTGCCAGGAGGTAAATGAACCAGTGACCAAGTATTTGTTGTATGTAGGGCATCAAGTTCATTTTGTATTGCTTGTTGCCATTCTGGAAATTGAGCAGCTTCTTTGTATGTGCCTGGTTCTTTATCTTTATCCAATGATGTTGTAAAAGTATTGTATCCTTCTGAAATGTGATCGTATGAGACTGCATTTTGAATCAAATGAGGAGTTGAGTGATTGGCCAGCAAATTGTTTTGATAATCCTTGATGTATGCAGGTGCACTCCTAGTTCTTGAAGATCTTCTGACTACATCTGTAGCATCAGTATTATTCTATTGTTAGTTATTTATAATATCTGTATGTTAGGGAGGTTCAATATTTATATTAGGAGCTTGGAT
Source organism: Gentiana macrophylla (assembly GCA_026214975.1). NCBI lineage: Eukaryota > Viridiplantae > Streptophyta > Magnoliopsida > Gentianales > Gentianaceae > Gentiana > Gentiana macrophylla. The sequence continues at coordinate 93,998,873 of CM047814.1, read as the reverse complement.
ATGCCCCCCATCAGTGTCTTCTATGTAATGTTGTGGACAGGTGGCAGTTGGTACAACTAGGGTAGGATCAAATATGGCATGTTTTGAGAATGGAAAATCAAATTCATGAAAGACCACATCCCTGGAAATGAAAATCTTCCTTGTGTCTACATCAAGTACTATGTAGCATTTGGTATGAGCTGCATTACCTAGGTAGACACATTTTCTGCTCCTTGCTTCAAATTTGCCCCTACCTTGCACGTTATTACTAACAAATACCAAACAGACAAAAACTCTTAAAGAATCAAAGGAAGGAGGCTGTTTATGAAACACAGAATAAGGGGATTTGTGTTGGAAGTAACGACCGGAAGACAATTTATGTAATTGTTTTTAGAATTAATAAATGACAGATTTATTCTCATCTTATTACTTGCTTCGTGCTTGTAAGTAATACACTACTGAAAACCCTAAGTCGTATCATATGTAGCCATATAACTTAGTGTGTGACGCACGCGAGGATTTAGTTTATTGTGATACACTTGAATTGTTAGTCCGTGGTGAAGTTAATCAAAGTATGGGGTCTATTGATTAAACCACCATTAATGCGCCCAGAACACTTTATGGTGTGACCGTCTTATCCGGACCGTCGACATTGGTTGTCTAACTGGAGCATTTATATATGATGTAATCATATAGGACTAGGCCGATTTAATCATCATTTCTCATATAATTCCGTGATTGAGAAATCTTATTAAATTACAAGATGATCATAAATGGATTAACCTTAATCCTGAAGTGATTGCATACTCCTACTGGTTTCAGGATAGGGTTTGATGTGTTCATTAAGGATCGCTAAGAGGCGTGGTCTGAGTCACTTTCACATTGGCACTATTCTGGGATGAGTGAGAAGTGTATGTCTCACAGATATGGAATCCATTCCTTCTTGCGGGAAGTAGAAAGACAATCCCCTTATTTGTTAATCCTAGAAACTGATCGTTCCGCGGAGTTCGTATTGGTTATGAACTAATTGATCACTAGCGGGTTAATGGTAAATAAGGATGAGATGTATTGAAGACGGTTTACGGAAATAATCCCGCTTCGTTACGGATAGTCTATGGAGGGTTAGTCTGTATGTAATGATTATATCAATGGACACTTATCGACTTGACTCGACGTTTTGAGAATAAGTTATATCTATAATCGATAGAGTTCAGTTTTGGATTTATGGTGGCGTAATTCCGGAATTAATGAGTTGAGTATGAATATTATGTTCGATGAATATTTTATTCAATTTATTGTAGCTACTGGTTATAGGTCCATGGTCCCTGGGTTGGCTCCTAACACGCGAGTGTTAATAAATTAAATAGTTGGTCTATTTAATGAATATGAAATATTATGTATTTGGTAAATAATATGTAAAATAGAAAATATATTTTCTATTAAATTTAATGATTAAAGTGGCGCCCAATGTGATAAATTTAGGAAAAGAAATTTTCCTAGATTATGTCACATGTGTAATTAATTAATTATCTATGTGTTGGATAATTAATGGAAAAGAGATAAAGAGATTGATTTTTTGGGAATTATCTCTTATCTTTTGGAAAATATGCAAATATCTTTTCCTTATGGGAATATGTAATTGTGGTGTGAAAAGGATAACTCTCTTGACCAGTTATTTTCCTATATAAACCCAACACAATAACATCCACAATTTGTGCCACTTTCACAAATAAAGAAGAGAAAATTAGTTTCTTGTTCTAGTCATTAAGAGAAGGAAAACCTAGGGTTTTTCTTGTGCATATTCGAGGAGGTTCTACGGCGATGATCGACGTCCACCAGTCGTCGGTTGGAGATACAATCCGGAAGATCACGGCTTCTCTCCGGTTGGGGTAAATCTCTTAACCTTCTTGTAGTTTAATTTATTATGCGAATCGAATCGTGGTAAAATCGCATGCGAATTTATTCGTAGCTTTCGTTGTGCATGATCGAGCGTATCGATCGGTGCTGAGAATCAGATCACAATCCAATTATGGATCGGATATGGATTCGGGTTTCTATATATCCAGCAATTTGTTCTTCAAAAAAGGTGTATGAGTAATTTTTATTAGATATGCATCATGTTTTATACAATAACCCTAGTAAACCATTGGTATATTGGCATGGAATTTAAGAGCTCTAGCAGTGGCAAGTAAGTGTTGGTGTTTCCTTTCTACCACCCCATTTTGCTGTGGGGTGTGCACACAAGAAGTTTCATATGTAATACCCCTATCTGCATAATACTGTGTCAATTGAAATTCAAGGCCATTATCAGACCTTATAGTCCTGATATGCCTGTTAAAATGAGTGTAAACCCATTCACAATTTTTTTAAGTAAAACCCTAGTGTCTGCTTTGGTTTTTATGAGAAAAACCCACAAGTACCTACTGAAGTCATCTACAATAGATAAGAAATAAAATTCACCATTGTGAGTACAATATCTATTAGGACCCCATATATCAACATGAATTAGATCAAAGACAGATGCACTAGTAGAAAAACTGGTAGGAAAACTCAATCTTTTCTATTTTGCCAAAGGGCATACATGACATTCATGATCTAAAGGTAAAACAACATAAGGCATGTCTAATTGTTTTATAACTCTCAACCTTTGAGCTGATAAGTGGCCTGGTCTATAATGCTATAATAAAGACTGGGTCAAAGGAGTACAAACTAAAGAATTAGCAAACACATGAAGATGGTTGAGCTCTCAAAATGTATAATCCCTTTACAAGTTTAGTTGAACCAATCATCCTCACGAGTGATTGAATCTGATCATACAACCAAAGATTATTAAATAACAAATGACAACGATGGTGTCAATGAGCCTTTCGACGAGATAGCAAGTTATAAGAAAAGCAGCGGCACACACAAAACATGTGTAAGTTTTAAGTGTTCATGTATCATAACTTCACCAATGTGTGTGACCAAAACTTTGGCACCCTTTGGTAAATTAACAGTTAAATGTTGTACTAGAATAGACTTACTCATCATTTTAACATTGGAAACCACATGATCTGTGGCACCAGAATGAATAATCCAGTCAAAGAGGATACCTGACTTGTCATCATTCAGAAATTGTACATTGTCAGTCATGACAGTGGGGTGCTGTGAGGATCCAGGATCTGCATCTTGAATCTGAACATTTTTTAACATGCTCATAATATGTTCATATTGGGACTTAGTCATCACATTAGCATTTGATGCATTTGAGGCTCTGTAATTGTGCAACAATATTCTGATTGGACTCAATTTCACCTAGGGAACACTCAACATCTTGATAGTATTCCGGGACAAAACCAGACTCAAAACCTAAATTGTTAGCCATAATCTGAGCTCTGCCTCTAACCCTACCTCTACCAGTAGGGTATCCATACTTCTGGTAACATCTTTCTACTGTGTGGCCCTCTTTTCCACAGTAAAAACATTGCATTATTCTGGTGTTATTCCTAAAATTTCCTCTTGCCATGCCTCTACCAAGGACATTTTTTACCAGTCTGTCCACCAAACAGCCCAGTTTTGAATAGTCTTGTGACTCTTGTCCATACCTCTGCACATTTGTATTAACATTCAAAGCTACAGTATCACCAGTAGTTGCAGAATAATTGACTTGAGTTTCATGTTGAATGGCCATAGAAAAAGTAGTAGCTACATCAGGGATAGGCTTAGACATAAGAATTTGAGATTTGACATTACTATAACTCTCATTCAAACCCTTTACAAATCTAATCACATAATCTGTCTCATTATAACCTCTATAAACTTCCAGTGTGTGACAGGTACATGGTGGAATTGGCCTAATCACCAAGAATTGATCCCACAATGCCTTCAACTTGGTGAAATATTCAGTCACCGATAGTGCACCTTGTTTGGTATTATAGATTTCCTCCTAATGATTTGATAATCTATACACGCTATCAGAACCAAATCTTTTGTTCAGATCATCCCAAACCTCTTTTGCAGTTTGTAACCAAAAAACACTCTGATAAATTGCCGGATCCACAGAGTTTAAGATCATTACACTGACACCGAGCTTCAAATTTCTCATCATTTTCAGGGGGTTTAGGCAACGTACCATCAATGAATTTCACCTTTCCTTTTGTGGACAACACCATTCCAATAGCACGCTTCCATTGATGATAATTCTGAGCTCCCTTCAAAACATGATGCACCAACACCATAGAAGTATTCTCTGCCGGGTGAATATAATAAGGATCTCTAACTCCTTGTACTTCCATGATTCAATCCAGGAAACAGAAAACATGGAAGAAGAAAAACGCTGAATAGAGTGCGCAATTCTGGGGATAAGAATCAAGAAATCATAAGCTATAATCTCTCTGATACCATGTTGAAAATTGTGATATACACCATGAATCAGATGAACAACATCATAAAAGAACACAGAAAGCTTAATTGAATCAGAATCATAGAACAATTTTCATATGAACATTTTGGCGGGAAAAATATTTCAAAGAAGGAAGATGAAGATTGCTAACTATATTCAGTGAATTGTTTTTTATGAGATGATTACAATGTGTTCTGCTATATAGAGCATCTAATCCCCTAATCACTCAATAACTGAATCCTAACTAAATTCTAACTACTTAACTGCTTCCTCTTGTACATGTGTTCGACCTAATGACCAAGAGAGAAATCCATCTTCACTTCTATTCCTCTTTATATCTTGAACACAACTTAACCATTGAGATAAGTCCAGTGGCGGGATATTGATTTTCGGACAGACTTTCCAACGGTGAATCAGTCCTAGAGCAAAAATTATACGTAATTGTTGAACGTGTACACATGTTATTAGATAGTTTTAGCATGCATATAACATGTAATGCAATACGTAATTTTCATATAATAATGATTGCACCATAAACTTTATCTATGATCCAAAGCACATATCGCATGCACCATGACTATAGCATACATCTTAGTATCAATCAAATGGACATTTTTATTTATTTGTCTACTTTTTGATATAGGAAACATCTTTCCGATAACTTATTGAACAAGAGTAAGGTGAAATGTGACGATCTTTTATACTATACTACAAATATTTAATCCTATCCTCAAAATAAATATAATTATAAAAAGTTTAAATAAAATCCACACCCTAATCATAGTATAGTTAAATTGATTTCTAGGACAAGGATGGAAAACAAAAACTTGCATGCAAAGTCGATGCTACCATTTATACATTATTAGCTCATCGATGTGACATTTCTACTTGTTACTTATTTAATTGTGTTAGACAAGAATTAATTGATATATATATATATATATATATATATATATATATATATAAAAGTATACTTATTAAATTTGCATCTTTGGTAGTACGGCTTTTTGCGACTTTTTTGGTCGTCCGGCTTTAGCGACGTTTTGGTCGTCGCTATAGGTATACCTATTAAAATTTGTCCTTTTGTGTTTTTTTTTTGGTTTTGTTTTTTGGGGAAAGTAAAACGACGGCGTTTTGATCAAAGGTTTTTTTTTAATTTTTTTAATGTAAAAGCGAAGTCGTATGATTTGAGTACACGGTGTTATCACATCAACGTGTTTATCACTAATGTTTTTATTTGAAGCATTCAATTCTACGATTCGAGTTTGGAAATTTTAATTGTGTTATTATGTAGTTTCTATTGGTTCATTGAATCTACGGTTTGACTTTTTATGCACGAAGGTGCATTTCGATCTTCAGAATTTTTTGGTTAAGTAAAATGAAGTCGTATGATTTGGTACGGTGCTACAAAACTACTAGAAAATAAAATATTTTTCTTTTTGTTTCTTTCCCTTTCCTCACACGCGTCCTTTTCTCAGCACACGTGTTACCTCCAACATAGCTCCAGCACCGCACCACTGCTTCAACAAGCATTATCGATTCAATTAATTTTTGATAATAACTACATGTGTCCTTTTCTCTCTACATATGGAGATGGACTGCTTTGAGAGAGAAGAAGAGAGAGGCGGAGACCGATCGTGTTAGCTTTGAATCTTTAGGGTTAATAAGGTATGGATTCGCAATCTGCTCTTCATCTTCTTCTCTGTCCCGATTGTGCTCGCCATTGTTGCTTTTTCTCTCTCTATGACAGATCTTCGGGTATGTCTTTCCTGATGGTTTCTTTATTCTTATGTGTATTGATATGTTCGGTTCTGATTGTGGATTTTTCTCTTAACTGGTCTCTATCTCTCGCAGGGGATTTGTTCTCTATATTGTTTTTGGTTTTGGTGTGCAGTGCAGTGAAGAGAAAGAGCAAATTGCACTTCATTCCTTCTGCCTGGAGATTTCTCTGCTGGTCAGTGGGTTGTTTGTGGGTTTTTCTTTTCCCTTTCATGTCTTTTGATTGTTCGTTTGTGCAGGACGCTTTTTGCTATTCGGTTTAGGTAGGCTCTCATCATCTGTGGTACATGATTTGTATTTAGTTTACGGTTGATTTTAAGGGATTTGAATAGGAGTTATGCATGTATGTATTTCCAGCTGTTAGTTGATTATTTGGCAGAGTATTGATTTCTGACTTCTTGAACTTCAGTAAAAATGGGTTCTTTTTACATGCTTCTTTATTGATGTTTCTCTGTTTATTATGTATTCATGTTGTTGGTTTCATGTTGTGTGTTCTGTTGTTGTGTATATGATTGGGTTTTCAACTGCTATAGATGTTCTTGCCTTACATGTTAGTAATGAATTTTTAGGTTGCTTGTCGGGTTGTGGGTGGGGAGAATGTTGAATGGAGTAGTGAACAGTTCTCCATCCCTCGGATTTTATTTTTTCATGTTTTTATTCTAGCTGATAATTTTATTTTTCTCTTCCTGTAGAAAAAAAATGATCAAGTTATTCAAAGTTAAAGAAAAGTAGAAGGAGCTTGCCAAGAATGCAAATGGAAAGCCTTGATTAAAGCTTCACCTTCCCAAAGCATTGTCCGTTTCGATGCAAGAACACTGCCTCACTACATCCTCCCACTCCTCTCTCACGCCAAATCCGATTGTGATTCTCGGTATTCGCCCACTCAATAGAGAAATCAAATAAGCGGTGTCGTATTCAACTACGGTCGTAAGCTTTATTCATGTCACTTCGTTTTTGGGGTCTTATTTTCCTAAGAATTTTGTCTTTTTTATTTTTCTTTTTCTTGAAATTTGATATAGATAAGGGTGTTGTGCTGGTTGCATTTAAAACTTGAGATTATAATCAGCAAGTGTTTTTTATTGCTGGACAATCATATGGATTTTTGACTACTCCGTATGCCTCTATTGCCAAAACAATCTATTTCTTTCATGAACAATACATCACCCCTATAGATTCACACCTTCTCCACAATCATCAACTTTAGCCATCCAATAATTTTACAGATACTTGGAGCTTATAGTCGGAAAAGGTGTGGAGTTTGGTCCCTCTGTAAATAGACATCTTCTTGATTTTGCAGGTACTTGGAGCCTTTGGCTATTGCCTTGGATAAAGAGAAATGGTTGCTTGTTCAGTTTCTCCTTTCATCTTCATATGGTGGATATGGCATATCAAGTCTGAAGCAAGTAACGTTTGTTTCACTCTCTGTTTTGTTCATGTTTTTGTCTTGATTTTCATGCTCTTAAGCTATTACATGTTCGTTTCTGAATTTTGGAATAGGGTTCTTATTTTTGTTGAAAATATCCATGTCGTACTTTGCGGGAACAAGATGGATGTGAAGAATAGGCAGGTAGCATAGACTCTTCTTTGTTCCATTGTACGCAATATGATACGATTTGCTTACCTACTAACAATATTGTAAATTTCAAATTCAAGGCTACGACAAAGGTCCTGCACGACACACATGCGTGGTTGAGAACCCAGTAAAATAATAAATGAGAGATAAGGGTCAGGCAAAAAGAAGAATGAATCGAAAAGGGATGGTGGTGATACCACTACTATTGTAAAAGAGAAGAAGTGAAGAAGAGGAATCATTTGAATTGCAAGTAGATGGAAAGGTGCGATAGAGGTAATGCACAACGTTCTGATCACATCCTTCAATAACTTTTTGTGTGGTATGGAGATCTTAAGAGCAACTTTGACTCAGCTACTTTTATATTACACCGAGCTTTTGGACACCATAAAGAAGAGTCTTGGAGGGTCTTCCCTTAACAAAGATCTTGTTTCTATCTCTTCTATAATGTATGAAATCAGGAAATGCTGTAGGACTTTTTAGTCAGTCCCCCCTTGGTTGCATTCGATACAATCAACTGGCAGAAGGCCTTTGGAAAATGCACCATTGGAACGAGCAGAGGCGTATCAAAGGGAAAAAGCCACTCGTAGTTTGTACCAGTTTATATTACTATTTCCAATGCATGTATTACACTATTAAACGACGTTTTGTGTTTCTCTTCATCTTACACGTATCATCGGAAAAAAAGCAGAAGTAAAACGCTGCAGCGTGTTGAAAGCCTATATATATATATATATATATATATATATATATATATATATATAAAGTATTTCGTTGTTTCTAGTTGAAAACGACGCATCCAAGCTAGTCAAAATGCTAAAAATTAAACAACAGGACAAATTAATTGAAAAAATGATTTGTTAAATTTATTGTAAAATAGTTGGTATAATAAAGTTCGAAGTACAAGTAAAGCAAAGATGTTGCCCATCCGTTAAGTAACTTGGTATATTGCCTTTGGTCTTGTGTTTTTATACGGAGATTTCTATTTGCCGTGCCTCATTTAACTTTGACGCCGTTTTTAAAAGGAAGATTATTTTAAATTGAAACACCAATTGATTAATTTGAGCCAATCAATTTGTGATTTTGTTTTTCATGTAAAGATTTTACGATTGTTATTGAATAGATATGATTCGGTGTTTAAATTTCTTTTCGCTTTTTCCAAACTCATTACGATATTAGTGTGAGCATCTGATGTGAACAAAATATATATAGAATAATTTGTATTAATTTCGTAGGATCTCCGGAACATTCTTTGAAGTGTATATATACACTAAGCATGTAACCTTTTTCGATTAATCAATATGAAAAATATTTTCCTCGAATTTCTTGACATGGTATCAGAGACTTGGTGATATTTTTTGTTCGACAAAATAATAATAATAATAATAATAATAATAATAATAATAATAATAATAATAATAATAATAATAATAATAATAAAATCAGTAGGTCGAAGCAGCTATGGCAGCAGTGGAAGCGGAGACACAGCTTATAGATCGTTTTCTTCCGTTTTTTGCCAGCCTCCGATCGGACCGTTCTCAGTTGCTGAGCCACGATACCTGGCCTACTCTGGAACGCTCTTACCGAACGTTGATACAGAAGGACAGACTACAGGCTGTACCGGAAAATAACTACAACGAGTAGGATGCCGACACACGATGGCGGTCAAGCTTTAGGACGACGGCACACCTGAACGCGGAACGCATGCTGCTGATCGATGGATCGAATTGTTGCAGCCATTATAACCTTAATGGACATGACGGGAATCCATCCTTCCTCCATCCAAGAGCAGGGAGCGATGACGGGGTCGGATGGGTGGACATGGCCGGGGACGTGGAGCAGGTTCAGCTCATTCTTGGCCACAAGCGCGCATCAATACAAAGGCATTGCGCAGCATTGTTGGGTTCACCGGCCCATTGCTTCGGCTCAGACAAGCTATTTAGACGAATCCGGGTTGGCCAATATTCCGCTAGCCCAATGGCAGGGGATCTTGTGTTGAAATAGTGTCCTAAACCCAATCGGGTTGGACCAGATCCGACCGGGTCGGATCATTTCTACTATTTCTTTATGTTTATACATAGGTTAAATGGCTTTTACTGTTGTCATATATTTGTTCTTTTAAAGAACCAATTATGAATTGTTATATGATAACGTCCTTAGTATTAAAGCGTGATAGAGAAACCATGATAGCGATTATGGTTGATGAGATCTCTAATCACTTTAACAAGTTTGATACTTAAATGTCTACAGTCGATGTACTATTAAACATGACATTGATAGTACAAGCAGACTCAGCACGTATTAGATGTCTTATGTCTTTAAGGCGTTGATAGATCTCGTCTATTGAAGTGTAGAGACACTGACAAAGATGCGTGGGCGTGTATTAGAGAATGCGTCACGTTAGGACCGACCCAACTTACACGGATAAGTGTCACACTATGTGACGGTTGTGTAATTATCTTAGGACCGAGTCTACATGGCATCATGGTGTGGATTGTCATGATTTGACACTATTAAGGCTTCCCACAGCCACGGGGTGATCATGCGGTAGTGATTGGGTGTGATCTTGAAGCATCACGAAGTATACATGTTTGGTCGTCTGGGAATCGCGTACCCTATCAGTAGGGGTGAATATCCGAAAGGGCCTTCTTATAAGGAATGTCTTACTCTCGTGAATCTTTGCAAAGTGGAAGTAAATGAATTACTTCGAGAGAGCTTGATATCCAGATTATAAGATACGGTCGTTAATGTTTGACACTCGACGTACGACCGTTCCGATCGCAACTTCGAATATGGAATTCAAAGGGATCAAATAGGAAAGGATACTTTGAATCATAGAATTCTAGTGAAATATACGATCAACCAGCATTTATCGAATTCGAAAAAGACTCAGAAGAAATGGTTCGATCCTCTTATTTTGATTACTCGAACCGAGAGATCCATGAATCGGAATCCTGATGCATATAGATACAAATGGTCCAACACATTTTAGGAAGGGGTTTTGATTGATCAAAAAGAAGAATCTACTTCAACCGATATGCCCTTAGCACACCCATACATAACATAGAAATCACACTTGGAAGGGTGGACAATTAGCTAAGCAAATGAGTCTTTGAAATAAACCGATTGCAAAAGAGGAAATCGGCCACATTAAAATTACCTTCGGGAGGTCCGTTTGATATCCAAAAGCGCTCATCAACGATCGGACGGTGGGGAATCTTGAGGTGAACGAGAAAAGTTTGGGTAGAGGCGGCTATTATTACAAATGATAGGATTGTAAGTTACACGGTAATCTGTTTCACATGAAAGGTAGTAGTCATTGCATTTGACTCTTTCGATGATTGGGGGTCACGGTGTGTTGCTAGACGTTATCCCGTGATCGTTAAGCATGAAGGGCATTTTCGTAATTTGTACTTTGTGTCTACGGCCAACATATTCGGAAGCCTATCAGGTCACACACATATGAACATCTAGCCGGATTAAAATGTGGTTATAGTTGATGACCAAATAAGAAAAGTTTATCTCGAGACTATAAGTTTATTTATTATGAATAAATATAATACAAGATATTAATTATGTTGATTAATTAAATATACATATATTAGATATGTATGTCGAATTTATGTGTGTATATGATATACATGTATTTTGCAAATTAATTAATCATAGTATCATATTATTAATTAAAGAATATTCCGGAAGCCAATAATATGTTATATGGGGCGCAGGATTAAGTGTATTAAGATACACTTGGATTGTGCAATTTAATTAATAAGATTACCATATATTAATATTAGATATTAATGACTATAGATTTGCACACATGTGTAAATTGATTTATGGTAATAAGATAAATATAGTCAATATAAGATATTGACAATATCTGAGAAATATTTAATATAAGATATTAAATTAAATGAAATAAATCAATCAATTATATTTTCCTTATTTTATTGGAAAAATGTTTTCTTCTCCTCCACACATATGGGGCGCCACCTTCTACTAAAATAAGAGGTGGGTGTCAAGCTATTTTGTACATCGTAATTCCAAGAGCTATTAGTTCTTGTGTAAAATAGAGAGCATCCTATTGAGAGTTGGAGAGAGGGGAAAAATGCCGGTCTAGCAACCGGAGTTTTCCAATAGCAATCCATGATGGGATTCCGGTGGCATTCGTGTGGACTAGCGGTAGAGGCCGAACACTTGGGCGGCTCTATGCGAGATCTACTCTCCTTAGAGCGGTCAAAGCGTCGATCTTTTAGATCAACCAAGGTAACCACCGTCTACTAGCTTATTTGTTTATTGCTTAAGCGAAGTCGATCTTAGGTAAAAGGAAATCAAAATTTTGAATTCGGCTGCGTTCCCGGCGTAGATTTCCTAACGAGTGGTATCGAGAGAGCTTGAGCTTAAGCAATAAGCATGTTATTTTGCGTAGTTAATTTTATCGTTTAGATCACATAATTAAAAGATGAAAGATTTTTGATTCGCAAAAGTGATACATGAAAAGAAAAAAAACCGAGATCGTGTGGGGCTCGGCCGACTGGCGGCGGCACCACCACCGGCGGCGGTTGGTCTGCGGCGGCGGCTGCAGGGAAACCTGCTGCCGGCGTCAGTTGACCGGTCAATGCTGGCGGATCTCCTAAATTTTGTTTTGTGTATTTTGTGATTCAATATGGTTCATGGTTGTGATTGGTAATTCCTCCTTTGTTTAGTTGTGTCATATGACTAACCAATGGTTCAAATAGTTTGGGCCATTGGGATGCCACATTGCATTAAAATAATAATGGTCTTTCCAAACTTTGTTTGAAATAGGCCTAGACCATTTCCAAATATTTGATTTGGGAAAAGGCCTAGGCCTAGGCCACTTTCAAAATTTTGATTTTGGAAAGTGGCCAGACATATTAACCAAAATATTGGCATTTCCAAATCTTGTTTGGAATAGGCCTAGGCCCCTTTCAAGATATTTGATTTTGGAAAAGGCCTAGGCCCTTTTCAAAATTTTGATTTTGGAAAGGGCTAACGGAGATGCCTTTTGGTTTACGAAACCAAATGCATCCGTTTTGATTAGGAATCAAAAGGAAAGAAACAAAAGAGACATAATTTTAATTTTGATTTATTTTTGAAATAGTTCTAATTAATTAAAATTAAAATTGAAGTCGGTTTAAAATTAATCGTTAATTTTATTTAGATTAAAATCATTTAATTAATTAAATGTTAATTAGTTAATTGATTGGATAAAATTATTTAATAGATTAAACGTTAATTGATTAATTAAGACGCAAGTAGTTAAATGTTAATTTATCTTTTTCATAAGATGTTATTGTATGGATTAAATATAGTAGATATAATATGGTTATATGGACCCCGATTGCTCATGGACTCGGCCGACAGGATAGATGTGAATGATTAATTTTTCTGTTGGTTTAAAAATTGTCCTAGGCCGTTATGAAGAACGTGACCTAGTTTATTTTCTGCATTTATCCCATTCCGGTTGGCTCCCCCCGTGTGCGACGGATGTATTTATTTTATTAGATAGAATTAAATGTAACAAGAATGAAAGTAAGACGGAGATCAAAGAAAGAAGAATAAAGATCCCATTGGAGAATGACACATTAAAGATCATATTGGCGGTTGCATTATACTTAGATTGTGACTGCTGCGGTTTTCGTCGATTTGTATTGAAACCGCACTTTCTAGGAAAAGTCCATGATCATACACATTTACTTTACGCATTTATTTATTTTGTGCTTGTATTTATTTTATATGATACGATAGATGCATGACTAGGAACGATCTAGATAAATGTGTAGGATGTATGTCTATAGAGATAGATATATTTGATGAGACCGTAATTAAAATTAATTAAGTGAATTAATTTACATAAATACTTCCACAACAAAAATCAAGTCGAAATATTGTCTCCCAATATTATAAAGACGGTGAAGAGTCCTTGTTCGGATCCAACTGATCGACGACGGCCGGGAGTTGACCTACCTCAGGTATATCGTCATTATTGAGATATGATCGTATGAGATCTCGTGAATATTGGGTTATGACTTGACTAGAGTCTTTCGGTGATTAGCCATCGTCAGGGCCGTTTTACTTTAGAGACAAGGGGTTGACTAACACATAGTGATGTGTATCGCCAAAGAGTTGACTAGTCAACCACTGAGAATTACATAGTGATGTGATTGGTAAGGCGTTACCTACCTTTCGAAATTATCTTGATTGATCGACCACTCCCGGGAATCAAGTAACTAGATTGGATCTCAGCCACTAAAGAATTTTGGACAATTATTGAAAGTCAATTGGGAGTAGTTGACTAGTGGGAGCAAAATCATAAACCAAAAGACCATTTTGATTTTGCGTGTATAAACAACAACACTCTTTTATTTTCATTTTAGGTTGTAGTGTTAGCAAACTTTATATTTATGCTTTATTCTCGATTAGTAAAACCAAATCATGACTGTTACCTTTTGAGAAACATTCTCAAATTTGGTTAAGAAATTTTAATCCTTTTTAAAATAAGCAATGACACAAGCAATCCCGCTATAGTAGTTAGAGACAAGGAGATTACATATTTGATGCAGTACTCCAAGGCTTTAATTATTAATGAAAGTGGAAGATAATGATTGAAAGTTTCAACGAATTAATCATATATTGGATACGATCCAAGATAATCATTCAGTCATACGATGACAATTAATTCAAACGTTGGATAAGAATGACCACATCTAATTTTGGAAAGTTTGTTTTCAAAAATTGTAAGATTTAAGTATCGACTTAATTCTATAATTTCTTAAAGGTTAATTAAATAGTCAATATTTTGAATACGATTCAAAAGGTTAAATAAACTATTTAATAAACTTTAGATTTTCTTTATGAAAGAAAATTAAAGACATGGGTCTTGTGATCTTTCTTAAGTCTTATGAAGACTACGATAAGAAACATTTTTCAAGTGCTTAAAGGATTAAAAAGGAAAGTTAGGGCAAGTGCTTAAATAGAGGACTTATCGAAGACTATATTCTAGGCAAGTATGTTGCGATAAATCTATCTAAGTTCAAATTCCACTATAAGATATATGATATCTTACGAGTGTGATTAAATTAGAAAGATTAAATCTGAGATCACGGAAGGTGAAGCAAGCGTTGTAACACTTACCATATTCTGGATCTAGTAAACTGATAAGAGAACTAAATAAATGTTATTATGTTCCGGTTCTTATGAAGAACATGTTTTCAGTTGCTTGTTGGGATTTAGTAGACATATTCAATTGTAAAGAATAAATGTTATTCTGATAAAGTTGAAAGGTCACTGAATCTAACATACTAGATTGTTGTCCCTATATAGTTGATATATGTGATGAAATCTCAACTAAGTATTATATGGCTGTTATCCTTAATATTTGGTGGTCGTTCTAGAGATAGTCTCTATGGAAGGGAATTGTGTGATCAAATGTCATTTTGATGACGTCTGAACCATGTGGTTATGAACCATGTGGGTAATACGTATCTTATCTAAAGATGACTAAAATACCCTTTTATGAAAAGGTTGTAAAATCTAGAAAATTTGTCTAAAGCCTAAACATACCAATGTTTGTTGGCTTGTGACAATTAATGCCACAAATAATTGTTTATTAATCACTACGACTATTTTTAGAAATAGTCAAGTGTACTCAGTGAAGTGCATAATTGAAAAGCCGAAAAGTTTGAGCTAGTATTTAATATGAGATTGATGAGCCACTTAGGAATTAATCTTCAACTGGATTGAAGCAATTGATACCTAAAGGGTGTTTTAAGTCGTGCGAAAAGGAATAAGATTCTTCCTTGAAGGATACCATCTTTGGGATACGCAATTAGATTGTGTTCCCAAAATGGAAACAACACTTTATATGATAAAGGTGTGGACGCAAGCCATGCAAGCCTTATACTTAACCGAGTTCCAAATAATAAAGGTTGAATAAATTCCATATTAGATATGGAAGGGGATAATGTCGAATCTATCTTAACCGATGATTTGAAATTGTCATAAGCAGAGTCGAGAAAGGCTTAGAGCCTAGTACGACATATGCAACTTTGTGGAATATCTTAGCAAGTACGCTAGATATTACTTACTTGTCCATGGAGCAAAATGTTTGTCTCCAAACATCTTTGTCTTCTAGAGGAAGTGTTTCTTCCAAAAGAAGCAGTGGGAGTAGATTAAGATCTCAAAGGTAGTTTGAGAACCACAAGGAGATATTCAACCGTAGAGAGCGTGAGCGGACGCCACATAGAAATGAGGTGTAGAACTTTGCTTCAAGGCACACGAAAGTTCGTAAGTCTCAGTAGATAACCTCAGCCTGAAAAAATTTGTTGGTATGTTCGTCTTGAAGAATGAATATCTCACGACTTATGAAGGAATGTTTGAAAGGCAAGATTGAAAGATATGGCCAGGAGTCATAATATCTAAATAAGATTCCATTAGTGACAACCAGGTTATGAACCTAGCATGTCTTACCTAGAGGGAATGTCCCTGTAAGGCTGAGCCCAGTTCTATTCAGACTATGCTTGTTTTAACTTCGTATCATGGCTATATGATAGTGTTGAAGACGTTGGGCGGAAAGCTTGATGTTCATAGACGATGACATGATATGTAAGCCCACGAGATCCATTTATGGACTCAAACAAGTTTCTCTAAATGATTACTTTGTTTGATAATCAAAGGAGTTTGATTTAGTCAAAAGAAGGATATGCCCAATGTGCAAGATGGATAGTGGGAGTGTGTTATGATTTTTGAGTAAGGTATTAAATATCTCTCTCAGGAATTGCCACCCTATGTCACAGTCAATTAATGTTTGGTAGTTCAAGGTCTTTACGAAAGCACTTGGATTAGTAGTACTTATCTTAGAAATAAGAATCTATGGCGATATATTTAACTGTTGTTAGATTATAGTTTACCCATATAGATATGATATAAAAGAGTTTAGCATAGATCGCGACGGGGATACTGCTAGCCAGTGTTCTCAAGATCAATCTATGTTAGGACGTTCGTCCTAAAGATAAGATGAAGGATGATACTTATGGAAGGTTCCCTTTGCTACTGCAATAGGAACACAAATAGAGGTATTGCCGGATGTTCACAGTCCATGAAGAGTCATGAGCAAGTATGAAAGTAAATCTGGTGAATGTCGAGAATATCCTTAAACAAGTTAAGGAAAGTTTCCTAGTTTGTTGAAACTTGGAATTAAATAAACGTAGATATACAGACGTGTATCCTAAGTCTTATGAAGGCTAGTGGGAGCTACAGTCTGGGTTTGCAGTCACTTTGATTAAGTGATACAGTGAGCTGGAAATGTTCTTAGCTATGGGTCACTGTAAATTCTACAACTAGGCCAAAACACAGTAGTGCCTTGGAGGCGCAGCGGGAGCAGTACATGGGTCTATGTGGTTCATTCCTGAACCTTGTACGGTTCTTCCACCATTTCTATATGGCTGATATAGTAAGTGGATTCATTGCTTGGAGCAAGGACCAAGGTCTCGTCGGAGATTCATGTGTGTGTTGAGGCGGTTTCTTTGACTTGGTCATTTAGAGCATGGTACGAAGATAATCTGAGTCCCCACGGATAGCGATCCGTTTATGGCTAGGAATTTGGTTGCGAGTATTGCATGAGATTCTTGTGTTTCAACTTGGTCTTATGTGTGCGAGTGATTGGTTTTAGGCCAAGTGAGAGATTGTTGAAATAGTGTCCTAAACCCAATCGGGTTGGACCAGATCCGACCGGGTCGGATCATTTCTACTATTTCTTTATGTTTATACATAGATTAAATGGCTTTCTGTTGTCATATATTTGTTCTTTTAAAGAACCAATTATGAATTGTTATATGATAATGTCTTTAGTATTAACCTGTGATAGGGAAACCATGATAGGCGATTATGGTCGATGAGATCTCTAATCACTTTAACAAGTTTGATACTTAAATGTCTCTAGGCTGATGTACTATTAAATAGGACATTGATAGTACAAACAGACTAGCACGTATTAGATGTCTTCTGTCTTTAAGGGCAGAGATAGATCTCGTCTATCGAAGTGTTGAGACACTTGGACTGTGTGGACATGTATTTGAGAATGCGTACGTTAGACTGACCCACTTACACGGATAAGTGTCACACTATGTGACGGTTGTGTAATTATCCTTAGGACCGGAGTCTACATGGCATCACGGTGTGGATTGTCATGCTTTGACACTATTGAGGTTTCCCCTAGCCACAGGGCCGTCATGCGGTAGTGATTGGGTGTGATACTGAAGCATGCGGAGTATACATGTTTGGTCGCCTGGGGAATCGCGTACACTCTATCAAGTAGGGGTGAATATCCAAAGGGCCTTCTTATAAGGAATGTCTTACTCGTGAATCTTTGCAAAATGGAAGTAAATGAGTTACTTGAGAGAGCTTGATATCCAGATTATAAGATACGGTCGTTAATGTTTGACACTCGACGCACGCGACCGCATATGGATATTATTACAATGATAGGATTGTAAGTTACATGGTAACTGTTTCACATGAAAGGTAGTAGTCATTGCATTTGAATCTTCCAATGATTGGGGGTCACGGTGTGTTGCTAGACGCTATCCCATGATCGTTTGGCATGGAGGGCATTTTCGTAATTTGCACGTTGTGTCTACGGCCAACATATTCGGAAGCCTATCGGGTCACACACATATGAACATCTAGCCGGATTAAAATGTGGTTGTAGTTGATGACCAAATAAGGAAAGTTTATCTCGAGACTATAAAGGTTATAGTGGTAAATTAATATAGTGGTATTTATTTATTATGAATAAATATAATACAAGATATTAATTATGTTGATTAATTAAATATACATATATTAGATATGCATGTCGAATTTATGTGTGTATATGGTATACATGTATTTTGTAAATTAATTAATCATAGTATTATATTGTTAATTAAAAGTTCCGGAAGCCAATAATAGGTTATATGGGGTGCAGGATTAAGTATATTAAGATACACTTGGATTGTGCAATTTAATTAATAAGATTACCATATATTAATATTAGATATTAATGACTATAGATTTGCACACATGTGTGAATTGATTTATTGTAATAAGATAAATATAGTCAATATAAGATATTGACAATATCTTGGAAATATTTAATATAGGATATTACATTAAATGAGATAAATCAATCAATTATATTTTTCTTATTTTATTGGGAAAATATTTTCTTCTCCTCCACACATATGGGGCTTCTACTATAAATAAGATGTGGGTGTCAAGCTCTTTTGTACATCATAATTCCAAGAGCTAATAGTTCTTGTGTAAAATAGAGAGCATCCTATAGAGAGTTGGAGAGAGGAGAAAAAGGCCGGTCTAGCAACCAGAGTTTTCCAATAGCAATCCATGATGGGATTCCGGCGGGCTGATCATGTGGACTAGCGGTAGATGCCGAACACTTGGGCGGCTCTATGCATAACTACTCTCCTTAGACGGTCAAAGCGTCGATCTTTTAGATCAAGCAAGGTAACCACTGTCTACTAGCTTATTTGTTTATTGCTTAAACGAAGTCGATCTTGGGTAAAAGGAAATCAAAATTTTGAATTCCGCTGCGTTCCCACGTAGATTTCCTAACATCTTGGACCTTTTAAGCCTTCCAAAACCTCGGGATCACTTGACAGTTAGCTCTACATGGATTATTGACATGGGACAACTCACCTTGTGACATGATTTTTTGAGTCGCTCGTTGACCCATGGGAAATTGTTCAATGTCCCATCGGGTTGCCGGATGAACAATCATCACCGGCCACTCATGAAGGAACCGTTTTTTTCCGGGAAATTTACGTTTGCATAACGTGTTATATGTTCCCAATTTGAATTGCAATCTGCTCTCGGTTACCCAGTTTCAGGATAATCATAATTGTATTATGCAAATTACGAAATAATTATGTGTTATGCAAGACCGAGTAACGAGGACGCTGATTGGACTGGGTGAGCGTGTGGATAAATTTATCTGTATGTGGGTGTTCCAGAGGTTCGAGTTTTGGATATTGATGATGGGAAATCTGCATATTTGTGGCACCGGCGTTTGGGTCACCCTTCCAAAAAGGTCTTTAAGAATATTCCTAATATTACCGTTTCCAAATATTTGAATAAAAATGGTTGCGATGTCTTTGTTTTTGGGCTAAGCGAAGATCGTGAACACTTTACCCCTGAGTGAGAGTCGTGCTAGTCATATTTTTGTTCACTGTGATTTGTGGAGACCTTATAGTACTCATTCTACGTGTGGTGCTATTTATTTCTTGACTCTAGTTGACGATTATTCGCGATCTGTTTGGGTTTACCTACTTTTGAATAAAGTAGAGGTTGGAACAGTATTTTGGGACTTTGTGGCATTGATTTCGCGACAATTTGATGTTACTATTAAACATGTTCGTAGCGTTAATGGCACCGAATTCTGGAAATTGCTTCCTTACTTTCGGGAAAAAGGCATCATTTTTGAAACTTCTTGTGTTGCTACCCTACAACAGAATGGCTGTGTTGAACGTAAACACCAACATATTTTGAACGTTGCCCAGGCCCATCGCTTTGAGGGTCAATTGCCTCTTAAGTTTTGGAGAGAGCGTGTGTTAGCGGCCTCCCATATCATTAATCGTACCACTTCGAGTGTTTTGAATTATAAAACTCCCTATGAAGCCTTGTTTGGAAAGCCACCCGATTTATCTATGCTTCACATTTTAGGTTGTTTGTGTTATGCCCATGACCACCACCACTCGAATAAGTTTGACAGCCGTAGTCGAAGTGTGTTTTCTTGGGATATCCCTTTGCAAAGAAATGGTGGACTTTGTATGACCTTGACACTGAGGAGATTTTTTTGTCCCGAGATGTAAAATTTTATGAGCACGTTTTTCCTTTCCACCAAGATGTGGAGGCCGTCCCTTCTCATTTCCCTAATAAATTGCTAGATGATGTTATAATACATGATGACAACTTCTGAGTTTCCTCTTCCTCGCCCGAGAGTCCTCCGGTGCCGGATGCACCGGTTGAGGGGGAATGCACGGGGCGGATGAGACAGAAGAAGCAGTTGAGATAGCATCTTCACCACCACCTCAACAACCAGGTGAAGGTGTGGAAGAATTGGGTCGAGGTAAACGACAAAAAATCCCAAATTTGTTGTTTCAGGATTTTGTGTCACATACTCTGGTCGACAAGAAAAGTCCTACTCCACGATCTTCCACTCCAGCTGCATCCTCAGGTACTCTGTATCCTCTTACGCATTTTGTAAACTATGATTTGTTTTTTGATAAACACCGCAAGTATCTCACATCTATCACTGTTGGCAATCCTCCAAAATCTTTTAAGGAGGCAGATAAACAAGAAGGTTGACGTAAGGCAACAACTGAAGAAGTTCGGGCTCTAGAAGACCAGGGTACATGGGTTTTACAGCCACTTCCTCCCGGGAAAAAAGGCATTAGGGAGTAAGTGGGTATATACCGAGAAATATGATGAATATGGGACCTTGCAAAGGTTGAAAGCCCGGTTAGTGGCTTTTGGGCATCATCAGGAAGAAGGAATTGATTATACTGAAACTTTCGCTCATGTGTCAAAGATGGTTACTGTGTAGACTTTCCTCAGTGTAGCTGCCGTGAAACAATGGGATATTCATTAGATGGATGTTCATAACGCTTTCCTGCATGGAGATTTGGAGGAGCAAAATTTACATGAAGATTCCTCCCGGTTTTGAGAAGAAGGGCTCGAACTTGGTTTGTAAGATGCGCAAATCTTTGTATGGTTTGAAACAGGCACCGCGGTGTTGGTTTGCGAAGCTCTCTTCTTCTTTAAAGGATTATGGATTTCGTCGATCGTACTCGATTATTCCTTGTTTACTTGAATCAAGTCGGCATTCAACCGAATGTTTCGTGTATACGTGGATGATATGATCATTGCCAGGAATGATAAGGTGACCTTGACTATTTTTAAATAATATTTGGGAAAGTGCTTTAAGATGAAGGACTTTTGGGGTCCTAAAACACTTTCTCGGGATAGAGGTGTCCCGGAACAAAGATGGGATTTTCTTGAATCATAGGACATATGCTTTTGACATCAATCATGAAGTTGGTTTACTTGGGAGCAAACCGGCAGATGATGGGAGTGGAGCTCCTACATCCTCTTTCTTTACCTGGCATAGTGCAACAGCCTCGGCCCATTTTGAGAAGTAATCAGTCACCGCCAAGATGTAGAGATGTTGGCCTGATGATTTCGGCAACGGGCCAACCACATCCATTCCCCAAGCATCGAAAGGCCATGCTGCTACAGTTGGATGCAAAGGCTCAGGAGGCTGATGTATGAAGTTGGCGTGGAATTGAAATGCTTCATAGACAATCAATGCACGAGCCTCTTCATCCATATCCCATCCTTTTGACTTCATCCATATCCCATCCTTTTGATGCGGAAGTGGAGCTTCAGACCAGATTGATGGGCACCGCGAATCCTAGAGTGAGCCTCTTCTAAAGCGCGAAGAGCTTCATCCTCTCTAAGGCAACGAAGAAAGACTCCTTCAAAAGAGCGACGATACAAGGTATCATTGTGAAGGAAGAAACGTGGAGCCCGTCGTCTTATGTCAACTTTCTTCTTTTGATCGTCTGGGAGCCTTCCGTGTTTTAAGTACTCCACTAATGGATGACGCCAGTACTCTTGGTCTATTTCATAGACACAGACGGCATAACTATCATTATCTTCTTTAAAGTATGGAGGAACCACCCACTGCTCACAGACGGGGACTTGGATCTTTCCATCGCCGATTGCCAGTGTCGCAACCAAGTTTGCTAGAGCGTCTGCTTGCTTATTTTCTTTCCTTGGAACATGCTCAATTGTGACATCGCCAAGGTAAGAAATAATTTTTCTTTCATAATTGTAGTATGGGACCAACTCTGGCTTTTTTACATCGTAGGTGCCTTCAAGCTGGTTGATGATCAATTGAGAGTCGCCATAGACGTTTAGTCTGCATTGCTTTACATCCATTGCCATCTCAAGCCCTAAGATTAAAGCTTGGTATTCAGCAACATTGTTGGAGCAACATTCCGTCAATTTGAACGAGTACGGCAGCACTTCACCTTCTGGGGAAATAAAAATGACTCCAGCGCCAGCACTGTCTTGTCTCGCCGGTCCATCAAAATACATCTTCCAAGGCGGAAGTACTTCAATCACCATGACATCCTCATCAGGCAAATCATCTAAGAGCTCCCATTCTACCGGGATTGGGTGATTAGCCAAAAAGTCTACAAGCACTTGCCCTTTGACAGCCTTTTGAGGCATGTAAACAATTTCAAAATTTTGAAGTTGGAGATACCACCTTGCTAATCTATCTGACAGCGCGGGCTTGGACATGACATATTTCAGTGGATTTGCCTTTGACACCAAATGCATAGTATGAGCTTGAAAGTAGTGCTTTAGCTTCTGGATGGAGAATATAAGCGACAAGCAGAGCTTCTCAATTGGAGAGTATTTCAGCTCATGAGGAGTCATTGTCCTGCTCAAGTAATATAATGCACTTTCTTTGCCTTTGTCTTTCTCCTGAGGAGTCATTGTCCTGCTCTTGCCACTGAAGAGTTGTTGAGTGATCATGTGCCCTATCGTTGTTTGATTGGACGACTTATATATCTTGAGGTAACACGAACCAACTTGGCGTACTCCCTTCATGTCTTGTCTCGGTTATGCAAGCACCTCGGGTTGATCATTGGGAAGCTACTTTACGCCTTGTTCAATTTTTTTGAATAAACATCCCGGTCAGGGAATTCTCCTACGTTTTGATAGCTCTCTCATTCTCGTGGTTTGGTGTGATTCTAACTGGGCGAGTAGCCCACTTACTCGGCATTCCTTGAGCGGATGGTTTGTGTTCCTGGGTCTTTCGCCCATATCCTGGAAGTCCATGAAACAAACCACTGTTTCTCGTTGTTCTACGGAAGCGGAATATCGGTCTATGGCATCTCTTACATGAGAATTAAAGTGGTTGAAGCAGTTGCTGGCCGACCTTGAGGCGTGGCACCCTCAAGGGATACAGATCTTTTGTGATTGTCAGTCGGAGCTATATATTGCATATAATCCGGTATTTCATGAATGCACGAAACACATCGAGGTAGATTGTCATTTTGTGCGTGATGCAATTACATATGGTTTGATTATTCCTTTATATGTGCCCAGGAAGCATCACTTGGTGGATATTTTTGCAAAGGCATTGGGACGACAATAGTTTGAGTTCCTATTGCGCAAGTTGGGCGTTTGAGATCTTCACGCTTCACCTTGAGGGGGGAGGGGTATTACGATATTAGTGTGAACAGACAGTGTGAACATAATATGTATAGAATATTTTGTATTAATTGCGTAGGATCTCCAGAACACTCTTTGAAGTGTATATATACACTATACATGTAACCTTTTTCGATGAATCAATATAAGAAATATTTTCCCCGAACTTCTTGACAGAAACGAAATGAATTCATTAAAAAGAAACAAACTTACATGAGCAATATGTAGACTGGACCTAACGCTATCTCATCTTCACGGATTATAGCTAAGATCTATGAAGGAAACTATCAGACTAAAAGGCTGGATTATATAATCTCTTAGCAAAAGAAACCATAATGATAAGAATGTCAGATTGAGAGTTTTTTCTACATGTTGAAATTTCTCCAGCCTCTGTTTGTAGCTATCAAAAGCATCCATCGAATGACTTTAGCTTCAGCTCTAAGGGCAGAGCTTATATTCTGAAATGACCTATCCTTGAATTCCGAACATTATAATTCTTATCATGAACAACTCCTCCTCCAGTTGGTTTGGAGGAATAAGACCAAGCAACATCAATTTAAGCAAAATGAACCCGCTGAGAAAGATTAGAAGTATCAACATTAGAGAAATTCTCATTGGCAATATGAGTAATACTTGCAATAACATATGAGGCATTTGTGATATGATCCTTTGAATTTGCATGAAAACAATCATTCCAGGATTTTTTTGCCATAGAAACAACTGAACAAGGTTCATTATTTTCTTGATTTAAAGCATCATGCATTTCTAGCTTTCTAAGTGTGCCAAAAGACGCAGATTGTGATTTCAGTTATGTTTTAAATAGCATTAGTGTCTTTAGCATTAACTATATCAGCCCACCCACTGTTTTGGGGGAAAGAATTGTTGCTAAAGTTAGATCAAGAGACAGGGAAAAGACTCCAGATGAGCTTAGATATAGAGCATTCACCCAGAATGTGATCAATAGATTCCTCATCAGAACCACACTAACCACAGACAAGAGGGATGTCATAATTTCTAAACTTTTCCCCTTTTAAAAATACTTTTCAGATGAGTAAGTATAACATTGTGAAAGGTTTTTCATAGAGAAATAGATTCACTCAATCTTTCATTAGATTTATATCTTAACCAATTACACAGAGAATGCAGAATATATGTAAATACTATCAGCTATGTGGACCGCTAGAACTAGGAAAAGAGTGATCACATTACAAGTGTAGGGTCTAGATGTGATTAGGTACTATTATTCACCTCCCTCAATGTTGGTCCCAGAGAAGGGTAAAACTATATTCAGAGAGGGGGTGGGGGTGAATGACTATAGTGGAGTTTCAAAAACTTTTCTTACTTTTAAAAGCTTTTGGGCAGCGGATAAGTCCCTTCTTACTATGTTGTTTCAAAGTAGTTTAGGCAATCACAGATGTAAGATATAATATAAGTAATTAAATGAATGCGAGAAGGTAAATTCTTGAAAGTAAAAGCGACACAAGGCTTATAGTGGTTGGGGTGGTGTAATCCCTTAATCCACTCTTCTCCGTGATGATTGGAGGAATTCACTATTGTTTTCACAGATACAATAGTCCGATTGTCCTTGACTACACAAGCTTCACAATCTACAAGACTATCACTCCTTGATCGCAATGTGCCTTCAGTGACTCAGTCTCTTTCACTTCTCATTGGGATCAAATCTTCAAAGCAGCCTATCACAAACACAACTCCTTCTCAGATGGCACTGATTCAGTTGCTTGATTGATGTGAATTGGATTCACAAACTTGTTGATCAATTTCAATGCTTGATGTTTGAATTGTAGCTCTCAGTTTTGAGTTGATCACTAGATATATCTTTTCACCACAGTTAGAAAGCTTTTCACTTTGACAGAGTTTTGCTCAGATTTTTATCGTTCCTCTCTCTTTTTTCTTTTTCTGTCAATGCCTTCTATTTATAGCCTTGATAATCCTTGATTTGAATTTCCGTCCGTTGGCTATATTAATGAGGGAATAATCCTTGATTTTATTCTTGATTCCCCCTTAATTGTATTCTCCTTGATTTCAGTGTTCGGATTTTTCTTCAAATATTTATTAGAAAATCCATCCTTGATTGATCCTCTATTTATTATGCATTTAATGCTTGATCCTCTGAATCTTCAACATATTTCAAAATCTGATTAGGTAAGGTTTACTTAGCTGTTCTTTGATCGGTCAAGTGATCCTTCTGACTTTGCCGCTTGGATCTTCCTTCACTGCTTTGTCTTCACTCAGCCGATAGTTAGTTTACTTTGCCGATTCACTGTTTCCTTCATTCTTTCAGTTAAAGGAGAATCTTTGTACTTCACTGATCCTTGATTTGTGTGAGATCAGTGTACACCATATTTAAACATTAAGTTTCATCACTTCGAACATAACTTAGACTTATCCAAGCTCATCACAGACTTCCTTGGTTATAAGTCAGACCATAATGTCTTCATTACTTCTCTGCTGGTACTTGGCTAGCTTCACTCTGCCGAAAATCTGTTTATACTTTGCCGTCCTACCAACTAGTACAATACTTGTCTGACACAACTTATACAACATGTCAGACTCTAAGTAAAGACTTATACAAAGAATTCTAACTTATTTCAGGCTTGCTATAACAGCTAGTATGACCATCATCAAAACATAACAAAATGTTCCTAACAATTTCCCTCTTTTTGATGATGCCAAAACCCTCATAAGCTTGAACATAAGTATGCCAAAATTTTCATAATAGAACAACATAATACAGCTCAATAATTTTATTCATCCATTAAGGGCAATCAGAAAATATGATCTCAAAACGTATTAAAGGTACAGTAACTACATTTTGCTTAATTCTGCTTTGTACATTTTAAATTTTGTAGTCTGAACCTCCTCAATGTCTTTCCAATCGATCTCTGGAAACTTCCACATCCTGTATGCCATAGCAGTGTATTCAGATACTCCTTGGAATACTCTTTTGGTAAAGAGTCTGTTAAAGTCAGGCATAGTTTCATTTGCCCTGGGCTCTCCAAAATACTTCTCAAGTCTCTCCCTAGCTTCTACAATGTGAGAGTCAGCAAACTTGAGATTTTTGTACAGACCCCATTGGTCTTGTTTATTCATTCTCTCCATAGGGTTGAAGAATTTTGCCATATAGTTGAAGTCTTCTTGTTGCTCGGTTGGCAAATCTTCTGGTCCTTTTGCAGAAAGTGGTATGGCTGAACTTGGTATGCTGGAGAGATGCATGTTGTCTTTTAATGTCATTGTATATTTTGGTCATGTCAACTCTCCTCTGTTCATCCTGGTAGCTTAGCTAGTCTGCCCAAGCTTTATCTTGTTTTTTATTTGGATATAGCCCTTCCTGAACTCTAAAAAATTCTCTCACATGATCTAGGATCTTAGCCTCATATTCTTGCCTATATCTGTGGGTTGGGAAACTTCTTTTTTCTCTGCTTGTGCTAGTTCTGTGTTCTTTTGCTGACCTCCTTTGTTGACTTGATCCAGGTCTTTGCTGTCCACCTGATCTATCTGTATCATCATCCCTTCTTTGAATAGGATGGGGAAATCCTATGCATGGTTCATTAAGGCCTTTTATCTTTCTTCTCTCGGCCTTCCTTTCTTTCGCTCTTGAGCTTCATTTCTGATTCTTATTTCTCTGTCCCTTGCTCTCAGCCGTTCCTCTATAAAATTTGGGGGTCTTACTGTTGATCCTTCAGGCTTACTTGTTCCCCCCTTTTTGGCAGCATCATCCCTTTGCTGGAGTAAGATGCTATTTGTAGCCTCTGTTGTTCCAATCAGAGAGTCCAATTTTGACTCGGTGGATGTGAATCTCATTGTCATGATCGATCATTTTCGGTGACAACTGCGAATTTGGTGCCGAATGCCAACGCCATCGAATCATTTTCTTGAGAAATGTGTTATGCGAGACCAAAGCAAGGTTGTTAGTGATATTGATATTGAGTGTCTCATGAGATCTCCTTGTCGTTGCACAACAATATTCTGTGCATCAATATACTCGATAATGGCCGGAATTTTCGCTCAATAGAGTAACTTTTATCATTGAAAACATCAGTGATTGGAGGATTTAGAAAAGGTTAGCAATTTCAGATTTTTGCAACATCTGCCAATCTTTTTGCTTCCTCATCATTTCCGCACAGTTTTAGGTAGGGTTCTTGATGACGGTCAAATTATACCATAAAAGTTATCAAAGTTATCCTTAAATCGAACTTAATAATATATATTTTATATTAAATCACATGTTTATAAGGAATATTTAATGTTATGTGATTTATAGAATATAATTTGGTATTTATATATTTTTATTATTAAAATATGATTTACTATGCGATAATTATTGATTTTATAGATTACGGTGAATCGGAGGATATCTACCAATGAAGGAAGTAAATCTCAAGATAAATCGGAGCGGAATCGGATTGCATTAAAGATAAATATGGAATCAGCACGAGGAGTGGAGTATGGAACAAGAAAAGCCAGCGAGCCAATCAGAGGCTGGTGAACTCGCTGGCAGGGAACAGTGAACTCGCTGGGAGCGAGCTGGGCAAAGTCAGCGGATCGGCTCGGAGTTATCTCGATGCGTTTTAGACTCTATTAGGGTTTAGGAAACGTAAATTAGGTCGGCTGGAGTTTATCCTAAGTCGGTTTTACCGCCTATATAAACTCTCTTTCATTAGTCACTTTACACACAACTCATAACACAAATTCTCAGTTTCTCAGAGCAGTTTTAATACAAGTTCAGCAGCAATTATGTGAGTTTCTTGTGTTAATTTCTTCTTTGTTCTTTGTAATTAAGTCCCCCCAATTATTGTTTATCGTTTGAGGTTGTTCTTTCTTCACCGGATGATGTAGATCTAAGGATACGATATGAGGCAGTGGGGATTCCTTGTCTATAAGGATCCACACGCCCAGATCTATTATCCGGTGATCTATAGATGACTTTGGTATGATCGACAATCGTGTTTCTAGTAGGTCTATATAATTGCTTTATGAATCTCTATTTTATCCTTTACGTATATAGAAACGCTAAGATTTAGGTTTTCGCCGCGTCAATCTAGCCACGTCTTTATGGTGTGATTGTCCGCCTAGAATTTCTTGTCTTAGTAGGTATGGCTACGGCTACGTTGCTCGTCTGTTTTAATTAGCAGATTATTAGGAAATACCAATATAGTGCTCCTAGATCGGCTCATGAATTGATCTTCCGGGACTTTCAGCAAGATCTAGATCTGTGTTATATTTGGGAATTGCTAGCACCTAGTTATACGTACATCGTAGATTAACATGATACCTACGAAGTTAGTGTTAATGGGACGGAGACTGATGCGATCACTTAGGAAGTACGCCTAACCACATGAATGTTGCCTAGGTGAGGAATACGGTTAATATCGGCATCCCTAGTATTGTAAGCGTGTGAGTTATATGAGATGGAGACCCAAAAGGTGAAGTCACGTAATGTAGCAGAGTGATCTAGTGTCCTACCCGGAACTAAGTCAAGTTTAGGGGATGACTCCCGTAGCCAACTTAAAAGAAATATGAATCGGATTAATAGTTGTGAGTCTAGCTTAATTATATAGAATCTCTAGATCCAAACGATAACATAATAATTGGGGAGGTTAATTACGTTGTCTTTATTCGTGTTGTGTCGAGTCGAGTCCTTTATCTTTCTTGTCTTTTGTTGGTCGTAGACCACTTTGTGTCCTTGACATGAATAATTAATTGTCTGTATATAAATGACCCACAATTGGTTCCCTGTGGGATCGACCTTGATTCGCTATAGCTATACTACGATGGACCTAGTCCTCTTGCTAGTATTGGTTTATAGTGGTCAAGTATTTTATATATCACTTGATCTCGTCATCAAGTTTTTGACGCCGTTGCCGGGGAACCAACGGTCAATTTTATATATAAATAATTTTTTATTCATGTTAAGTTTTCTGTTTTAGAGTCTGTTTTTATGTTTTTGAGTCCCTCTGGTTGTCTGCTCTGTGTAAAAATTCCAGAATCTGGAACAGCTAGTTTCGCTCGGCCGAGGCGCTTTCATTTGCCAGCCGAGCCTGGTTCTGTTTTCTGGGACTTCGCGTGTCTGTTTATCTCCGTATGTTTAATCCGTAGGTCTGATAGCAGCATGGGAAACCATGTTAAAATCAGTCTACGGTCCGTTTTGTTTTTGTTTTTCTTCTGTTTGCAGAAACCAGGGAAGCAATAATCCGAGTCAGTAATTTTTCGTGGGTGCTGAGAAAATAACCCAGCAACATGTGGAGCTACGAATATACGATGGGAAAAGCAATGGAAGCAACACCTTTAAAGCACCAAGATGGCTCCGAGAACATAAATATTAAAAGGTTCGAATTATCCGTGGTATAATGTTGAAGGCAAGGTACTACCTTTTTTGCTTATGCTTTACTATCTTTTGGGTTTTTTTGAGCATAAGTTAGCCTATACATGAACCTGAGTATGAATAATAGACCGGAGTGAGTTTATAAGATTATTTTTATTAGTGTCTAAGGTTTTGCCCCAAATCTGTCTCATCTAGAGGGTGTAGGGAAACATGTAGTTGTTGAATGGAAGCAGTGAATGAAGAGTTCCTCGTAGTTCTGTTAAAATCTCATGTCCTATGCATGAGATTGCTTCTACTGGCCATGGGAGCAACATTTTGTGTAGTTTTTAAGAATTCTCAATCTAAAGAAGACGTTGAGTTTTGAGAGAGCATAATGAATCAGCATTATAGAGGATATGATTAAAATGGGTCCCTAGGACTAAATCTTCTTAGCATTCACTAGTTCCTAAAACGAGATCCGAGGTAAGAGCTTTGTATAAATGGTATGGATAGATGTCGTTTCCTAGGTCTCACAACAAAGGAAGGGTATTAATCCAGAAAAGCGGATTTGAGCCCACCTCATATATAGTGCTCGAGGGGTCAATATCTGGCGATCCAAGAATGATAAGCGATAAGGATAATTTTTGGAAAGTCAAAGTGAGGACTTTAAACTCGAACTACTTCTTTAAAACCCTTAGGATTTCTTTTTTAGTTTTTAGGTTTTGTTTTCTTTGAGTCAAATAAGAGAAACGTGACATATGTTGAGGTTTTTATTTGCCGTGTTCGATGGCCATTAGGCTAAGGATGTGCAAAACTTTTTTACTCAATATAGACCACGTGAAGTAGAGTTTCGTAGGAGAGTCGAGAAATTGCTAAAGAAAAGGAAATTTAGCAATCAACCTTAAGATGGAAGCATTAAGAGAGCTTGAGAATTACTGAAAATGTACCACAGAATGATTGGTGCGAACAAGAACAATTTTGGTCAACTTCCAAAACCTTTTAAAAATGGTGATCCAAGTGAAAATCCAAAGTGGTGTGCAGTTCGTTCTGCAACTATCCTTATCTTTCCCTTTACACTTTTTCACCTTCAACCTTTTCTATTCTCTCACCAATTTGCCCCAATAGTTCACATTTCTAACCATTCTTTCATTCCCACTCTGTCTTTCCATCTATTTCACTCTCCCACCCTAACCCAATACCTTAACCAATACCTACCCATATCAGTTTCCTTAACCAATTTTCAACCCACCCAAAACACAATGTCTTGCCCAACCATTATCTTTTCTTTCCATCCTTCACTTTCTTTTTCTAAACCCATCATACTCTCAACTTCCATTTTCTTTACAAGATACCCTTTTGTTGCGGAATTATTAATTGCTAAGTTTTAATGATTATGTTTCATCATTTTGGTTTTCATCATCCTCGCTGGGGTAAGTGTAGCTCTGACCCTAGCTAGCTTTTAAAAGTCTTTGGTTCGATCAAAAAACAACTTCTCTTTCTACCGGAAGATTTCACTTTCACAAATTTTCTGGCCATTCCGGCACATATAGATGATGAGTTTTGTTCTAAAATATCACACCGATCTGACCTTGTTGATGACGTTGAGACCTTCTACGTGATAAATTGGGTAATTCATAATTTTGAGGAGAAGCTACATCTCCCTAAGTTGTTGATATCCAATCAAAACGTGAAGCGTCTGCGCTAAGTATCTGATTTTATCTTTAGCCAATAGGTCACATTCAATCATTATTCCTTACCAAGTTTCTCTTTTACCTTTGGATTGAATACATAGTTGATCCAATCAACCTCGTGTTTTTCCGGATGGGGTGATGCTTTTTGATCTTTGTCTTATCCACCCGGTTTTCGCATATTTTTGTGGTGGAGGATATCGATGAAGACTATAATCTTTTGTTGATTGTTTATTATTATTTTTTTCTATTTAGTATTTTCTTTTTGAGTCTGTATATATCCTTCTTCTTATTCATTTTAGAATTCGTGTCTGAACGAGTCGTTTTAACTCTTTGGTTTTCCTTGTCATTGGTTATATAAAATAACATGGCTTAAGCTGTTTTTGGATATTTTATATCTAATTACTGCCGCATTATTTTATAACTTCAATTGACATGTTATTAACGGTTTCGTGGAGTTGCTGTGTGGTTTTGCTTTAACAGATTTTGTTTGCTTCTCCACAACGTGCTTGGATTACTCCGATGTTCTGCATCTGCTTGAGAGCCGTTTCCAGAACTAAGTCTTTTTCTTAAAATCTCATTTTTATTTGTCATTGGGGACAATGCCATGTTTAAGAGGGGGGTGGGAGACTTAGCTATGATGTGATATGTGAATGAAACGGTGAAAAGTTGAATTGAAAAATGCCAAATTAATTATCTCGTACCCTTAGAATTGTGAGTTATTAAAACATTGAATTGATAGGAAAGAAACCAAGTTGCATGATTACGTGATCATTTTATACTTATGTGAATGTAAATTTAAGGATATTCATGTCGACTGTTGCAAGTAGTTATTTATTATTCGATTACTCAATCTTTGAATCGACGGTTACCGCACGAATTATAATAACTGTAGAAATTATGTGTACATTGCGTAGATGATTGGTTATGTAGACTTAGTGTTGATATTTATCTGCTGATGTATTCCTATCTTCTGGCCATCAAAGCGGAGTAATAAGCTTGAGAATTATTTGTGTTTTAACAATGCGTTAAACACTGGGCTAATAGTAACATTACCAAAGTAGCTGTCACGGATTTTATTAACACAAAACAAACAAGTAATAATCCGGTTAACCTCAAGTATAAGGATCGTAGTAAAGAGGTTGATGCCGGGTCGATCTTACGGGGAACTAGACGAATGTGAATCCTAGCTTTTGTTTTCAACTAACTATGTCACGAAACTACTCTAGACAGGGAAAAGACCAAACTAAACAGAATATAAAACTAGACAGAGGATATAATCCAAAGCCAGGAAAGATACGGGCTGCGAACCAAATTAAACGAACTAAACTAAGATGCAAGTAAAAGTAGACGACTAGACAAATTCAAGTTTTAAGGATTTAAATCAAGTTTATAACGGACAAACGAGGATTGATCCACCTATCCAACAAGCATTGATTCCCAGTCTCGATTATAATGTGGTTTTTACCTAGGTTGTGATTCACCTTATCTAAACGTGAACCCTAATTCCTTAGAAAGTTCATCTATTAATCTATTATCTTCCGATGTAAGATTAACGCGTTTTCTAACCAAAGGTGCAAACTTTACGTTTATAATCTAGCAATTAAACCTATTAACTTCCGTTATGACAGATTCGAGTTACTATTCTTATTCATGATGATCTAGGGTTTATTAAGATTTCCATCAACAATAAACAATCACACATGCAGATCTTCCGATATAAAAGCAATTAAACGTAATAAACATGAATAAGAAACAACCTTTAAATAAAAACTCACAAGACAACCAAGAAAACGAAATCAATGATCGTTGGACGGCTTCACAATTCTGGTTTGATGAAGCTTTAGCCTCTAAACATCCTCAAAGAACTCGAATGTGCAGAATAGTTCATAAAAGTAACTAGTTTAATCTAGATCTAAAGTGCATAAAGCTGGAATAAAAGGAGGAAAACGCAGCCTAAAGCCGCCCCTAGGTTTAGGGTTTTGAATAATGAGTGTATAGTCTCCTTGTGTGAGAAAACAGCCGACTATATATAGATTTTAAAGTCGGTTCGCTAAGTCGGCTACCGGACGCCCGTCAGTTCTTGGAACGCCCGTCCATTCTTCATATGAACTTCAAATCGGGCCGAGTTATGATCAAACGCTCGTCCAAACCGGCGTCCACCTCGGCGCCCAAACTTCCACGAATCAACTTTCCATCTCTAGACGCTCGTCCGATTCCAAGAAACGCCCGCCCACTGGGACGGGACACGACGCTTGACCCAATATGATCAATTTTGATTTCTTGATCTCTATCCCTTTTCATCTTGTCAATGCCTTCATTATCTCTTGTAATCATCAATTGAGCCTTGAAAAGTGCATCTACATCATATGAAAACACCACTAAATGTAATATCGCTCAAATAATCGTAAAAACATAATTAAAGCACATAAATCAACCTATTTTGCAATTAACTCTTTTGAAATATCATTTACTCAATATATTCATTAAACACGTGCTTTTATGCAATTCGAAGCGAATACGGGAAAAATATCACGAGAATATAGCATTATAAATCGTATAAAATCACCCTTAACATCTCCCCACACTTAAGCTTTTGCTCGTCCCGAGCAAAACAAAACAAAAATTAGGCTCGAGAAAGAAATGAGACATCTAAACATACATAACACATATCCAATAAATCGAAGTTCACCATTGTGTGTGTGCATAGCCGTAGAAAACTTCCACTATATCCAAACTCGAGAAACTCAAGCAAAACTAGCTAATACCCCTCGTAGACTAGTAATAAATGACACTCATAAGATGCACCCTACAAACGTGACATATCCTGAAAAATATGATCGAATGAATCTAGGGCCTTTTACGGAAATACTCAGAGGATAATCCCTACTGAGATATCTCATGGGCTTCTACTGGTGATAAGGTAGACGATAACTTAGTCTTATATACATTTCATAACACTTCATTAGTTAACTTAACTTTTTCACTTTAAACACACATTAGGATAAGCTATTGCCCTCATAGTAGAATAGGACATTTCGAGATAATACCCTACCTCACTCCAATCATAAGGCGACTTTCCTAAGCGCCGTGAGCTTTTAGTCATCATAGTGGACTAGGACATACGTGGTATACCCTACCTCACTCAAATCATCGACTAGCTTTCGACACACCCAATTATTTCGTATGAATCAACTTTTTCATTTGACAATAAGTTACGTGTTACTTATCACATTCAAACCTTCAGATATTCACAGTATGTCATACTCCAGATCTAACTACAAACTACCATAACTTTCACGATATATACGTAGCACTAAGCACATGACTTATAAGAAAATCAAGGATTACTAATCCAAACGGGGTATAGCTTTATAAATTAGCTCATCATTCACTATGGCACGTGGAAAATAAATCTTGGTGAAACGACTAACTTATCAAACATATGATATATAGCTTAAATGACCATAAAAATAGCGAACATTGAATCGAATTGCCTACTCGGGACAAAACAAAAACAAAAATGTCGAGAGAAACAAAAGTTTGAAAATTTTTAGCTCATTTGCATAGAAACATTACTCATTAAGCAGATGTGTAGATACATATCGAACATTCCCCTCCCCCACACTTAAAAATCAACATGTCCTCATGTTGTGCAGAACGAAAGAAATAGGAAAAGACTTAGCTGATTTAAATCGAAATGCGAATCGTCGGTCAGGCCGGAGCCTACATAATGACATTCTAGAATGTGTAACCAGACAATGTAGCTCAACGAAACCGCTAAAAATATACCTGCACGTCTTGACAAACATGGAACCATCTCGGGGAAAACGGGGAGTTATACCAAAATGAAAAGATATAGCAAATTCAAGGATTAACAAGAGATAAAGCATCCAATACAACTAAAAATATAAACAAAGTCGAAAGGAAAGTACGGGTGCCTTATGGCTTACATGATCCATTGAAAGAATAAATAGTAGCCACATCAAAAATACAATGAACCATATAAAAGGAAAAAGTAGTAAAATTACACAATGAAAGTATTTAGGGCAAATCAAATCGAAAAATAGACAAAGAAAATCAAGATTGCCCCGGAGCCGGAGTATCATCAGCCGGAGGATCAGGGGGTGGTGACGTAGCCTTAGTTGCGAATCAGCCGCTCCTCGTCGGAAGACTCGGACTCGTGAAGAACATCGGCAATGGCACCGCTCGATCTCGTCGAATAAATATAATCAACGGTGCTCGGAGCGAAGATTCGGTCATCCCTCGGTTTCGGTCCTCATTGAAACACTTCAGAATCGTCAAAATGTTGTTCTGCGTATCCCGAATATCACCCATCCACTCCCGTAAACTGTTGGCCATGCTCAACCGCATCCTAACTGCGGGAGATAAGGGAGGAAGTGTAGATGCTCGAGGCGGGACCGAAGATGAACCGGGCTCCTGTGGTGTCTCCATCTCAGACGGACCTGAAGGCTTACCCTTCTCACGCTGTATCGGCCTCGGATTCTTCGGTTTGTGATCGGCCCCATACTCAGGCACACCGGCATCGATACAGAGACTGTGGATCAAGTGAGGGATAATCAAGCATCGGGTATAGATCTTCTGATTAATAGCCACCTCATCATATAACGCCTGCCCCACATTCACGTTCAAGCCAAATGTCAACGCATATAACATGCCGAGGTCACCAATGTGAAAGTGCGTCAGGTTGTTCTTAGGCAACAACCGACTCTGAATAAACCGACACTGGACTTTCCAATCCTCTGTCCAGGTCGTAGTAACCAACTCCTTCCGGTCGCCTCCCGGCCTTAATGTCCATGCCACATCCGGGCAAACTCGCAACCTCAACTCCTCCAAGGGATCCTGCCCCAAACTCTGCCTATGTAAAATCTCCTCCTTATAATCTCTACCCTCAAAAGCCGCTAAGTTGTATTTAGCATTGATCACCTCCGGTGTAAAAGGAACTTCTACCCCTGGCACCACAACTACCTTTGTCCCCAAGTCGGTTTCCGAACAGTTTGCATAAAATTCCCGAGCTAGGGAGCTATTTACCGGGGTAGTCGGGATAGTCATCAAAGCTTCCCATTTCCGATCCCTGAGCAACTTAATGAACCCCGGATCGACTTTGGCCTCCAAAATGGCCCGCTCAGTCAACATCGTCCTCGAGAAATAATACTGTTTATACACATCGTGAGCTCTAGGGTTTATGAATCGACGAGGTAAGGACATAGGAGGTACGGTTTTGGATTTCTTTCTAGGAGGGGCAGCCCTAGGTACAACCGGTTCCTCTTCCCGGGTAGTGTCCATAGTCTCCTCAGCCCTAGACGAGGCTCCCCCTTTCTGAACTCTAGGCATCCGTACCAAAGGCACATCGTCATCAGTCTCAGAGTCAGAGGTCGGCTCATCTCTCAAAGTAGCCCTAGTTTGGGTGGCTCTAGGAGGTTGTCTCGTATACTTCACACCCGGTTAGGATCGACTAAAGTAGGATCAAACTCCTTGCGTTTCTTTCCGGCTTCCCTAGCCACCTCCTTACCATGCCTCTTAACCACTCCCTTCTTATGAACCATATTCGAAACCTAGACTACACGAAAGCAAATCCAATTCACAACAAGAGATACCCGTTTAACATCCAAAGCGGGATTTCAAAAACAACCAAACCACAACCACAATTATCACCAACCAACCAATTCACCATCCATCACAACACCACATCACCATATCAGAGCAGAAAGAAACACAAAAACCAGAAAAAAAAAAAACGAATTAAGATGACATTCAAGGGAACGAGCCGACCCAAAGATCGAACTCACAAAAACGTGAATAAAAACTGGAAAATTTGTTACTAACTTACCGAGTAGGATGAGTAGATGCGGATTGATGTGAAGATTAGTCCAAACAACACAAATTTGACTCCAAAAATCGGATTTTTCTTCCGAAAAGTCGGACCAAAGAAGTCTTGATTCTCCAAAAATAAAGCGTGTTGGGAGTTTTGGTTATGAAAATCGAAAAGAGGGTAT
Organism: Gentiana macrophylla; assembly: GCA_026214975.1. NCBI lineage: Eukaryota > Viridiplantae > Streptophyta > Magnoliopsida > Gentianales > Gentianaceae > Gentiana > Gentiana macrophylla. The sequence goes on along the minus strand of CM047814.1, from coordinate 93,960,832 downwards.
CAAGAGCGGTCTATAGCACTTGGAATCGCTCAAAATGGTTTAGAAATGAAGATTTGAGGCCAAAAGGGAGAGAAAACGGTTTTGCGATTTGAAAAAGTGAAAAGTGAGGTTCATCAAGGCGGGGGTATATAGGCGAGATGTTGGACGCTTCGTCCAACTTCGGTGGACGGGCGTTCACCGGGAAATCGATGAAGCTGGACGGCCGTCTGGTTGATGACGCGCCCGTCGAAATTTAAATCACATACTGAGATTGGAGGGAAAATATCGGACGAGCGTCCAGGCATAGTGGGACGTTAAATCAAGGATTTGTCATAGCGGACGGGCGTCGATTTTACGGACGGGCGCCCCAATGAGTAAAAATGCAAAAATCATAAAATTCCATACAACCCAAATTCAAAAGCACATCTCTTATTAAACTTAATTAAAATTTCGAAAATACAACCTTAAATCAAATAAAGTACATAAAATTCCTAGAACATAAATAAAAACAAATAGAAAATAGTGGGTTGCCTCTCACTTAAGCGCTTTGTTTTACGTCGTTTGCTCGACGAAACAAACCTAACTAACGCTAGTCTGCATAAATCTCGTCCCAATCCACCAAACGGATGAGACGACGAAGCATATCAATAGCAGGAGGGAAATCATAGTCGTCTTGTACGCCCCAGTCATCTCCAGCTACCTCTAAACCTCTAAAATGTGAATCTTGGAGTACCCTGCGCTAGATCTGTCAAAGATAGGGTCATTTAGGATCGTATATGGACGTCCTATAGCTTCTGTAGCTCCTCTCGGTGGTGAAGTCACTACCTCCCGAACAATGGGTACAATGAGAACATAGGTGATGGTCTTCGACGGGTGCTAAGCTCAAAATCTACGCAGGGACTATAGTGCCTCCTCGGTCCATCACCATCAGTAATCAGTGGGATCCGACTAATGATGGGAACTCCTCGGGGAAGAACTCCGTAATCCATATCTAAAAAGCACACTAAGCGATGAGATATAAATACAAAAACTTAATCAGCTAAAACTTAATAAAACTGAAATAAATAAAAACTAATAGCGTGAACATAAGGGATATCTAGGATGCCTCCTAGTAGCGCTTTTGGTTAATGTCGTTGGCTCGACACAGTTTAAGCTCAGCCTGGATCAGGCCATTTGACTTTTCTCACACACCCACTACCTCGTGTAAGCTCGGATCGCGGTGTGGGCTGCGAAACAACATTTCACACATGGGGAAAAAATTTTAATAGCCTCCACATACGCTGAACTTCCCCATGGGTGACCCTTCACTCTCTCGAGCCATCGATGACTCTTCATTGCCGCTCCCTTTCAAACTCTTCCATATCAAAGACTACCCGCTAGAACTTCTTCGAAGGGTCACTCCCGTCATCCTCGGAGAACAAGTCGGGTGATAACTCGTTAAAGGCTTCGACTCGCGGAACACCACATCCGAGAATATCGAGAAATTTAACAATCAAAGATGTCTCTTTAGGTTAACCGATATAGTGTTTGCACCTTTGACCGTTGACTCAAACGGGTCACCACTATAACCACGAAGTTCTAGAACGCCTCCGGAATGATTTGGAGAATCTCGAAGGGCCGGACCAACGTGTCCGCAACTTTCAGAAACAAATGTAACCTAGAATTGTAGAGAGAACTTGTTCACCGACTCAATTCCCGCTTCTTAATTTTCGCATCATGGAGTAGTTTCATTTTATCTTTTTTTGATCCTGGCACTCTCATATGCCTGAAGTCCGAACTCGTCCCACTCATGTAATCGCTGCAATCGATCGCCACAAGTTTGGGAATCAAAGTTTAAAAACTTCGTGGCCCAATAAGCCCTATGCTCTAGCTCGACAGCAAATGACATGGTTTCCCGTGAGACCATTTGATATGGAGATGTACCCATAGGAGTTTTATAGGCGGTCCTATAAGCCCATAATACATCATCCAACTTCGGACTCAGTCCTTGCGATGATTGCTCACGCTTTTTTCCAGGATCTTTTAATGCTTTGGTTGCTACGCTCAACGACGACCACTAGTCATCGGATGATATGGTGTGCCTATCTTATGGCGAACACCATACTTTCTAGAACTTTTTTCTAGAGGTCGATTGCAAAAATGCGTCCCTTCGTCACTAATCAAGGCTCTTGGACAACCAATCTCACAAAAATGTTCTTCTTAAGGAACTTCATGACCCGTTTATGATCATTGTGAGGAGTGGCGATCGCCTCCACCCATTTGAAACATAATCTACATGAGACTAAGATGTATTTATTACCACACGATGATGGGAATGGTCCCATAAAATCGATGCCCCATACATCAAAGACTTCGCACTCTAAGATGGGTTTCAGTGGCATGTCAAGGCGCCTTGTCAGAGTACCGGTTCTTTGGCATCTATCACAAACTTTATAGAAGGCTTCTGTATCCTTAAAGATCGTGGGCCAATAGAACCCGGACTGGAAGATTTTAGCAACGGTTTTCCAGGGACCAAAGTGACCACCGGTGGGTCCACTATGGCATTGCTCGAAAACCTCACGTTGCTCGGATTCAGGAACGCATCTCCTAAGCAAACCATCTTTGCAGATCTTAAACAGATAAGGTTCATCCCAAACGAAATATTTCATATCAGAGAAGAACTTCTTCTTCTCTTGATAAGACATTTCAGGATCAAGGTAACGGGCATGAAGGTAGTTCACAATAGAAGAGTACCATGGAACATCAGGAGGACGACCGTCTATCAACATAATGTTTTCAAGAGGAAAGTAAAGATCTATATCATCTGGTTCAGCCTTTTCCTCATTGAACATTCTAGAAACGTGATCCGCCACTACATTTTCACTACCCTTTTTGTCCTTAATTTGAACGTCAAACTCTTGTAGGGTCAATATCCAACGCAGTAGGCGCGGTTTAGCCTCTTTCTTAGTCATCAGATACCGCAAAGCAGCGTGATCAGTCCACACGATCACTTGAGCTCCCAACAAGTAACTACGAAACTTGTCCATAGCAAAGACTACAACCCAGAGTTCCTTTCGAGTAGTAGTATAGTTAACTTGAGAGGGGTTCAATGTGTGACTGGCGTAATAGATAGGCTGGAACTTCCCCTTGATCTTTTGCCCTAGAACAGCACCAACAGCATAGTTTGATGCGTCGCACATAAGTTCAAATGGTAGGTTCCAGTCAGGCGATATAAGAATTGGGGCAGATATTAAACGATCCTTGAGCTCCTCAAACGCTTGCTTGCAGTTCTCATCAAAGTTAAACTCAACGTCTTCCTTTAGTAAAGTGGACAGGGGCTTGGCTATCTTAGAGAAGTCTTGAATAAACCTTCAGAAAAGCCAACATGTCCAAGAAAGCCCTCGACTTCCCGCACATTCTTAGGGTAGCTCATCTTCTCTATAGCTTCTACTTTTGCCCCTGTCAACTTCTATACCCTTGGCGGAGATCTTGTGGCCAAGAACTATTCCTCATCTACCATAAAATGGCATTTTTCCCAATTAAGTACTAAGTTCTTTTCCACACATCTGGATAACACGCGATCAAGATTGTCAAGGCAATCCTCAAAAGACTGACCAAAAACCGAAAAATCATCCATAAAGATCTCCATACACTTCTCTACAAGCCCATCAAAGATAGCTAGCATACATCGCTGAAATGTAGCTGGGGCATTGCAGAGACCGAATGGCATTCGTCTGTAGGCGAATGTACCATAAGGGCAGGTGAAGGTGGTCTTTTCTTGGTCAGCTGGATCAATGGGTATTTGGAAGTATCCTGAATATCCACCTAGGAAGCAGTAGAATGCATGTCCCGCCAGACGCTCGAGCATCTGGTCAATGAATGGAAGGGGAAAATGGTCTTTCATTGTGACCTCATTGAGCTTTCTATAATCGATGCAGACTCGGTAACCAGTGACAAGCCTCAATGCTATTTCCTCTCCCTTCTCATTCTTCTCAATCGTAATTCCACCTTTCTTGGGGACTACTTGAGTCGGGGAGACCCATTCACTATCCGCGATGGCATAAATGATTCCCATGTCCAGAAGTTTAATGATTTCCTTTTTTACGACTTCCTGCATATGAGGGTTGAGCCTCCTCTGGGCCTGTCTAACACATTTTGCACCCTCATTCGTCTTGATCTTGTGCATCTGAGATATCCGGAGATATCCTCTCGATATCTCCTACCTGCCATCCAAGGCTTTTTCATTGCGGTTCAAGACGTTGATTAATTTCATCTCCTCTAGACGAGAAAGCTTGGCAGATATAATCAATGGAAGCTTGTCACCTTCTCTTAAAAACACATACTTAAGATGTTTAGGCAACGGCTTCAACACTAAATCTGCAGGGGGGTCTTCTAAACTTGACTTGAGATCTCCACTTTTCAACTCAAAATCACCGAGTTTACTCGTGGTCCCACCGCCAAAGCTTCTCCTTCCAACAATTCTTCCTCAAAATCGGTGCTAATTGGTCTAGATTAACCACACCATGAGTATTCGGGTTGTCAACCAATCGCTCATATTCTCGCTTCTACACCATGACTTGCTTATCCATATGGTCGGTGAAATCATCCGTCATATAATCAATGGAAAAGCCGGTTGGAGGGCCGGAGGGTACTTGAATGGACTTTAAGACATTGTAACTCGCCTCTTGATCACCAACTCGGATAGTCACTTGCCCACCATCGCAATCGATGAGGGCTCTAGTCGTAGATAAGAAAGGTCTTCCAAGAATCGAGGGACGTTTTCATCTTTCTCTATATCCAAAACATACCAATCAAGCTGGAAAGGTAAATCTATCAATCGAACCAAAACGTCTTTCGGGATCCCCGAGGCTTTCTTAGAAGATCTATCCATGAATTGTAAACTCATAGTAGTGGGTTCTAGAAGGCTTTGTAACCCGATCTGCTTGCATACAGACATTGGCATAAGGCTTATAGAGGCACCTAGATCACACAAAGAATTTGGGAAGACGAGACCTCCCATCAATACTGTAAGTACAAATTTGCCAGGGAGTCCTCTCTTTTAATTGGTAAGTTTTCATAATTAATCATGGAACAATCCTCACCAATCTGCCTTTCCATGCCTGCTAATTTCTTTTTCGAAGACACAACATCCTTGATAAATTTCGTATACTTAGGCATCTCGACTAAGACATCCGATAATGGAAGATTCACCTGAGTATTTTTCAAAAGGTTTAGCACCTTCTCGTACTTCTTATCCTCAATCAAAGGAATGTTGCTCTTTCTCGGTGGAAATGGAAGTTTCTTAAGGTCATCCTCAGAGAAAACCTTCTTTGAGGATGCACTAACAGCTCTGTCTTCCAGATCTTTCCAACGAACAGCTTTTTCAGATTTCTTAGTAGTCGGGGGATCAGCCTCCTGACTTTCGCTTGTTCCTTTAGTCCTCAAGGGATCAGCCACTTGAGGATCACCAAGTCCTTCACCTCTCAGGGGATCAGCCACCTGAGTTCTCTCTTGCAGTTGAGTTGAGGGGAGTGTAGGTGCTCAGCTTCCCCTCCCGCCTTATCAATGGCAGGAGGGGCTAGTGGTTTCACGATGGGAAGGACCACTAACTTGAGTACCACATCTCGATTCATTGCACCGGCCTCTCTTTACCGTATTGAATTGATGGCACGAGGTCAAGACATGGGCCTTTGTTCAAGTCGGCTGAGCAACTTGACCACCCTTCGGATTCTTTCGGTGAAACTGGCGGTGCCCAGGGGTCTTGAAGCCAATCGCTCGGCCTGGGTTGCCCAATTTGTCTCTCAAGATTCTTCATCGATCTACTTTGCTCCTCCAACTTAGCTTCAAGATTTGTAGGTTGGGAGGGCCTTGAGAGTTTTGGAGATTTGGAGCATAGGGTGGTGGGCCGACTTTGAAATTGAGAACTTGAATTGGAAGGCCAATTACGATTGAATTTTTGCGTAGGATTGGAAAAATTCGAGGTTTGATCTCGATTAAACCAGGGTTTCGTGTGAAATTGCGATTCAATTAAAATTCGAACTAGGATTGAAGTGTGAAGATGGATTAAACCCTTGGTTTTGAAAATTGCCCTGCCAGGCGATTGAACCTTTGATTGTTCGGCCATAGAATGCATTCACTTCCGCATTATCGTCCGTTCATAGGCGGAATTTAGAAATGTGCCCCACCTCGTCACGTTTTGAAATGTGACTTGATTGTCTTGTCCATAGTCATGAACAACATTCACTTGATAAGATGCGGGGCATTAAATTGACATTGGCCATTCATATGGCGGTCCGACAAACAATTTTGCAATACGTGAACACGAGGGTTACGTGGAAAAGAAGAAGTTTGATTTATAGGATTGGAAACTTGAGGGTGGTACCATCTCGCTTTTGCGGCATGGCAATCAAACTTTGTAAATTGACTTCCTCAACCTTGGGAGGAGGAGGTGCTTGAATTGCTTGATAAGAGGGGCATAGTTGTACTTTGCAATGTCCTCAAACAACGCCCATCCTCATCGAGCGTTTTCTTGAAATGCCCCAGGAGGAGCTATTGACCATGCCTTTTGTAAGCTCGGTCAATCCATGAAGAATGTATTGACTTGCCTTTCCAGTGGCAAGCCATGATGGGGACATTTCCTGAGAAGAGACTTGAATCTCTTCCAACATTCAAAGAACGACTCATTTTCTTTCTGATAGAATGTGAAGATGTCGTTCAGACACTGGGCGGTCTTGGAAGGCGGAAAGTATTGACTTAGAAATTCTTTTTCAAGTTCAGCCCAGGTGGTGATAGATTCAGAGGGGAGAGAGGTGTACCACTCTTTAGCCTCTCCCTTCAAGGAGAATGGGAAAAGTTTCAGCTTGATGGCATCCTCACTTACCCCTTGGATGCGTGTAGTCCCGCATATCTCTAAGAATGTGTGTAAGTGGGTATTGGGATTCTTTGATTGATAGCCATGAAAAATAGATGCATGCTGCATCATCTGAATAAGTCCTGGTTTTAACTCGAAGGTTTGTGCAAGAATCATTTGGAATAACAATAGCCGGGTTGACTTTGACTTAGCGCCGCATGGCGTAGTCTGCCAACGTACGTCTATTATCAGCGGCCATTATCACAAAATCAGTGATTTCTCTAGCTAGTTGTTCTTCAAGATCTCGCTCGCGCTATGTCATCGAGAACCACGAGCGGAAATTCCACTGTTTGGCCGAATATGGTTCGCTTCAGGGTCGTGGGTGTATAATAACGGTCCTTTTGACTCGAGTTTGCATAAACCGGACCAAAAACAAGTGGAACGAAACCTAAAAGCTAAGAAAGTAAAAACTTAAACTAGAATTAAAAGCCTAAAGAGAAGAATGGACAAGAATGAAAAAGAAACAAAAGTGTTGAAGAAAGCAGGACCAGACGGACGTCCAAAAGTTTGGGACGGGCGTCGAGATGAAATTGAGGTCGAGACAGGCGTTTAGTGATTCAAGCGCCGTCTTTCTGACGAAATAATAATCGAACGGGCGTCCAGATATTATGGACGCTCGTCTAAGTGAATAAAAACACAACACAATTGATAATTTTCCAGCGGACGGGCGTCCAATGTCCAGACGCTCGTTTGGTAGCAGGAAAACTAGAACAGAAGCAGAAATTTGCAGAGAGTAAAAGAAAGTAAGAGAGATCGACAGAAAAAACAGAAAGACAGAAGATCTAAACTCCAAGAAAACTACTAAGGGAAAGTCTTAAACCCTAATTATCTACTTAACAACTACCTAAAACAATTATCAGCTAAAAACAGGTATTTAAAACGAAATAAAACAGGAAAAACAAACAGAAAAACGGAAAAAACAAAAACTAGACAACCGTCCGGATCCCCGGCAACGGCGCCAAAAACTTGTCACGGATTTTATTAACACAAAACAAACAAGTAATAATCCGGTTAACCTCAAGTATAAGGATCGTAGTAAAGAGGTTGATGCCGGGTCGATCTTACGGGGAACTAGACGAATGTGAATCCTAGCTTTTGTTTTCAACTAACTATGTCACGAAACTACAAAACAGGAAAAGACCAAACTAAGCAGAAGATAAAACTAGACAGAGGATATAATCCAAAGCTAGGAAAGATACGGGCTGCGAACCAAATTAAACGAACTAAACTAAGATGAAAGTAAAAGTAGACGACTAGACAAATTCAAGTTTTAAGGATTTAAATCAAGTTTATAACGGACAAACGAGGATTGATCCACCTATCCAACAAGCATTGATTCCCGGTCTCGATTATCTTTGTGGTTTTACCAGGTTGTGATTCACCTTATCTAAACGTGAACCCTAATTCCTTAGAAAGTTCATCTATTAATCTATTATCTTCCGATGTAAGATTAACGCGTTTTCTAACCAAAGGTGCAAACTTTACGTTTATAATCTAGCAATTAAACCTATTAACTTCGTTATGAATGATTCGAGTTACTATTCTTATTCATGATGATCTAGGGTTTATTAAGATTTCCATCAACAATAAACAATCACACATGCGGATCTTCCGATATAAAAGCAATTAAACGTAATAAACATGAATAAGAAACAACCTTTAAATAAAAACTCACAAGTACAACCAAGAAAACGAAATCAATGATCGTTGGGCGGCTTCACAATTCTCGTTTGATGAAGCTTTAGCCTCTAAACATCCTCAAACCTTTCGAATGTGCAGAATAGTTCATAAAAGTAACTAGTTTAATCTAGATCTAAAGTGCATAAAGCTGGAATAAAAGGAGGAAAACGCAGCCTAAAGCCGCCCCTAGGTTTAGGGTTTTGAATAATGAGTGTATAGTCTCCTTGTGTGGAGAAAACGACCGACTATATATAGATTTTAAAGTCGGTTACGCTAAGTCGGCTACCGGACGCCGTCTGCAGTTCTTGGAACGCCCGTCCATTCTTCATATGAACTTCAAATCGGGCCGAGTTATGATCAAACGCTTTCGTCAACCAAAGTGTCCACCTCGGCGTCTAAACTTCACGAATCAACTTTCCATCTCGGGCGCTCGTCCGATTCCAAGAAACGCCCGCCCACCTGGGACGGGACACGACGCCTTGATCCAATATGGTAATTTTGATTTCTTGATCTCTATCCCTTTTCATCTTGTCAATGCCTTCATTATCTCTTGTAATCATCAATTGAGCCTTGAAAAGTGCATCTACATCATATGAAAACACCACTAAATGTAATATCGCTCAAATAATCGTAAAAACATAATTAAAGCACATAAATCAACCTATTTTGCAATTAACTCTTTTGAAATATCATTTACTCAATATATTCATTAAACACGTGCTTCTTATGCAATTCAAGATGCGAATACGGGAAAAATATCACGAGAATATAGCATTATAAATCGTATAAAATCACCTTAACAAAGAGCTCCCACGCTTGTGGTAATATTCAATGCTATTGACTAGTCCGTGAGAGGAGGAATCTTGCAATGCATACTTTACTTTTAAAGCAAGTTTCTTTCTTGAGAGGTGTTAATACTTGAAATTATGAAAATACGAAGATATTCAACTTTTTAAAAGGCTTTGAGTATTTTCTAGGTCTCCGAGTCCAAAAACCTTCTGGATAACGCTCTTGCTTATTGCACCATGTCTTTACCCATTGCGAGGCTTAAGAAGTGGGAATGCTGATGTTGGTAGATTGAGACTACAAAGTTAGCATAAACTTTAATCTTGCCATGAATATATAAAACTGAATGCACATGCACACATCACTTCGATTCATAGCGAGTAGTGAATAATGGATACCTTATGAGCATGAATGGCATGAGTTGACTTGATTTTCTTGTGTAAGTATGATTTGACCATGGAAATGTTTTCTTGGAGAATGACTTATTGATGCTTTGTTCGGGACGATCAAAGTCTAAGTGGGGGGTAGTTGATGACGGTCAAATTATACCCATAAAAGTCATCAACGTTATCCTTAAATCGAGCTTAATAATATATATTTTATATTAAATCACATGTTTATAAGGATTATTTAATGTTATGTGATTTATAGAATATAATTTGGTATTTATCTATTTTTATTATTAAAATATGATTTACTGTGCGATAATTATTGATTTTATAGATTAGGTGAATCGGAGGATATCTACCAATGAAGGAAGTAAATCTCAAGATAAATCGGAGCGGAATCGGATTGCATTAAAGATAAATATCGAATCAGCACGAGGAGTGGAGTGTCGAACAAGAAAAGCCAGCGAGCCAATCGAGAGAGGTGGTGAACGCTACCGCGGCAATGAGCGATGAACTCATTTGGGCAAAAAGTCAGATCGGCTCGGAGTTATCTCGACGCGTTTTAGACTCCATTAGGGTTTAGGAAACGTAAATTACCTCGGCTGGAGTTTATCCTAAGTCGGTTTTACTGCCTATATAAACTCTCTTTCATTAGTCACTTTACACACAACTCATAACACAAATTCTCAGTTTCTCAATGCAGTTTTAATACAAGTTCAGCAGCAATTATGTGAGTTTCTTGTGTTAATTTCTTCTTTGTTCTTTGTAATTAAGTCCCCCCAATTATTGTTTATCGTTTGAGGTTGTTCGTTTTTCACCGAACGATGTAGATCTAAGGATACGATATGAGGCAGTGGGGATTCCTTGTCTATAAGGATCCACACGCCCAAATCTGTTATCCGGTGATCTATAGATGACTTTGGTATGATCGATAATCGTGTTTCTAGTAGGTCTATATAATTGCTTTATGAATCTATATTTTTTATCCGTTACGTATATAGAAACGCTAAGATTTAGGTTTTCGCCGCGTCAATCTAGCCACGTCTTTATGGTGTGATTGTCCACCTAGAATTTCTTGTCTTAGTAGGTATGGCTACGGCTACGTTGCTCGTCTGTTTTAATTAGCGTATTATTAGGAAATACCAATATAGTGCTCTAGATCGGCTCATGAATTGATCTTCCGGGACTTTCAAATGAGATCTAGATACGTGTTATATTTGGGAATTGCTAGCACCTAGTTATAAGTACATCATAGATTAACATGATACCTACGAAGTTTGTGTTAATGGGACGGAGACTGATGCGATCACTTAAGAAGTACGCCTAACCACATGAATGTTGCCTAGGTGAGGAATACGGTTAATATCGGCATCCCTAGTATTGTAAGCGTGCAAGTTATATGAGATGGAGACCCAAAAGGTGAAGTCACGTAATGTAGCACAGTGATCTAGTGTCCTACCCAGAACTAAGTCAAGTTTAGGGGATGACTCTCGTAGCCAACATAAAAGAAATACGAATCGGATTAATAGTTGTCGAGTCTAGCTTAATTATATAGAATCTCTAAATCCAAACGATAACATAATAATTGGGGAGGTTAATTACGTTGTCTTTATTTGTGTTGTGTCGAGTCGAGTCCTTCATCTTTCTTGTCTTTTGTTGGTCATAGACCACTTTGTGTCCATGACATGAATAATTAATTGTTTGTGTATAAATGACCCACAATTGGTTCCCTGTGGGATCGACCTTAATTCGCTATAGCTATACTACGATGGACATAGTCCTCTTGCTAGTATTGGTTTATGGTGGTCAAGTATTTTATATATCACTTGATCTCGTCATCAGTTCTTCTTGAAAGAATGATCCGGTGGCAATTGATATTTCATATTGTGCTCCAGTTTGAGCGGTTTGGGAAGAGGATGAAGCCATTTTTGAATTTTGAGAGAAAGCTTTGATTTGCAGTGAGAAAAAAGGGTTTATAACTTGTAGTAGAGTGTAAAGATTTCTGAAAAACCTCTAAGTGTTGTTTATATAGGATGATTTGGGTGGTGTGAACGTGGTTGAATATAAAATGATTTTGTGATATAATGGCATGATTTTATGTATATAAATCCCGATGTTCGAGTGAAGTGGGGGAGTGATTGAGGTATGTAATGATAGATCCCGGGAATCGAGGCGTTTGTAATTAAAAAGAATATTATGGTTACCTCCACGATTGTAGATTGATCTCCACGTGTGTAATCTTCCACATTATAATCCTCCATAACTTCTCGGTTTTCCACGTGTATAAAAACTGATTTGGTTCACACTTTAATTTGCTGGTGACTCCAATCTTCATTTTGGTGGAGTGCCTTAGCTGGTCACTTAGTCGGTGTAGTGACTTTTTCACTGAGCCGTTGTATTTAACTGTTCCTAACAATCAGTGAAGTTGACTTCGCTGAGTACCAGTGCCTGACCTGCTACATCTCCTGTAATGGAAAAGGTTTAATCAGCTGGTGAAGTCACTTAGCTGATTACTCCAGTTAGCCTCTCTTTGGTACTTAGTCAATTTCAATCATTCCCAACTCAGTTCTCAACATGCTAAATCTTTCATGACTGAGTGGTTTAGTGAAAATGTCAGCCAATTGATCTTCAGTGGGTATGTATCTTAGAATAACGTCTCATTTTTCAACATGATCTCTGATGAAATGATGTCTTACATCAATATGCTTTGTTCTTGAGTGCAACACTGGATTTTCAGTAATGGATATTGCACTTGTGTTGTCACACATGATTGGAATTGTCTTCTCCTCCATTCCATAATCTCTTAGTTGTTGTCTAATCCATAGTACTTGTGCACAACAACTGCCTGCTGTTGTATAATCCATAGTATTTGATTATTCTTTTAGCTGCTAGAAGATGTGAATCTTTTGGTTGAACTTGAAATCTTACACATACTCCTACTGCAAATGCTATATCAGGTCTGCTTGCAGTTAGATATAGTAGGGATCCAATGAATCCTCTATACATTTTTTGATCAACATCTTTTCCTGCTTCATCTTTTCCAAGAATGACTCTTGCACACATTGCTGTATCTGCTGTGCCACTTGTGTCCATACGTGTATTAGGTCTTTTGTGTACTTGTCTTGACTAATGAATATACCATCCTTCATTTGCTTCACTTGAAGGCCAAGAAAATAATTTAATTCTCCCATCATGCTCATCTGAAATTTGCTCGTCATCAGGTTTGCAAATTTCTCACACAGCTTTTCATCCTCTGATCCAAAGATGATGTCATCAACATAGATTTGTACTAGAAATGTATTTGTTCCTTCCTCTAATTGACGAGTCTTATCTATAGTTCCTTTGTTGAATCTATTCTTGATCGAGAAATTGTGATAGTGTTTCATACCAAGCTCTAGGTGCCTGCTTGAGTCCATAAAGAGCCTTTTTGAGCTTGTATACTTTATCTTTTTTTCCTTTAAGTTAACCAGGAGGTTGTTCCACATATACTTCTTCATCCAAAAGTCCATTTAGAAATGCACTTTTGACATCCATTTGATAGACTTTGATGTCTTTGTGTGCGGCAAAGGCTAGAAAGAGTATGATTGCTTCCAATCTTGCTACTGGTGCAAATGTCTCATCATAATCTATTCCTTCTGCTTGAGAGTAAACTTTTGCAACTAGCCTTGCTTTATTTCTGACAATTGTTCCTTGTTCACCCATCTTGTTTCTGAATACCCATTTTGTTCCAATGATGTTGGCTATGTCTGGTCTGTCAACAAGTTCCCAGACTTCATTTCTTTCAAATTCATTTAGTTCCTCTTGCATGGGTGTGATCCAGTCTGAATCTTGAATTGCATCATCTATTGTCTTGGGTTCCACTTGTGATAGAAAGCATGTTAGCATATGCTCCAGTTGTCTTATGGTTCTAACTCCTGTGTGAATGTCTCCAATGACTTGATCTTCAGGATGATCTCTTATCCAATTGAGGTCGGGTTGAAGTTGTTCTTCACTTGGTACTTCTACACCTTCAGACTGTGTATGTGGCTCATCTTGATTTTCAAAATGGTGATTCAGAATGGGAGCTGGTATGGTTGTATTTGTATATACTTCCCTTTGTGTTGCTTCTTCTTCCTGATCTTGAAGACTTTCACCATTTGTGTTTGGTTCATCAAAGACTACATGTATTGATTCTTCAATTACCAATGTTCTTTTGTTGAGTATTCAGATGCTTTCTTTGGTGTCGAATATCCTATGAAGATTTCTTCATCGACCTTTTCATCAAAGGTATCTGGTGATTCTATTCAAAACAAAACATTTTGATCCAAACATATGCAAATATGAGATATTAGGTTTTCTTCCATTCCATATTTCATATGGAGTCTTTCCATGATATTTGTTGATGATTGATCTGTTCGGTGTATAGCATGTTGTGTTTGCTGCTTCAGCCCAAAACCTCTTTGGTAGGCATGCTTCTGCAATCATTGTTCTAACTGCTTCTTTGAGAGTTCTGTTTCTTCTTTCTGCTACACCATTTTGTTGTGGAGTTCCTGCTGCAGATAATTGATGTAGTACTCCATTTTCTTCGCAATAAGTTCTGATAACTTCATTTAGAAATTCTGTGCCTCTATCTGATCTGATCTTGATAATCTTTAGTTCTTTCTCATTTTGAATTCTTCTCAGCAAATCTGGCAGCTTCTTGAGTGTCTCTTTCTTCTTGTTCATGAATATGGTCCAGGTGTACTTGGAGAAATCATCAGCCACTACTAGAGTGTATTTCTTACCACTTACACTTACTAGTGTGACTGGTCCAAACAAGTCCATATGTAGAAGATGTAGAATTCTTGTTGTTGATTGATTGGGCTTTGATTTGAAGGAGCTTTTGATTTGCTTTCCTTTCTGGCATGCATAATAGAGGCTTTCTTTCTTGAATGTGATCTATGGAAGGCCTTCAACTAATTTATTCTTTGATAATGTGTTGATGGTCTTGAAATTAAGTTAATTTAATCTTCTATGCCAAATCCAGCTGGTTGATTGTTTCTTTTTGACAAGCAAACATGTTTCTGCCTTAGATGTTTTCCAATCCACCATATACATGTTATCTTCTCTTCTTCCTGCAAGAACCACTGTGTTGGTTTGGTTGTGAATCACCTTGCATCCTTCCTTGTTGAAGTGTATATTGTAGCCTTAAATCACGAAATTGATGATGCTTAGCAGATTAAAATTTAGTCCCTTAACATATGCAACATTTTGAATCTTCAAATTGTTCTTGAGCATTAATGCATTCCCCACTTAATTTTACCAGGGTTTTCTTTGCCTCCAAAGGTGACTTTGGGTCCATCAAAAGCTTTAAAGTCAGTGAGCCATCTCTTGTTTCTGTCATGTGTCCGGAACATCCACTTTGCCTATGTACCGGACATCCTACAAAACAAATTAATTATGTTTAGGTACCCAACTTTGTTTGGGTCCATACTGATACTTGATCATGCCTCCTACTCCAAGTGTATATCCAAATGATCTTCTTTTGGATAATTGAAGTCATCAACTTCATATGTATAAGGCATGGCGAGAATAGCTTCTAATATTTTTCTTGAAGGTATTACGATACTTTTCTCTACTTTTTGGTGCATTTGCATCCTTTTTCACTTTCCAATATGCGTTGGGAATCTATGTTGCTTCATGTGTTCAGGAACATACCTTGGTTGGTTTTTCTTAAACACATGATGCATGGCATGAATTGGTTTCTTCATGTATTTTGGAGGTGCAACATTCAATCATCCTCGAAGGATAAAGTCTTCATTTACCTTTCAGAAGGTCTTTGCCTTTGGTTGACTGGATTGATGGTTTAGTCTGTTGTTTCACTGCACTGGTTTTTTTACTTCACCGGTGCAGGATGAGTGGTTGAGACTAGTCTGTCCCTTTCTGAATTGGTCCATTGTTGGTCCTGGATTCAAAATTGTGTTGTCCATTGTTTCTAATCTCATCCTGACTGTTGTAACCAAGACCAGATCTGGATCCAAACCTTCTTGGAGGCTTGTAAGCTGGTGTATTTAGTGGTGCAGTGGTGTTTTTAGCTGCTAGGTGGATTTTCTCGGTGATCATTAGCGATGGATGAGTTATCATCTCACGCTTTTGATTAGGTGAGTATATCTCCTTAGTAGCTAGTTCAACTTTCAATTTGCCCAGTTGTTCCTTCAATCTTTTATTTTCGTTTCTTAGATCCTTACATTCCTTTTCCAGAATTTCATGATTCATCTCAATTTCATCAAATTTAGTCATGAGATCTTGGACTAGAGGCTCACTTGGATCGATGGGAGAATAGAAGATTGTGCGATGTTAGATGTGGATGCATTTGATGAAGAGTAAGAACTAGATGTTACCTCGGTTTCATCATATTCTTTGGCCGAAGACATAGGCGGCTTTCTCATTAAGCGAAATTTGTCAGTTTCATCTTCATCTAATTCTTTGGTCATGAGACATAGGCATGCTTTCTCATTATCTGAGCTATCTACTTCATCACTATTATCTGAGTCATTGTCAGATGATTCTTCATTCTTTTCACTGCTGGATTCAGCCTTGAGTGCTTTCTTACCTTTCCTCTTTTCAGATGCTTTGTACTGCTTCTTTTCCTCATCTTTGTTATTTTCTTCGGGGCAATCAGCCTTGAAGTGACCTTTCTTGTTGCAGTTGAAGCATCTGTATTCATCATCTTTTTTTCTTCATGTCTTTGTTTGAGCTTGACCTCTTGTTTGATGATGAGTTTCCTTTGAATGACTTCTTTTTTCTAAACCTGTCAAAACGTTTAACTAATAAAGCTACCTGTTCTTTGAGCTCTAGTGTCTCTTTTCTGATACAATCAGCAAAGTTACTTTGCTGTGGTGCTATCAGTGCACTGGCTCTTTATGTCTCTGCCGGAGCACGATCTTCACCGTTCAATTCGAATTCATGAGCCGTTAGTTGGGACATCAGAGTCAGGGTGTCAGTGTTTGCAAGATTTGTTGTTCCTCTGATTACTGATGTTATGATCTTCCATCTTTCAGGTAAGCCTCTCAAGATCTTTAAGCACACTTCTTTACGAGGATATGTGTGTCCAAGTTGTTGCGATTCATCGATGATGCTTGAGAATGCATTGTCCATTTGATCAATGGATTCACCAAAGCCTTCATTTTGAAGTTCTCAAATTTACATTTTTGCAACAGATAATTTGTTTTCTTTCTTCGCTTGAGATCCTTCATTTATCGGTGCCGAACTTGTCCACATCTCCTTTCTTTGTTTTGCGATCTTTGATTCTCATGAACATGTTGCTATCTAGGGTCTTCAAGATCATATCTTTTGCAACAAAGTCTAGATTTGCTCTTCTCTTGTCATCCTTGGTCCAATCTTTCTTGGGTTTATCCACTTATTTTCCTTGATCTCGCTTTCGTGGCTACCACAGTCATGATCATGATTGGGCCATCATTAATTACATCCAAAGATCTCCTCATGAGTTCTTTGCAAGATGAGATATCATTCTTATTTTATGTTGTTAACATTGAAAGCAGTACTTTTGGCATAAAGTTTGAGGAATCCATAAGTACAGATAAGAGATATTTATGTATATGTGTAGAAAGCATAGATTTGAAAACTACTTTGAAAATATAAGATCTCCTTGTTACCAGAAGTTAGATCTGAACAGGTTCTGATACTAGGAACACTGCTCCGATACCAATTGTTGGTCCCAGAGAAGGGTAAAACTATAGTCAGAGAGGGGGGTGAATGACTATAGTGGAGTTTCAAAAAAATTTCTTGTTTTTAAAAGCTTTTGGGCAGCGGATAAGTCCCTTGTTACTATGCTGTTTCAAAGTAGTTTAGGCAATCACAGATATAAGATATAATATAAGTAATTAAATGAATGCAGTAAGGTAAATTGTTAAAAGTAAATTGACACAAGGCTTATAGTGGTTCAGGGTGGTGTAATCCCTTAATCCACTCTTCTCCTGTGATGATTGGAGGAATTCACTATTGTTTTCACAGATACAATAGTCTGATTGTCCTTGACTACACAAGCTTCACAATCTACAAGACTATCACTCCTTGACTCGCAATGCGGCTTGATGACTCGATCGCTTTCACGCGCTCTTGGGATCAAATCCTTGGTGACTATCACAAACACAACTCCTTCTCAGATGGCACTGATTCAGTTGCTAGATTGATGTGAATTGGATTCACAAACTTGTTGATCAATCTCAATGCTTGATGTTTGAATTGTAGCTTTCAGTTTTGAGTTGATCACTAGATATATCTTTTCACCACATATAGAAAGTTTTTCACTTTGACAGAGTTTTGCTTAGATTTTTATCGTGCCTCTCTCTTTTTTCTTTTTCTGTCAATGCCTTCTATTTATAGCCTTGATAATTCTTGATTTGAATTTCCGTCCGTTGGCTATATTAATGAGGGAATAATCCTTGATTTTATTCTTGATTCCCCCTTAATTGTATTCTCCTTGATTTCAGGGATCGGATTTTTCTTCAAATATTTATCAGAAAATCCGTCCTTGATTGATCCTGTATTTATTATGCATTTAATGCTTGATCCTCTGAATCTTCAACATATTTCAAAATCTGATTAGGTAAGGTTTACTTAGTTGTTCTCTGATCGGTCAAGATATACTTCTGACTTTGCCGCTTGGATCTTCCTTCACTGCTTTGTCTTCACTCAGCCGATAGTCCGTTTACTTTGCCGATTCACTGTTTCCTTCATTCTTTCAGTTAAAGGAGATTCTTTGTACTTCACTAATCCTTGATTTGTGTGAGATCAGTGTACACCATATTTAAACATTAAGTTTCATCACTTGGAACATAACTTAGACTTATCCAAAGTCATCACAGTCAGACCATAATGTCTTCATTACTTCTCTGATGGTACTTGGCTGGCTTCACTCTACCGAAAATCTATTTATACTTTGCCGTCCTACCAACTAGTACAATACTTGTCCGACTCAACTTATACAACATGTCGACTCTAAGTAAAGACTTATACAGAGAATTCTAACTTATTTGAGCTTGCTATATAACAGCTAGTATGGCCATCATCAAAACATAACAAAATGTTCCTAACACTCAAACTAAAAGGTTTGGAAATGACATTTAGTTTTTCCATGAATTGATGATCAAGTGAAGATATAGTCACGCAATCATCGACTTGATGTCTAAAAGGAAGTAGTTCACATGAAGTTTCTTCTACAACACCGTATTTCTAATGTAGTGTGTGTCAACTTTTATATGTTTAGTAGGAGCATAGTAGATGAATCAAAAGCTAAAGTTGTTGCACATGTGTTATCACGCCATCTTTGTAGGCACATTACGCAAATCGAGGCCTAACTCACCAAGAAAATGTTGGAGTCATTTCATTTCATTTATTATTAGAGGTTATACAAGGCTCTATACTCTTATTATGTGCTATAGATGGAGACTAAATTCTATTATTTAGAGCTCCATGACCCAATGAGTCTCCCAGATACTCATAATACCTAGCCACAAACTTCATGTTTCCGGGACATGCAACCCACTCTACATCAGTAAATCCAGTTAGCTCGATTTCAGATGATGGTTTGAAGTGCAAGACAAAATCTAGTGTTCTTTTCACATATCTCAGGACCCTCTTCAGAGATTGCCAGTGCACTGTGCGTGTGGCTCTTACATGAACTGAATTATGAGATTCACAACATAAGAGGCCAAGTTTGCTGGAGGTGAGGTATTGAAGACCTTTAATAGAACTCATATACAAGGTAAGGTTTTCATAGGACCCTCCATGCATAGGAAACAACATTTTCCCATGCACCATATGAGTAGGGCAAGGCTTTAAGTGCTCCATATTTAGCCTCATTAGTAACTGAGATGCATAGTGAATCTGAGTCAGATAAATCCCTTTGGCATCTCCGAATGTCTGCATTCCTAAAAAGTGAAAAACATGACCCCAAGGCTTTCAAGGAAAATTTGGCATTTAACAATTGAATGGAATTTTAAATCAAAGAATCTGAGTTACATCTGACTGGTATGTCATCAACATACACAAGAATATAAAAAATTTGGCCACCATTATTAAGAATGAATGTGGAATTATCTGAAACTGCATGCTTGAATCCTTAAGTTAGAAGTTGGATCTTAAGAGCATCAAACCATCCCTTAGCTGCCGATTCAACCCATATAAGGCATTGTTCAGTTTGCACACATATCCTTACCTTTTATAGTCTATAAACCCCTCAGGTTGAGGCTTGTACGAATGTTCTGAAGAGGCCCGTTGGGGAAGGAATTGATTCTGTCTACCTGCCTTGTAGACCAATTTTTGGACACAACCAAAGTCATAATAACTCTCATTGTAAAAGCCTTTGCCATTGGACTAAAGGTCTCGGTGAATTCAATCTTGTTGGACTTGTGGATCCTTTGGATACTAGCTCAGCTTTATGATTCAATATGGTTCCATCAGGTTTCAGGTTAATTTTAATGATCCATCTATTGTCCACCATATGTTGATCAGAAGAATCATCATTTCCTTGTAATTTTCACTCATGGACTCTCTCCATTCATGCTAGCACAATACTTCTGCTACATTATATGGTTCACTGGGGTAAATAGTGTCTAAGATAGTAATAGAGGTGTTAGTGTGGTGCCCTAATCCCAATTTAAAATGAGTTGATCTAGCCAGTAAAATCGAGTAAGAAATAGTCCTTCCTGTCAATTTTAAAATGATAAAATCTCCCAATTTCTGTTGCAAAGTGCGCTTATAACTAGGATCAATTCGAATGCGAGGATAGGGTTTTAGCTCCATTGGCTCAGTAATTTGAAGCCTAGACAGATCAACAAGCCTCTCATTAAAAGCTACAAGTTCATTAGAAAACCCCAGGTTTATATAAGAAACGACAATATTTGTAAGATCTTTTTTGGTGGCGGCGGTTGCGAGGTTCGTATCAATTATCGATTCGTCATCCTCTTGAATCACCCCCTCGCTTTCCATATCATCGGATTTAGACTCATCTTCAACAGACATTTCTTCGTCTAATTCCACCCTTGGATTAGAAAGGACTATAAGTTTGACCTTTTTTGAAGTTCTTCGCATGTTATCATCCTCTTCTGTGAGAGAAGTACAATCCCAGCTTGATTCCTTCATCAGAATGAGAAGAAAAAAGACAGACAACCAACCAAAAATCAGTAAGGTTTGAAGATTAAGAAAGAAGGCAGAACAACGAGAAGTTAGAGAGAGAAAATCTCACTCTAGACCAATAGATGTCGATTTATTAAGCTGATTGACAGACGCCTTTTTCACATTACAATTTCACATTCCAATGACCTTGTAATTTAGGTATGACATTCACCCTATGAGAATCACACAAGCATGACAAACTTGTATGCCATGTTTATAGATAACATCACACTCTATGCATAGAATTTGTTTAACTTCTCACAAGAGATATTTTTTATACTTATTTTTTCTTTTAAGGATTTAAACTCATGTTAGTCACATAAAAATCTGGGATTTCATTATCAACTTGAACACCAAGTCAATTTTGGTTGCTCTTGGACTAATAATGTAAATCATGTTACTACAATCAATAACGACTTCAATAGCAATGATTTTCCATGATTTTTAAGTCACTTCATGTATATTCCCTGTATATATTGGAGAGTTATTTTTACTCTTCTCTTCAACAATCAACATGGAACATACGCTATTATATATCATACATGTGTGTTCCTTGTTATAGAAAACATTAATAGATTATAATTAAGGTCATAAACGGTAATAACCATTGATCAATACATTTAATTGGATTTGTAGCACAATATATTATTATTATTAGTAATCATAAAGTGTTCAAAAGACATGTTACATCAAGTGGTACTAGTCAATGTTGATAAGAGGAGAAAAGCAAAACACACTAATAATCCCAAGCAATGTGGGCTACGTTGACAAGTAACCTTTAAGCCAATTTGGCCCTTTGCTCAACAATTCAGTCTTTTGTTGATTTTAGAATCTAAATAAAGTAGAAAATTTCCTCAAAAAAATATTTAAAAAAATAAAGTAGAAAATAACTTTTCAGACAAGCAAATATTGATGCTGCCACTTCATCTTCCTTTCCACTCAAGCTTAAAAAAATTTAATAAAATAAAATAAAAAGTAAAGAAGAATAAACATACTACTACAAGTTTTGGATTGATTAACTTGTCGAAGGGTGCATATGCTGGCCTCGGGCCCTCAACCATGTGATTGTAAAATACATATCTCTGCATGAACAGGGTATAGATGGTTCGATTCGGTTTGATATGATTGATGATCATAACTGAAATCGAATCGAAAATATTTGGTTATATGAAACTCAAAATCGAATAGAACTGTTTGTTTTAAATAATCGAAAATCAAAATAAAATTTATTTTATTTTTTTGTTTTTAAGCGGTTTGGTTTTTTCATCTGGTAATCTATGATTCGGATAAGAGTTAATTCTAAGTTTATTTTTTTCTTCATGAAGAGTAACAATATTTTTGTTATCAAAAACTAGTAATACAGGTTGGTTATAAATAGTTTGGTTATGATTTTCGATTTGATTATATACGGTTAGGTTAATAATAATGGTTCTACTTTTATTTGGGTTCGGTTTTTAATTTGGTTATGTATAGATTTGTAGGGTTAGTCGTAATCGAACAAAAAATTGTGGGTTCCGTATATTACTAAACGAAATCAAACTGGAAATGATCATTAACTGAAGCAAATCAAACCGAATGGTCTTGTTTCAGTTTTGTTGTCTGATAAACTGTATCCTTGTGCACTTTAATTAATCAGATCCGTAGACATCCCTTACGCCTATCGGCTATGACTATACACTAGTTGAATAGCTTAAACACGGCCATAAGCGGATGTATATTTTATACAAAAGGGTCCTCAGACCCCGCTCAACCAAAGAAAATGTAGTAAATATTACGGTAGAAACTTTTTGTGCACTGGTTGAAAAAAATATTACATGGATAAGAATTGTGCATCCGCTCAACGATTTTTCTGGATCCGCCACTGAAAACGGCTTGAGTACAGATTCGCTAGATTCGGTTTATATTAGTTCAAAGGCTCGATTCTATTTGAACATTAAACGAACCACACACACGAACAATGTAATATATCGGGCGGATCCACTTTAAAGCTATGAGGGCACTCGCCCCTCGAGATCAATTAAATAAACTACTATATATATGTTATGATCTTTTCGCCCCAATAATATTTATATTATTCGCCTTATCATCTGTAATAAACTGATAATTTGACATAAAACTTTTATAATGCAAATAAAAATACATAGTTATTATCAAAGTGATACATTTAAAAAAAAATTAATCAGTTTCGGAACATTGGTTTCCTTTTGTAGTGTTTTAAATCTTTATTGATAGAAGTAGAAGGTTTAATGTGTTCGGATCATGCGATACGTAGTAGCTTTTTAACATATAAACCAAAATGTATAGTCGTGTTTTTTTACGATGTGATATGCCAAACCCTCAAACGGTCCTTCGGACCCGAGATCTGCCCCGTGTAGAGGTCACATCACAACATCTGAACAGCTACTCCTTCAACCCGCTTGTCTCCAAGCCGAATAATAGCTACCAGCTATTGAACCTACCTTACTTTCAGAGGGACCAAGGCTAACGGATCATGATAGCCCGGGGGCCCACCCCGCGTAATGCCTCCTAACGGATCAAGACATACCGGACTCATTGCTTACATGGCTAAGAATCAGCTCGCCTGACGAGTTAAGACCGCTAGTGGACCCGCATCAAGAATAAACCGGCCGGGATTAACTCATCGCATGCGGACCGAGATCTGCATACTATTTATGTTTAATTGTACTTAATTAGGTCTTGTCAAGATTAGCCTAATCACGATTAGTCCAATGTCTATAAATAGGAACAACGTGTAATCCATAAAACATCTCTTTATTAATATAAGCGAAGCCAAGCTCGCGCCAATTTGTCAACTCCGTGTCGCATTCATTTCCTTATGAGCCCGTCGTCGTAATCTTTATATTTCTCATAAACACCACCGTAAACTCATCCACTCCCACCGGAGAAATCTTACATCAATAGCCGGATATCCACACGCGTTTCAACCGTTCACGCCACCGTGATATTTCCCACAATATCACGATGTATAATAGTTTTTTTCTTTTGAATCGTAGGGACAGATAAAAAAAACACTATTATATACTTTTTTTTATTACAAAAAAATATTTAGAATTTCCATCCCCAAATCTCAGGATCTGCGTCGCTAAAAATCTTTAGAATTTTCGCCTCCGTCCGTCGCCGGGATCTTGCGTCCACCACGAATGTAATACTCAACTCGCTGACCAAGCAACTTCAAATACATGTTTATATATAACAAATAATCATATAAGTATATTGGTACACGTATATACATATTCCTAATCGCTAAAAATATATATGCTAATTGTAGCAATGTTCTCTATGTAAGAGAAGATCCGTAGGTGATAAGTAATGTGCATTTTTTTCCCTCAATGATTTCTGAATGTCCTGAATTGTGTTCTTCGCATTGTTGCATTTTTTAAATAATTATTGTTGGATAATATTCACATGTCTCAAACTATATATCGTATACAAATTTTACAGCGTGTCGTGTATCGCACGGGTTTTCCCACTAGTATGTGTAAATATATATGTGTATATTTACATATTTACATAGACACACATATATGTTCTGTGTGTATACAAACATACATATACAAGCCTGGCCCTGACCCAATGGCAATTAGACATGGGCCTAGGCCCTAGAATGTTAGTGGATCGCAGGGCCTAATTTTCATAATTTATGGCGGGTTCTATTAGGACCATGAATTACTTCCGACACCGCATATATATTTTTTAACTTCACAAGACTATAATGTGAATGTCATTGCTATAGTCGAAACTAACATCAATGACATGTCTCAGTAACTTCATAACGTTACATGCCATGTGTTTTTTTAAAAAATAACGTCAGCCGATGATGACGTTATTTTCACACAAAATAATCATGGTGTTCAAAGTAAAATTTTCAATGCTTGAAGTAATCATGATGCAGACGAATAGAATACTCCAAATTTATTTATAATAATTAAAGGGCCCAAAATCTAACCCAATCCTCTCACCAACTGGACAATGATATATCCACCACACAATTCACCACAACATATTTCATTACTTGGCTTGCAGCCATTGATTATGATGTTGTCCAATCATTCAAATGGTCCTACACTTTAATGTATGAACAGAAAATATGTAATACAAATATGATATGGCACATTATGTTGTGCATATATCATTTTCCCTTCCAATACACCATAATAATCAGCGACTCGTTTTTGTACCGTCAGTGCCTTCAGAGTATAGAGGGGAAACATCTCTCCTTTTTTTTCTTTTTTGAATTGGTTAATTTGTTCATGAACATATGGTCAACCCCTTCCCAAAAAAAAAAAAAAATCATATGGTCAATCAATTGTATAAGCTTTTTATATTAAAATATATTCTATCAATTTTTTTATTTTATTTTTTGGGAAAAAAAACGAGAACATCATATTGAACTTGACTTAGGTCAATTTGATGCTTGAACAACAAATGTCGGTTAATCTAAATTACTTGTCGAATTTAATGATGCATACAAATGTTACAACATCACATTCATGTTGATTTAAGTTCATTTTGATGTTTATTATGATTATTTATTGACTTCACTGATGATTAAAAGTGTTTGAAATCAAGTTAATGTTAACTTAGGCTCAATATAGTGTTCAATGATTATTCTAAGAGATTGAAAATTTAATTTGATCCTTATACATGTTTAATGATCACTATAAATGTTTGGAATCCACTATGATGTTTAATGAATATAGTGTTTAAGCCGTATCGAAGAGGTGGTCTAACCACTATTTCAATACGTCTAAGTTGCCTGACGCTCTGCTTTGATGTAATAGTGTTATTTGTGATATTTGCAATTTGTGGTCTGATTTCCTCATAGAGTAACTGTAACGCCTCGTTTCCGGATACCGAATCCTTATCCGGAAAGAGGACGTTCGGCACGTAAAATATAAAATAAATTTCATATTACACGTAAGCCTCTACTACGTCGTATCGAGTTTAGCATAAGCGAAAGCTAAAAGACTCGGTTTTTTTTTTATGATAAAGAACAAGAATAGAAAGTAACCAACTAAAGATAGAAATGTAATCTTATTACAACGAAATCCCAAACTTACAACGTATGAAAAACTCCAAAAGGTTCAACATCTATAATATTACAAAGTCTAAAAAGGAAAGTACATCATGTTCTCAACAAAATCAAATGATAAAGTCTAGCACGTCATAACAAAGAAAATGAAGAATCAAAAGCTTCAACGAATGCGTCATCATCAAAATCCTCATCGTATCCCGGTTCCACCTGTTCATCTTCTCATCCTAAAACACACAATAAACATGTATTTGAGGTAAGTACAAAGGTACTAAGTAAAAGATAGAAGCTAAGATTTAATTAAGATTCACAAAGAAGGTTCATTATTATTAAGTTATCTTCATATTACCGACTCCACTCTAGGGTTCACTTCATGCTTATCAACATGTCATGACTATTTGTTTCTAACTTATTC
Source organism: Gentiana macrophylla (assembly GCA_026214975.1). Taxonomy (NCBI): domain Eukaryota; kingdom Viridiplantae; phylum Streptophyta; class Magnoliopsida; order Gentianales; family Gentianaceae; genus Gentiana; species Gentiana macrophylla. The sequence goes on along the minus strand of CM047814.1, from coordinate 93,934,484 downwards.
TATCTTTGTTACATCCGCACTCAAGAGCACTATGCATGATGTATATCCACCATGAGATATCGATTGCAACCTATTGGTGGATCACACCAATAGCCACGGCTAAACCGATAGAGTACGCATCGGCGAAGTCCCCTTGCCATTTAGCAATTTAGAGGCCAGCAAAGTTATTCACTTTATCTAAACGCTCACATATTACGATATGGAATGGTGCCTTACCAAGAGTGGCATGATGTTTAGTCTTTTACTACACAAGTATGTATTTTGTTAATCATCAACTAGCAACCTAAGTATATTCAAGGTAAGACTCACTTAACAGCCCTACTCACTCACTTAGATATCTAAACACCACATCCTAACCACATACACAGACATTGATGAATGCTAATTCATCAAAGCACAAACTATCATGCTCTTCCGACGGTCCCGAACCTCTTCTCTTATGAGGAATCCATCCGGTGTCGGAACCAAACGCATCAGAAGCTAAATCAAAGCTTGTTCATGTTCATTTAACGTTATTACAAAATCACATTTAAAACTAGATTCGGGGCTCTAAACAAGCTAAACACCAAAAATTGGCCTAATGCGCACGCACTTTGCTTAATGCGCACGCATTGAGCTTCCTGAACCATTCAGGATGGTTCTGGACCTCCTATGCGCGCGCTTTGAACGCAATGCGCATGTCAGACGACTCTGAATCTTTCAGGATGTGTTTCTAGGCCTAATGTGCACGCATAGACCCCTCATGCACGCGCAAAAACAACGTTGTATCAATTTTCCCACTTTCTTACCTCAATGCATGCGCCAGCCCCCTATCGCTGCGTGTATTAAGCGCTAAAACAGCCCTACATGCAATTTTCTACACTTTTACGAATTCCAACCCTTTCCCAACCTGATCAACATCGAATTGGCATCCAAAACAGCTAGAAAACACATCTTTTACACACTATAGCAACACATACTATTTCAATAACATCTAGACATGATTTCTAACATCAAATCACATCAAAACTCAAACCTTAATCTTGTAATGCATAATTAAACCATATGAAGACTCTCTTACCTTTTAGCAAGCAAAGCCAAATCCAAAAGCCAGGAAATTTGCAGCAAACTTGATCTTTCTCATAGAAAACCTATGTGATCAACCTCAAACTTGGATTAGATTTGATCACAAGCCTCTATAACAACAATTCTACGAATTTTAGGAAAACTAAGCTAGGGCTAAAACCATACATTTACCATAGCTAGGGCTAAAACCATACCTTTACCAAGCTGCAACCTTTCTGATGTCACAACAATCTCCTCTTCACGCTGATTCCAAATTTCTTCTTGTATCTGAAATCCGAGTAGTAACTTGTGAGAATTTATAGAAAGTCTCTTTAGCTTTTCTTAGGCTCTCAGTCTTTTCTCAGAGATCGTACAAAACCAAATTTTGATTTTATGATAGGTTTTTAACCTTAATAGGAGATTTATTTTCCTTAAATACTCCTTAATTACCATTAAATCAAAATTCCCCATTTTATATATATATATATATATATATATATATATATATATATATATATATATATATATATATATATATATATATATATTAAAAAATAACACATCTGTCATTTTAGAAAATCGAATATTACAAGTAACTCCTGAGTACATTTTTACTCTACATTTGAAGGTTATTTATATTGTCAATCCTTCGAAAACACAACATTAGTTGATACTAACTATTTAGTATCTCGAGGATCATAAAAATAACCTCTCCTTGTGTCTTCAAGATACCTCAAATTTAAACACATTTCTGATCGTGATTAGTGTTTGCTTGTCTTATCCTTGAGCACATAAGCTGAACATCCCCATACACATAAATGCCATAAAGTAGGCTTCCCACCTCTCCGCATCTCTAGTGGCGTCTTCTTGATAGACTTAGACAGGGAAGCGGATGCCCGACGGTACAAGGAGAGCGGTATAAATTGCTGTGCATCATTTCCGTCCAAATTTTGGACGGGAGCACCATTTCATTTTTTTTCTGTTCAAATTTGATTCACTCTCTTCCCGTCCAAATTTGGGACGAATCCGTCAAAATTCGGACGGAAGCGGTGCCTGAGACTTTGTACCGCTTTCACCTTGTACCGTCGGGATCCGCTTCCACTTAGACAGTTCAACACTCAATGTGTCAACGGTGTCTACAATGCATATCTCCAATTTGCATAGCTTATTACCGACCTAATTAGCATTGTGCAATTTCTCGTCTCATTAGCATTTCTTTTCGCGGGGAGAAGAATTTTATATATACAACTAGTGAACGTGAGCCGTGTTAGACACGGCGGGCCTAACATAAATCGTTATCAACGATAATATAAAAAATAGATCCCAACGTGAAATAAATCGTGTAAACTTAAACCGTAACAAAAAAAAGCACAAGACAAAGAGAACAACAGAAACATATCACATTTTCTGTAAGAGGTAGCACTTTCTTAGAGACGTGAAGATTGTGAATCACTTCTATTCCAGCTCTATCAGGAGTTTTCACCTACAAAATAAACCACAATATGATGTATCAGAGAACAATGTCATAAAGTCGATCCTTTTAACTTCGACTTTACGTAATGAAATATTATAGAAAAACAATAAGCGGACCATAACTACACGGTCAAATCTCGGGGACGCCCTTAGCTTCCAGGATCATTAATATGTTGAAAATGTGTTTCACTCATTTTCATGCGATATTCTCTTTCTTATCATTAATAAATACGTCATTGATCTCGTGTTCATTCATTTGGTGGAAAAAAAAAACATGCGTCAAACGATCTGAAGGATATAAAAAAGTGATTTGGTATTCCAACGTAAATTTTAATGACGTTCGTACTGCAAACGGCCGTCGGTTCCACCGACGTTATGTTGTTCAAAATAATAAAAACATTTAATGTAGTGTCCACATGGTCACATGTGGGCATAACTTCTTGGCGTGGATATTTGTTTGCCCTTATTTTTTATTGTTGTATTTTATAGCTAAACTTGACTAATCTTCCATCGTACACTATACAGTAGAACTTCAAATCCGTCGGTCTTTCTTTTCTTTTTCCCCCTTTTCTGCACAAACAACCAACGGTACACGTTTGATAAAAAAAAATACACGGTTTTATTCAATTGTTGTGCCGAATTTGAATCGGAAATTTTCGGTTGATTGAAACTTAAAACTAAAACCACACTGTCTGTTGGAGGTAATAAAAATGAACCGTATCAAAATATACACTTTGGTTCGATTTATGTAACGGAGAATCGAAAAAAAAAAAAATCGGTTTCTATATAACGCTAACCGAATTTCCGGTTTTATTTGTTTGCTCTTATTTTGTTGCCCTAATTTTTTTTGTTGCTGTATTTTATAGTTAAACTTGACTAATATTCCATCGTACAATACACAGTAGAATTTCAAATCCGTCGGTTTTTTTTTTTTCTCCTTTTCTGCACAAGCTACTAACGGTACACGTTTGATAAAAAAAATACACGGTTTTATTCAATTGTTGTGCCGAAATCGAATCGAAAAATTTTGGTTGATTAAAACTTAAAACTAAAACCGTACTGGAGAGGCACTTCCACAAGAAGATTTTCACATTTGAGGTATGTTTGAGGCACTTCCACATGATTCTCCATGATTGCCTTTAAACTGTTGCGATGTTAATGTAATTTTGTGATGAAGCCAAGCTGAGTTTATGAGCTGAATGTTGAGCCATACTTATGGAATTAATGAGCATAAAGTTGAACATCAACAATGCTTATATGGAACTGCAAATGAGGTTGATTCATGACGAAGAACATAGCAAAATTTGGGAAGCATTGAAGTTGGTCTTGAGCAAGAATTTTGGAGCTGATTGGAGGTGTTAATTGAAGAAGTATTGGTCTGAATGATGGCCTAAATTGGACACCTTGTTATTGAGATGAATGTTGAGGCTGCCTTTGGAGGCATTTACTAGAAGAACAAGTGCCTTGATATGGCACTTATACCAATGTTTAAAAGCCACCATCCATTCCAACCCCAACCTCTCCTCATACGCTCACTCCCACCCTCACCCTACCTACCTACCCTAACTCTACACCACCCTTACTCACCCACCTTTCCTTACCCTCACCCCCACCCTCCCTTAACCCCACACCAACACACAACCCAACTCTCCATCACCCTAACCTTACCCTATCCGCCTTCCACTCTACCCTAGCCTTATCTTACACCACGCCGTTCACACGTCACCCTGTCTTACATCCCACCAACTTTACCCCTTCATACTTTCCCTTACTTACCCTCACCTTATCCTAACCCACTTTCATCTACCCAACACATACCTCACACTATTTTAGGGTTGGATGGGCTAGTTGGGTTGGTTAGGTGTGGGTCATTGGTTTTAATTTTAATTAAATCCCATTTAAATTTTTTTCAATCTTTATTGATTACAGTTTTTTGAGGGGTAAATAAACAATTTTGATTACATTAAAACGTTACTACTCCGATGTATTGAAATGAAATTTTATTTCATTGCATTACATTACCACCAAATTGCTGCACACGGCATTTTTCCGAAGTCTCATCAGCATGCTACTATAAGTTTTGCTCAACATCACCTGCAGCTTATTAGACTTTGGCTTCCTTGGGGAAGAAAACTGGAAGCACCCTTCATCCCCACTATGAAGGGTGCAATTCAGGTGTTAAGCTTCATTTTACCTCTCTTTAATTTTCACACTCTAGTTGGTGTTATTTATTGCCTCTTATTGCATGTGGACTGGATTACTAAGGAGTCTGCTAGCTGTCTGATAGCTATTACTCACGCTACTCACTGCGAAGCCTTTCAAGCAGCTGAGTTGGATGACTTTCAAGAAAACGATTGCTGGGACTCTCATGTTGTTGCTATAGAGATTTTCCTTCTAGCATCCTATTGTATTTTTCATTTTTTGGGGGAGTTTAATACTTTTGGAAACATGGGGTGCTACACTCTTTCCTATGGTATGGATTTTCCCACACTGGGTTTGACAGCCACAGGTTTTAAGAAGACAGTGTCATGTGTCGTCAACGTCTTTTGGTATAAAGGGAGGGTCAGGATACGGAATGTACGAACCTTATTTTAAAATTAATACAAAAGGTTTCGTTTAAAAAAAACAAAAAAGCCATAACTAGATGATAAATTTTATGATACAATTGTGGTACCAATTGTAGTACATTGTTGCTACATGTGTTTACACTCTTTCACCATACACACTCCTACATTGTTTTTACATTTTTTCACCATACATACTTCTGTTGTATGAAAGAGAGTGAGAATGTATTGTTATATTATATATATGATACTTGGTATAACACATTTACGATGATTATAGGATATTTTTTTTTTGAATTAGACGCCGAGTACATCAATATATAAAACTATTCCAATTTAAAAGTGATTATTAGCATGAAGTTGTGCTTAGGGCTGAGCTTGGGTCGGGTTGGGTTCATTTGGGTTGGGTCTTTCATAGTATTAGTCGGGTTGGTTTAAAAAAATACTAACCCAAACCAAACCAAATTATTAGAAAACCCAATGGTTTGGTTCGGGTTGGTTTCGGGTTGGGTTGGGATGGGTTTCGGGTTTTACGCCATAAGCAATGTATTTATAATCAAACTTTGATGTAATAAAATCCATACATGTATTCTATCGAAATTCAAAAAAATTTCCACATGTCCATAGAGAACAATAATTAAAGACAATTTGTTATGGACATCATATTACAAATCCAATAATCATACACAAACAACAAATGTATAGAGATAGTAAAAAAGAAAAATAGTTAAATATTAAGGAAATCATACATGAAAATTTAAAAGTTAAAGAAATGATCCATGATTAATTCGAAAAATACTAATATTCATCAATTAGTCATTTTAGTCTAATTTTGCAATCCTACAGATGTTTCTTCATTTTTTCAATTATCACACCACAAGAATAAATATTGATCGAAAATGAATAGCAATAACATTTTTCGGGTTGGGTTGGGTCGAACCGAAGAAAAAAATAAAAACCCCAAACCAACCCAATAGCATTCAGGTTGGGTCAAAAACCAACCCAAAACTTTTGGTTTCAACTGGATTGGGTTAATTTGGGTTAGTTCGGTTTAGGTTTTGGATTGGTTCGGGTTTATTGGGTTTTTTTGCTCGGCTGTTGTTGCGTCATTTGCAAGGCAGGGGAGGTTTTTTTTAAATATTTATATTCTTACTGTTTATAATAATATCTATAAGATGTTACCTGAGGAGTAAATAGAGTAGAGTAAAAGCAAAGTTGATTAACAATTAAGACTTATTTTGTCAAAAAACTCTACATTTATCAATAAACGAATATTTAAAACATAATCACACAAATTAAAATTCAACTTTTCTCATTTTATCTGAACCAATGTTTCAACTTATTAAAAAAAAAAAAAGCATCTTATCTTCCCTTATTAAATCCCTTCTTTCTTTTTACCTCAGTTCATACTAATTATTAAAACCCTCAGGCCTCAATTCTCAACAAAAAAAATAGTAGCAAAAAAATGGCTACTATTTTTCAATCTTTATTGATTACAGTTTTATTACTAATCACAACAGCAAATGCAGAAGAAATATTCTTAGAGTGGCATGTCACGTATAACACAACCATCTCACCGGTGGAAAATCAAACGGTACGTATATAGGACTTATAACGATTATTAAACGTTTCGTGTTTTTGATATGTATATCAGTATATGTATAGGTATATATATGATACTAATATGATTGTTTTTGTTTAAGGTAATCGCGATTAATGGAAAGTTTCCAGGCCCTCTTATGAACTGCACAACAAATGATAATATTCATGTTAATGTTTTTAATCATTTGGATGAACCATTCTTACTGACTTGGTAAAGATCTAAACCTTGTGACTCGTACAATTAATTATCCTTCTGAGTTATGTTTAAATGTCGATATCAACTATGTTTCTTCCCGTGAAAAATAAATTACATAAAATATGTGGTGTCGTATTCGTATGATAATTTAATAATATTTTTATCTAGTAATTGTTGTGCCTGAAACATTTTCATGCTATCAATTTTTCATGCAATTTTTTTAATTATTTATTTGGCATGTATATCTTAATTAATTATGTCATTTTTTTTTTTAAAATTTTGTTTTCCTTTGTAAATGACTTGGGTATCTTCAGGTTATAGATAAAGTGCATAAAAGAAGAAATTAAGCTTAATCTTTGTAGTCTGAATTTATAAAGAAAATTTATAATCGATGGGGATTTAATGTGTAGATAACACTAATTCATTTGGTACAATGTAGCCTTTTTATATTATGTAGATATCTACTTACTCGATGAATAATTTTAAATAACAACATAGGATAAAATGAAAAACAAAATGATGGTTAAACACACGTGATATACAAAAGTGTCTCAATACCATGCAAAGACATATATATAAAACACTCAAAATCCGTGTTTGTACGTGTTTTCATACGTATGGTGACACCATATAACTAATCACTCATGTTCATGTGTGTTTTACCATCAATTTTTTTTTAAGTGTCTTCGAATTTTAATAATAGTTTTTATATGGATTAAGAAACTTAATTAGTGTGTCTTTTGTTATTATATGAAAACAATACTCTTTAATTTTTTGGCTACGAGTTCGAACCCTATTTTTTCTCTTTGCTTTTTCCCTTTGATTACGAGTTTGAACCATGTTTTTCTTCATCTTGCTTTATTAAATGCTTTTTTTCCTCCAAGGTGAAAGGAAGTAGATAATTAATTAAAAATATAAAAAAAACGTAATAAATGATTTATTGATATTTTAAAAATATATATTGTATCATTAAAGAATGTTAACATGTTGTATGATTTGAGAATTAACTTTTACCATATCTATTTTAATCCATTAATTAATCAGGAATGGAATACAACAACGATTAAATTCATGGGAAGACGGAGTATCCGGTACAAATTGTCCAATACACCCCGGTAAAAATTGGACGTACCGATTCAAAGCCAAGGACCAAATCGGAACTTACACTTATTTTCCTTCAACACATTACCACAAGGCAATTTGGAGGGTTCGGCCCGATTCGTGTAAACAATCAATTGTCATCGCCGTCCCATTCGATAAGCCGAACAAGAGTTCGATCTTCTTATCGGTGATTGGTATGACGAGAATTTTAAGGTAAATATATAGCAATTACTCCTAACAACATGATTTTTTTTCCTTCCAATTTTTGATATCTATTTCTGTTTTTCAATTAATTGTATTGGTTTTTAAAATTTTGTAGAAAGCTAGAGCTAATCAGCTTCACAAACCTAAATGGATGTTGTTAAATGGCAAACCTCCATTTAATCACTCCATTTCTAAAGCTCATGAATCATTCAACGTTACAAAAGGTAGGAGACTTCAACTTTTCTTATTTTCATATAAACACGCACATGCATCAGATTCTCTTAACGAATTTTTTATTTTACAGTTTTAAATACATAATTTTTTAATTTATGTAATCTCTAACCAAGATGAAATGCATCAGAGTTAATATTTTACATAATAATACGATAGATATAAAGAAAAATTTATAAAATGTACATGAATACGTTAGATGTAAAGTAAAGTTTACAGAATCTCTATTTTATATTGACACCTCGAAACCTAGAAATGTTACATGGAACCACATGACAAAGAATAACAAATCACAATATGGTTTTGCATTATTGTGACAGTAATATTTCATGAATCCAATTTTGCAGGAAAAACATACAGATTCAGGATTTCAAATGTAGGAACAACATGGAGCATCAATTTCAGGATTCAAAACCACACTATGGAACTAGTAGAAGTTGAAGGATCATACGTAAACAAGCTCAAACTCAAATCTCTGGATGTTCACGTTGGTCAATCCTACTCCGTTCTAGTCACAGCTGATCAACCCGTTGCAGATTACTACTTCGTTGCAACCCCGAAAATGGTGGACGTATCAAACCAATCCGCTCTGGTAGGAATCGGAGTTCTACATTACGAAGATTCAACCACTTATCCTTCTGGGCATTTGCCACAAGGGCCTGATCCGTTCGATACAGAGTTTTCTATAAAGCAAGCTGAATCAATTAGGTGGAATTTGACAGCAGGTGCAGCAAGGCCTAATCCACAGGGTTCATTCAGTGTGCAGAATGTGACGGTTGGGGATAGGTTTATTCTTGATGGATCACAAGCTAGGATTGTTGGATTTCCTCATCCGAGGTTTACAGTGAACAATGTCTCGTATACTGCCACGAAAACTCCATTGAAATTGGCGGATTATTATTTGAATGGGGTTGGAGTCTATGTGCTCGATGAATTTCCTGTGAGACATGTTTTGGGTTCTCCAGTTAATGGTACCTTTGTTGCAAGTGCCACTCATAAAGTTTGGCTTGAAATTGTATTTCAGAATCAAAGAAATGATACAATCAATTCTTGGCATTTGGATGGATTTGGCTTCTTTGTTATGGGGTAATACTTTTTTCAGTTCCATTTTTCGAATTATCAACTTGAATTCCATTGCTTGTTCTAACATAATCTGGGTTAGGTTTGGACATGGAAAGTGGATTCAGAGCCTCAATTCAACTTACAACCGTTATGATCCGGTGTATCGATCCACTGTTCAGGTACTTGGATTCCTCCAATATCTATAAATATTCTTATTGTACATGCATGTTTCACTGGCATTGTGTTAATTAATCACAGGTGTATCCAAATGGGTGGACATCAGTTTGGGCATATATGGATAATCCTGGGATGTGGAACTTGAGATCACAGCTGCTAAAAAATTGGTACTTAGGCCAAGAACTCTATGTTCGAGTTTTTGACCCAGACAACAATGCTGCCAAGGAGATGCCTCCTCCGGACAACTTACTATATTGTGGTATGTTTTGTACTCTGAAAACTGTCCATTTTCTTCAACTGTTAAATGACACGCATAGTGGAGACCGTATCCTCTCCTGTGAGGCCATATGTATTGATCATCTAGTGACAGAATACGTGGCAACGAATAGTAATACAACGCAGGGCCTATACTTATGATACATGTTTAAGACGAATTTGTAATTTTTCAAAAGTCTGATACGGAATATGCATATTCATAACTAGGATTTGTGATATCCTATATATCTGAAGTAGATACTCAGTACTCACTCGGGGCTGTCCCGGTGTTTTTTAAGGCCCTAAGCCAATTTATCAAGATGGTGCCTTCTGAAACAAAATAAACGGTTTTAAAGGATGCAATACACATTTAGAATAATATACTTATTGAACCTAAGAATTTTCGGGCCCTAAATTTTAATATATTTCTTCAGGGCCTTAGGCCATGGCCTTGTTGGTCTATGCCCATGGACGGGTCTGTACTCACTGTACCTGTAGCCTAGGTTTTCAGAAATCCTACCACTCGCGGTATCCCATGTTCATGCATTTGTATTTCTATCCGTACTCACTGTATCCTGTATCCGTACTCAACCATTGGATGTTTTTCTTACAAAAAAGTAAGCTCATTTAATTTTGATTTTACGTAGGATTGGTGCAACCTCCACCTTCTCCGTCTCCGTCTCCTGCGCCGTTCCCACCAGCAGGGGCTCCTCCACCGGACAGTGGAAGCACGACATCTGGACAAATTAAATGGTAGAGTAAATTTTCTCTCCAACATCTACAAACATGTATTGTTTCTACTGTCTCAGTTTATTTGATTCTTTTTACTGCTTCAATTTTCAGGATTCTTATCGCCATTAGTATGCTGGTAATCATTCTGACCTGAAGTTCAAGCGACATTTGTACAGTTTCTTACAGAGTACTTTTTTTGTTTTGTTTTAGAGTGTAACTTCACACCATGCAGAGACTTTAATTAACACATAAACCCAAGTGTTTACACATGTTAAAAATGTGTATTGTTGTAGTGTGTTAATAAAAGATATCTTGCATTTGCATATAGTGTGAAGTGACCGGGTAAAAAACATCTCTTATAAAGAGTGTGCAACGAGAGTGTATCATAAAAAGATATGTACAAAAAGATAAACCGTATTTTGTCTTCTATTAAGTGAGATTGTGTCACTTGTCTAGGGTATTTAGGTTCTTTTAAGAGCAAACACACTTGTGCTTGATACGGAGAAAATTCTGTAGGAAAAATAATTGTCTGATCTCTGTTTATAGTAATCTGTTTTTATAGTTTATAAAAACTTTCCAAATAGAATAAGCAATATTCAACAGTAGAACATGTATCTCATATTTATACACATACAAAATGCATACATAATTAAATGACAAAAAGTCACAGTAAATACGAAAACTTATTCGAATGATTGAGACGGGTAGAACGTTGTCCTTAATACTTTATTGCCCCGATTACATGCCCACGGATACTGGCAATGAGTCTCCCAAGATACTCCAATCAAAACATTTCCGGATTTTGGCACTTAAAGAGGAAAGCAGTCGAACTGATATGGCTTTATTATCTTGGACTTTTTATGAATGCAGATTTGTGCAGAGTTTCTTTCGTCTGAAAAGATGAATTTTGTGTCTATCATTTCCATTCAGGGATGTTTGTTTATATAAGCAAAGAAAAGTAGAGTAACAACCTTTTAGAAAATGGAATTTGGGAAGTTATCACTTGGTTGAAAACTAACAAAATTCGGACATACAACTATGGTGTTGACAGTGGTGGTGGCCCACCAATAAAAGTGAAGCAACAGACTGATGTAAAGATTTACGACAATTTTACCGCACTGGCTGTCCTAAAATAACAGCGGAACATAAGTCTTCTATATGGACTTCTATGTTTGGAAGCCCAACTTGACAGTTTGCTTAAAATGGCCTGAATAAAAAAGCCATTAGCAAAATTTCTTTTTAGATCACGTCTGATTTTTTTGACGGATTAGATGAAGCCATGGTTTTAGAAGCCACTACGGTTACCCTTACCAATCATAAAATTTAAATGTAACAAATTTATTTTAAACATGTCAGACCATCAAAAAAATAATACAATATGATTGGTTCCAGGCCACCAAGCAGGGGCGGCTGCAGGAATTTTAGGACACGGGTTGAGATCGAGAACAACACATCGTATTATAATTGTATAAGTATTAATTTTAAAAATCCGAGTGGGATTATGGGTCAAGGGTCGATTATTAAAAAAATATCGGATCGGTTAATACATATTAGTGTATAAATATTGTAAACAGTATAAAAAATACATAGAATTTTTTTTTGGTTGGGGTCAGGTGACCCAGGGTGCCCTCTTTAAAGCCTCCCCTGCCATCAAGTCATACTTGTGGCCGGACCACCATAAAATTTGTCCATATCGTCGGAAAAGAAGTCAAGTCAAGTCACTATTTAAAAGTTGTCTTACATAATACAAATTCAAAGTATTAGGTTAAATGGATTATCAAAGGTGACAATATTTTGTGTATAAGATCAAGAAGAATTGAAAACTTTTGCAGTATCCATTGGTAATAAGAAATTATAATACATGTATAATCCAATACATTAAGTGCACGTATATCATTTTATGCTAAAATAATATGATAGTTGCCATATGTCGTGAGTGAAACCAAAATAATAAAAAAATTGCCCACCATTTTCCTCTTCTTTTCCTTTCAAACTTATATTAAGTCAACTATGAAGTCTTTCATTAGATCTTAACGTTCACTTCAAATAAACAAAGACAATAACTTAATTATAAGTTAAGCTGTGCATTCTCCTAACCCATGTGATAATTAAGAAATTCTTACACATTTTTTTTTTTTTCTTTTGATGAACTTACACATTCGTTTTTGCTGGCAACGGTAATGGAGTTGGGAGAAGTGGCCGTTAAAATCATCATTAATTTTATGATGTTTACGGTAATAAACCGCGAATTGATGTTTGAGTAAGTTGATTGACTATATTTATGTTATCGGGTGAGTTGAATTAAGATGACTGATTGTGTTGAGCTGAAGTATATATGTTTTTAACGTATCAAAAATTAAAACTTGGTGAGCTTTGCCCCCTAGCCAACCTTGGTTCTGTCCTCGGATGTTTATTGATTATTTATCATCAAATTTATTAAAAATAGTTGATAATGGAGTGTCTCTGGTTCCGTTCACAATGAAGTTGTTTATCCAAATGCTTGCCATTGTATAAATCGGGTTTATGTATTGGAGCAAACATGAGCTTTACGTATGAATACCAGAATTGTTGTCATATCATTGAAGTTATTGGAGGATTAAAAGTATATATAGAGGGGTGGTTCTATGGTGGGGAGGCTCTAATGCGGAGATGTCTGGCGTGTGTGAACATCTGGGCCAGCGATTTCATCACTGTGTGGGGAATTCCTATTGCATCTGAAGCTGTGTGGTTGGGATGTGCTGCATATCTGGCTCTCATTAGAGGCTCTGCGTCGGAATCACGCATATATAGAGGGAATCTGCTACACGTTTACCGTTGCATAGATTTGATGACACACTTGTCAGAAGTGAGGATACATATTGTTTGTTTCGTGTGATCGGATAACTTGAGACATAGTTGTACATAATGCTTTAATTAATGATAAAAGAGGCAAGAACCCTTTCTAGTGACATGAGCGGTCGAGGCCTGTCTCCGAACGGTGACGATGTCTCTGGTTTACGACCTTAGTGCAACTAGAGCCTCTGGCTTTCAACAGATAGTTTGTTTCGGGCATGAAGTCCTCAAAGATGGTTGGCTTTGTCTCCTTTTGTGAGCTCTTGGGCCCTTTAAGGCCCATACTTCAATTATGTTCTTCGGCCATTCTGAGATCCAGGTCAATCATCACGTGTCGGAGCTCCAATATCGACCTATGATAATGATCATTTCCGGTTATCCATTATTGTCAATAGGCGCGTATGTTGTTGTGATGCGTATGTTGAATGAAATTAGATAAATATAATGTATGTCGTTTGATAAACTGGCGCGTACAATAGTATTTGTCTTTTTATATGTTGGCATGTTTTTCAATTTCAATTTTTTTCACTTGTAAGTCAACCATGAAGTCTAGCTCTTGATAACTTTCCCCCAGATAAACCAATTAACTAAGCAATAACTTAGTTATAAGTAAAGCTTTGTGCTAAGCAGTCCTTAGTAGTTAGTACTGTACACATATATTCAATAAACATATAATTAAAACAGAATCCCAAGAAGATGGTAGTGTTTTCTGGTGGTGGTGGTGGTGGTTGCTCAAACATGTCCACCTTTCCCCTCCAAGTCCTCACCGGCCGGTGGTTCATGGTGTTTGCCACCTTTCTCATCATGTCCGCCGCCGGTGCTACCTACATGTTCGGCCTCTACTCCGACGAAATCAAAACCTCACTTGGGTATGACCAAACTACCCTTAACCTCCTTAGTTTCTCCAAAGACGTCGGAGGCAATGTCGGGGTTCTCGCCGGATTAGTCAACGAGGTGACCCCGCCATACATAGTCCTTATCATTGGTGCAGTTCTTAACTTCTTTGGTTATTTCATGATATGGTTAGCTGTTACTAAGAAAATCTCTACACCAGCTGTATGGCAAATGTGTGTGTACATTTGCATTGGTGCAAATTCACAAGCATTTGCCAATACAGGAGCTCTTGTCACTTGTGTCAAGAACTTCCCCGAGAGCCGCGGCGCGGTTCTCGGGCTGACAAAAGGGTTTGTTGGACTGAGTGGTGCGATTTTAACGCAAGTCTACCACGCAGCGTATAACAACGACTCAAAATCTCTGATTTTGTTGATTGGTTGGCTTCCGACTGCTGTTTCCTTCGTTTTTCTTCGAACAATACGATACATGGAGGTCGTAAGGATCAAGCATGAACTCAAAGTCTTTTACAGATTTCTTTATTTATCTCTCGGCCTTGCCGGATTTCTTATGGTTTTGATCATACTTCAGAAACGAATTCTATTTACACAGAGTGAATACAGTGTCAGTGCTGCTGCTGTTGTTGTATTGTTGTTTTTGCCTCTTTTGGTTGTTGTTCAACAAGAATTAAATCTCCGGCGAAACAAGAATCAAGTTCTTGAAAATCTGAAAATCGTTACGGAAAATCCCATTTCTGTAGTTGAATCATCAGAAAAAGTTATCCAATCCCCGTCTTCTCAAACGAAGAAAATCGAAGTTTCTGTACCTGAAAATCAAGAACTTTCTTGCTGGAAAACAGCATTCCGGCCACCGGAAAGAGGAGAGGACTATACTATCCTTCAAGCACTTTTTAGTATAGACATGTTAATCCTGTTTATTGCAACAATTTGTGGGATTGGTGGGACACTAACAGCAATCGACAATTTAGGACAGATTGGATCATCATTAGGCTATCCGAAAAGAAGTATGAGCACATTTGTATCTTTAGTAAGCATTTGGAATTACCTAGGAAGAGTAGTCTCTGGTTTCTTGTCTGAACATTTCTTGAAAAACTATAAATTCCCACGTCCATTAATGCTCACAATCATAATGTTTGTCTCATGTATTGGCTACATCTTGATAGCATTCAACATCCCGAATGGCCTATATTTCGCATCAATAATCATAGGATTTTGTTTCGGTGCACAATGGCCGTTGCTATTCGCGATCATTTCTGAGCTTTTCGGGCTCAAATACTATTCCACATTGTATAATTTCGGGTCTGTGGCGAGCCCGATTGGTTCGTATATCCTAAATGTTCGAGTTGTTGGGAATTTGTACGATAGAGAAGCAGAGAGACAGCTACGAGCTTCGGGTCGAATCAGACATGTTGGTGATGATTTGAACTGTGATGGAACAGAATGTTTTAAGTTATCTTTCATTATAATGGCTGCAACAACCGCTTTCGGGGCGATTGTTTCGATGATTTTGGTTCTGAGGACGAAGAAATTTTATAGAAGCGATATCTACAAGAAGTTCAGGGAGACTAATGGTGCTGCAGCGGTGGTGGTGGTGGCAGAAACCGAAATGGGATTGCCGGTCGGAAAAGGCGTTGAAAACACTAATAAGATTAAGGGTTAGATTGCATTTCAATGTTCTATGTCACATGTAAAAGTTCAGTTTCATGGTGAATATGTTGTGTTTGTTTGTTTTTGTCTGTATATTAATGGATTTTGTAAAACAAGTTGATATATATATATATATATATATATATATATATATATATATATATAAGAAAGGCTCATTTACAAATGAGTAGGGGGATCTCGAGAGTACTTGATTTGACTAGTTGCTAGCGTCAAGACTGAAAGCTCTAGCAATTCACTGATATCAGCTTCACAGTTTAATAATAGATGGAGGGTGTGAAAGTTGAATTATTGATTGACTGGTGGAGTTTAACAACTACTAGGACAATAAGAAAAATAATATTGCTTGAAACAATGTTAGTATCATGGTCGAAAGTTATGGTATTAGCTGCTAGAGTTCATTTTAGGAGATTACACCCACAAACTATTCTATTAGTTAACAATTGGTTGGTTGATCGGTTTAAACTCGTCCCTAGTGGTTCATGAAAAGTGTTGAGAGTAGTATTCTTGATCATAGCTATTCCTTTTATCATATCCGTTAATTCGTTTTTTTTTTTCTTTCTTAGCTATAATCAACTTCACCATGTTGTTGATCTAAACTAAATGCAATAGTGGTTGTGATACTCATTCAATTCCTCGTGGGATACGTGCTTGCTAGTCGTTGTAGTTTAACTGATCCGGTACCATGCCGATTAATGTTGGTTTACTAGAATTGACCATCAATGTCAAAATATAGAGGACTAAAAAAGGAAAATTGTGGTGGAAGAATTACGATTATTTGATGCTTAAATCTAAAGATACGTCTCTTTTTGTAACTAAACATGAGAGAACGTCAAATTAGTGGAATTTAAATCGTTATTTTTGATAAAATAATATTTTCACTGGACTAAATGTTTGTTTTCGTCTCTACATTGTCTATTTTTTACTAACAAATTTGAATCTGATCGGTTTGTATAGGTCTTTTTAGTATCAAAACCTCATTTTCAGGGACATAGTGATGATAGTCAACTTTACCTTGCTTCGGTGCATGTTTTAACCTAATTTACAACATTTTGGGCTCATTGCATGTAGTTTTAGACCATTTATAGGGTGAATACGCGTTGCATGTTCACTTTGAGGCAAGCCATCACATAGATGGTAAACCTCACCACTTTTACGATGTTTTGGTCCTTTTCGAACCATATATATCTTGCGGGATTATGCTTGGGTGTTGTTTCTATGAGTATGCAGGATATTGGTGACTCGAGAACCCGGAAGTTGAGGCATTGAGCTTAGAAAGACGAAACCGAGGCTCAGGAATGAAAGAATTGAAGAAAAAAAATGAAGATTTGGAGATTTGGCACCCAGTGCAAGCGCACCAGGGAAGCAGAATGTCAGATTTGAAGATTTTCACTCAGTGCAAGTGCACCAGATGTAGTGCAAGCGCCCCCAATAGGCAGAAGGTTCAGTTTTGGTACGGAGCAGCTAGCGCAAGCGCACCAGATGTAGTGCAAGCGCACTATACGAAGCAGATCCAAGTTTTCCCAGCCGACAAGATGCGAGTAAGCAAGATTGAGATCTAGTCTTGGCGCACTAGGCCATTTTTCAAGCACTTTTTGGAGCACATATAAATAGTTTTTCGCACATATTTTTACACACTTCCCATTTACTTCCTACACTTCATACTTTACTCCTTGATTCCCAATTTCATACCTAGGTTGAAATTCCTCTCCTTCACCATTAGATTCATTTCTACACTAGATATTACTTAGATTTGGCATAATCTAGCATAGACTTCTACTCTACTTTTGGATTTTGTCATTTTGGGCCTTCTTCATCATCAATTGACATTGGGTGGTGTTGAAGTTTGATGTAAATATCAACTTAATTTCATTTCTTTTCTTGTTTTATGGCTTTAATCTTTCCTTTGATTGTTATTTCTTGTTTTGCGAAGAATAGCTAAACATATCATAGTCAAATCATGTGAAGATTGAAGAAATCACCCTCTAATTGATGAAATTGGGATTGAGTAGTGCTTAATTGTTGTTGCATCGACGAATTCGTGTCTTAAAACTTGTTCTTAATGCTTGAATTAGCTTGTACACCTAGTTCATGATCTCACACACCATTTTTATAAATGTATGTTGCGAAGGGGTGAGGGAAAATGGGTTTTAAGTTCGTTTCTTATAATTGACTGAGTTGTTTAAATTCGATTAAGGGACGAGGTTTATCGGTTGATTAATCTAGCGACTCTAGAGCGCTTATCTTGTTTCGGTCAGTTAAATTCTTAAAGGCGGACTGTTGAACCGGGCAAAGGATACTAGGTTGTTGAATGACGTCTAGCATCACATTAGGAGTTCACACTCATGAATGATGTCGATATAGTCGTTAGGTAGGTTGGTTGGTTAATCTCATTCCCGAATAGTCGATTAGAAGGGTGAAAGTATTCAATTGGATCATGGTTTGGCTATACTTCTCTTGTTATCTTTCATTACTTTGTTGTTTTAGCATAATTGAGTATGTGCACAACCTATTATTGACCTAAACTAAGTTTGATAACGGCTTTGTTACTCAATTGATTCCTCGAGGGATACAACCTTGCTCACCTCTATAGTGCTTCCGATCCGGTATTCTGCCAGTTAAGGTTGGTCGTTACTATTTTGGTCATCAAGTTAGCTAAATGAGGGGCTATAGAAGGCTAAGCTCATCCGATGAAAATATTTTCTAAATCAAATAACACATTGATATCGCCGAGGATATCACAAACAAGTTATAGAAGATTTGACGGAGGATATCTAGCGGAAGTGTGTAGTTTTGCCGGTGGTGCACGACGGCGCTCAAAAATTAATGAAGGAATTATGAAGATATGAAAAACATAAAATAGCAAGCTCACTGTCGAAAAATTGACAGAGGTTATTTGCTGATTGTATTAATGAGATTCCTTTTGGGTACAATTGCCGCTATTTATAAGGACTAAGAGGCGACGGTTACTAATGACGGTAAATTAAAGCGTAATCAAGTACAATAAAGCATGATTAACTACGTGGCTGACGTGGTAGCCTATGATAGGGCGGACTGGTTGATAACCGATGCAGGCTCTTCGTCTTGTTACCGTCGGTACGCTCTGTTGCCTAGTGAAGCAGGCTTAGTCCTGGTTGGCGGACTGCGTGCTAAGGGGCAGGTAGGTCGCCCCATTGGAGCTTCGTATCTTTTACGAGATGGCGGACTAGAGCCTTTGCTAATCGACCCCCGTTGTCTAGCCAATAATAAGTATCGTAAAGGTATGAGGTGGGCTGGATTATACCCGACCCAGTCCGGCTCCCGGCGTTCAGCTTTGACCGCTATACAAGATTAACTTTGACTGTGGAATTGACGATGATTTTGAATCCTGTTTTTTATTCCGTTTGTTGTTGTTATCCCACGCTATGTACTTGCTATTGTTTCATCCATTATATTAACTCACCATATTAAGAGAAGAACTTCCTTCACCTCAGAGCCAGTTTTGATCGATTAGGATGAGAATTCTTGCAAAAAGTAATGATTGCAATGAAGTTTCCTCCCCTTGGATGCGGTTATGGCATGTACATCCACGTTACTTATCAGGTCTTGATTATCGGAAATTCCTCCACTATTGCTCGGCCTAGCCACAGTATCTGAGATGATCATCCGTCCCCATTTTTATTCATTTTTATGCTGAAGGTTTCTTGGCTATGTTTAAGTATGCCTCTGGCTCGCAATGTCTCTAGGGGTTCTCTTTTTCTTAAGCGGCTAAGGGGCAGAGGCGGATGCACATTCACTTAAATGGGGTTTGCGTGTCAAATTTAAAAATAAGAATAATCTACATTATACTTCTAGAAAAATATTCCATACCGCGTGAAGAAAATGATTCACTTTGTAAAAGATTACTGATTGCATTAACAAAAATTTCTCGACCACATCATTTCTGCTAAGGGGTCCTTTTTGGTCGTGATAACTTGGAAGTGAATTAATCATCATCTCTTTGCAGATGCGAATATTTATTTTAAATAAAAACACAAAATTGACATCAATCTCAATACAAATCAAACAAACATTTAAACTTTATTCGAATCAAACTGAAACATTACATGTCCAAATTTTCTATCCCCATGCATTCTATCAACATTTCATCATCTCTCAATCATAAAATAAACTTTATTCAAATCAAGTCAAAATATTTCATTTCCAAACTTTCTGTCCCAATGCATCCTATCAACATTTCATCATCTTTCGATCATATATCAAACTTTATTCGAATCAAGTCGAAATATTTCATGTCCAAGCTTTCTGTCCCCCATGCATTTCATAATCTATCGATCATAAATTATACTTACCCCTAGAAAAGTTTTATCACAAACAGAAAGAAACCACTTCACATCATCATCACAATCAATGGCCACAGGTGCTGCAGAATGCTTATAATTGATAGGGACAATACATTGCATCTTCAATTTGTGATGCATCTTCATTTTATGCATCTCTAAAACATGTTGCAGTTCATCTTCAACTTTCTTACACAAATCTTCATACGAAATCGTTTTCGGAACAAGAAATACCTTTGTTTTTTCATTTCTGGAACCACCATATCTCCATGACCATATACCATGTACAGACTCAAACACTCCTGGATAACATACATATATCCACACTGAATCCTCCTCACTATTATCCATCCTGCATGTTGCACAATTAACCAATACACAATATGTTAATATTTCGTATATGAACAAATCTCGATCACACAGTTTTCATAATGTGATTCAGATCTCCTATTGACAAATGATGATTACACAATTTCATATCGGTATGAAACGGTATGATCCGGATCTCGTTGCATACGGTATTATCTCACCCAAAAATAAAATGGAAAGCATTTTCATACACCAAAATCAGGACAACAAAAACACCATAAAAAAAAACAAAAAAAAAACAAATGCAATAAGAAATGGCAAGCTTTGAATACAATAATATGAAAATAACCGATTATTATCACAAGATCTAAGAACAAAAACAATATCTTACGCTGAAACAGCAGTTGATATTTTCCTCCGACAGTGTCTACGTACGTACACTCTTTTTACTGTCTGAAAATGTGAAATGGTAAATTGTTTTTTGAGCGGATATATTTATCGGGGACAGATGCCAGGATTGTGGAATCGGATCGTATAGATCGAGCGGGTATTCAATTAAAATCAGTAATGTAGGGCCACGATAAAAGCGTCTACATCATACTACCTAAAATATAACTGCATTCAGAGTTTTTCGCACGAAAATGGTTAAATGTTAGTATTACTGATAAAAGCCCAAAAAATCTTTTGATTTTCATTAATTAACAAAATAATAGTAAAATAATGAAAAGTTTTTCTTTTGAGGAAAAAAAAGTGTTTTATTAATCACGATCCGCCAAACAAGCGGTCAAAACATTACCTGAGGGCGTGGAACCACAAAGTGTCCGAGTGGAAACAGTCAAATTATGTCTAGCTAAAAGATGCGCTGAGACATTTTCAATTCACCTAATGAAAGAAAAAGAGACGGAAACAAAACTAGACAACATCGCCAAGCAAACTTGGACTAAGCAGCCCCATGCAGCGAGATCCTCTCCTGGCCGCTGAAGGCACAGAATACACGCCAAGCAATCGCTATCCACCTCTAGTCTCTGAATCTCTAAGTGTGTCGCCTTCTTCAAGGCCAGGGAAATAGTCGTAAGCTCCATGTAGTCTATTGGGTCACCTGGGTCAAAGTGGTACGCAAAGGTGTGGAGAACCTGACCATTGGAGTCTCGGAAGATCACCCCAACACCTGTCCCTATCTCTGTAACTGATGCATCCACATTTTTTTAACTACGCCCATCAGAGGTTTCGCAATCTATCCTGTAAGTGAGGCGCGGGGGCTTGGGTCCGAAAGCTTTCCATGGCCTCCACATACTCCGCCGAAGCTGCCAAAGATCGCGTGCATATTGCAGAGACGTAGACCGCCTGGTTATCGAACACAGCTGAACGACGCACCTTCCAGATTCCCCACATAAGCCATACAAACATGGCGACGCTCTATACACCCTGTTCCTCTAGCAACCTGATGAAAAACTCACCAAAGGAGGTAGAGCGATGACGTCGCATAATCCCTCCAAATGGCGACATTCTCGACACTCGAGCTGACATCTCACACTCAAAAAGCACATGCCGCATCGTCTCCAGAGTCTCCCCACATGCCAGACAAACACCATCCCTTACATTCCTCCTCTTCAAGCCCTGACCAATAGCGAGGTAGTCGTGCAAGCATCTTCATAGAAAGTGTTGGATACGCGGCTGAACTGGAAGCCGCCAACAGCTCCTCCAAATCTTACTCTGCCCCATCAAAGTAGACGGCCCAGCTCCGGACGACGGTCGATAAAGTGATAAGGCTAGAAAGTAACCTGACCGGACTGTGTAGATTCCCCGACGATCGTATTGCCAAATCCGTCGATCCGGGTGCCCCATAAAATAATGAAAAGTTGATTAATATATAATAAATGAATGGTAAAATGAAAAAAAAAAATGCAATAAATGCTTTGTAAATAATTTTATATCATAAGACAACAAATACTAAATAAATTTATATTTTAAGACGGAAGAAGTATTATTGTGTGTTATTAGTATAATGACTCGGGACTTTTTGTTTTTAGTTTCTTAACTCCTATTTCTAGTCAAACTTATGAATGCATATTTTTAAAATAGGGAAAAACAAACTTCAGTTTAATTTATTTTTTCCATCTTTGTTTTTGTTATTGTTTAATTTAGGTTCATTATAGCTTTCCTGGGTAAAAGTGACCACAATGGTGGGTAGTCTTCCTCTCCTATTTATTTTATTTTCCGTTCCAAATTCATTTTTTTAATACCTTATAAAACAACAAACCCTAATAACATTTTCTATATAATTCTTCAAAGTTACAAATCTCTCACATCTGAACTAACTAATATAACTACCAACACATTTTTCTTTTTTTTACTTGCTATGAAAATTGGAATTTATAAAGTGAGATTTTAATATGTGGTATGACCTTTTAAAAAAATGTCGTGTGCTTGTTAAAAAAATATCGTATAATGGTGTCGTATGCTTTTTTACTTGTGTACAAATGCTATCATTCTATTTTTTTCATTTCTCGGATTTGAATGAATACAACATCAAATAACAATCACAGTGACTCGACATTTGGCAGGGTAACTTCTAAAAAAAATAGAGGGACTTATTGAAAAGACAAAAACATTTACATAATTATCAAAAAGGACATGATCATTTTCGTTTTAGAAAAAAGGACAAACGGATAGTCACAATGACAACTTTACCCTTATTATGAGAGATTGTCAATATTTGTCTCCTAAAATTCAGCACGTTGCGCACTCCCAGCAGATCTTCATTTTTTATCCCTAAAATAATATAAAATAATACATATACCTATTTTACAACATCTCAATTCAAAAACCTCCACAACAAAATCTCTATCTTTATCCCTATAACATTTCATATAATATTAAATAATACATATTCCACCTCACAACCCTATTCATACACATTAAATATTTATTATTTCACTCTAGCAGCATCCCTATCACTATCCCTATAATTTTTAACAATTATATATGTTTAGGGCAGTGAATAGTGCATCTCCACAAGTAGGGATGCACTGTTCATATCCCTAAAATAAATAGGGATATGGATAGAGACTCTGCCGTGAAATTTATTTGAGAGCAAACTCTATTTTTTATCTTCATTTTAGGAATATGGCAGCGTATATAGTTTCACCTTGAGAGTCTTGCTTACAAAAATTCGCACACTTTTTTTTTTTGAAAAAATAATCATCACGTTGAGTCGCTAATTGCATATATATATATATATATATATATATATATATATATATATATATATATATATATATATATATATATAAAATCTTATCACTTGATATTGTTATATTATACGACACTACTTATTTGATCTTATCATTTGACATTACGATACCATGTGACACAATTAATAGACACACTGATTCATTGAATGTCATAAGCCTCAACAAAAAAAATGTGCAAATCGAAGGTTATAAGTCTCATGTTGACACTATGACATCAGTGACAATATTAAGTCAACGTAAATACATAAGTAGTGTCATTTAAATTGGCACTATATAGATTGACAATATGACAACAACAACCCAGAGTTAAAATAAAGAGAACGAAAAACATATAAATTATTATGAAAAAATTATGATGATTGAAAATGTAGATTAAAAGATATATGGTGATTAAAAAATAATTAGATAGGATAGATTTTTTATTTTTTTATTTAAGTTTTTGGTGAACGTTATTTTTTTTTAACAACGTGGGAATTTTTTTTACATGTATGGTAGTTATAAACATGGAAAAAGAGAAAAGGGGTATTTTTGTCCATACACATTAAGAATTGTCCTTTTCACTTAAAAAAAGTAATATTCATGTCCTTTTTACTAATTTTACAAATGGTTTTGTAATTTTTGATAATTTTCCCAAAAAAATAAACATTCCATAATAAACATTCTTAGGAAAAAAAATATTTAAAAAAACATTCCTGGGAATAATAATAATAAACATTCCATAATAAAAAAATTAAAAAAAAAACAAACATAAAAAACCATTTGACAAGATAAGAAAATTGTTGAAAACATGATGGGAGAGAAAAACAGTACTATTCACGTTAGGAGGCACCCTAATTTTGAAGAGAACCTTAATTTTTTTAAAGGATAAGGAAATGAATTGGATGCTATTGTGGGCTTTAATCCTAGATGTCCATCCTATAATAAATTTAGGGAGAAAATAAATGATTTCACTGTGGTCACTTTTACGTACGACCAATATACATCGACGATATTTTTTGTTTTTTTTCTATTGAAACACATATACGTGTATATTAATCAACATAATATACACACAATGTGTTCAACATGTGTATTTAGGATTTTAATAATTGTTTCTAACCGCGTAAAAAAAATTAATTGTTTTTAATACACAAAACCCTCCCCCAAAAAAAGTTTTAAAAAAATGAGGCATACATGTCAGACATGAGACATAATCTTGAACCTTTTGCCATTGCTTCAATGAGATAAAAATCTTTTGTAAAGTTTTAAACCTTTTGTATAAATCTTTTATCTTCTCCTTAGAGTACCTACAATCGTGGGTTTATCAAAAGGTTTAAACATTTTTAATTGGTTTATCACCATTGTAGTGATGCTGACTAGGAAATGTTTGAAGGAAAATGTTGATAAATTTGAACTGGTTCATAGCATGATGATTAGGAAAAGTCGAGAAGAAAATATATTTTGGTGGGTTCGAGTATAAACATTTTAGAGGTTTATCTATTGTGGATAATATGTTTATAGATTGATGATGTGACGTGATGATGAACCTTTTAATAGATTTATGATTGGAGATGCTCTTCCATATGCCCGTGACCCGTGTGTTATATATAAAGTCACGAATCACGATAATACACACATTTGGTGAGGAAAATAAAATGAAAAATCATAATTTTCCATTTCAAAAAGGCAAATAAAAATTGAGAAGAAAAAAAAAAAAAAGTTTAATAAACATGTGAGCCTTCAATGTTACACATTCATTTCCAACCCGCTAACACATTCTTAAGCACCAACGTTAGACCGGTGGTCTCATCTGCCCCTTTTTCTGCTCCATCATCTCCCCTTCCATTCTTATCAACATTTCACCACAATCCATCATCATCACTATCATCCACAACAAAATACCACAACAGTTTTTTTCACCAATGATGTTCTTTTGGACCTATTTGAATCAATAAGTCTCACATCATAATCAATGGTTTAAAAATGTGTTGTGAACTTTGTTATGACATGATCACTCTAGTATATTTTAGAGTAGTGATAATGTCACAACAAAAATTCCACAATGACACTTAGTTGTAGAATAATTAGTTCTCTATATTTCACGCACAGTTACGCCTAGAAAAGTTTTGTCACAAACAGAGATAAACCACTTGACATTTTTATCACAATTGATGACCACCGGTGCCAGTACTAAAGGCTTAGAAGACGACATGATAATAGGGGGAAGACATTGCATCTTCATTTCCTTGCCATGCTTTATATATTGAGCAGCAGCTAAATCAATCCGCAGTTCCTCCTTTACTTTCTTGTGCAATTCCTCATATGAAATTGTTTTTGGCACAAGTATTACCTCTGTTGTTTCCTTTCCAAACCCCCTACCCACCCATGACCAATTACCTTCACGATGGTCCTTTTCAAACACACCTGGGTAACTAACATATATCCACACTGAATCATCACTACTAGTCGATGTAGCCATCATATATCCAGCTGCTGCTGTTATTACACAAACCATGCAAGATATTGAAAGGTTAAATCCAAAATCAGAGAGACAGAGACCACGCAACAACCCCAATATAAACACAATTAATTAATCCAACATGAAATGTTCAACCCCAACCCCCCTGTGCATATGACTATATGAGTAATGATACGGGCACAATGATTGTGCTATCGTTACTCCTGTGCATATATAATCAGAGACCATAAAGTTATAAACCTAAAGCAAGCAAGAAATCCAAAGCTTTGAAATACAATATATAATACGGAGTATGAAAATTATTAATTACATGACCCAAATCAACAGAGGAGCAAACAAAATATCTTACACAGAAAGAATTCACACCGCAGCCGATTCCTTCCTGCAGGAGTGCTGTGCTTTCTATCGTCTCAACTTCCGTATATTTAGTGTTGGTTTTCTCTCCTCTTTGATCAATATGGAGTAGTACATTTAGTATATAATGATGAAAAGCAATTCACCCCATTGGCTAAAATAGGAGGTGGGAGGGGGTAGGTGGAATGTTGATGTCATCCATTACATCTTCATTATGGAGTAGTACAATATATATAATGAAAAGCACAATATATATGATGAAAAGCAATTCACCCCACTCGCTAAAATACTGGAAGGTGGAATGATGATGTCATCCACTACATAAGTACATACGTTGTAATTTATTCACACAACACTTTATAACCATACATTTTAACATTTAAGAGGAAAATAAAATAACATAAAAATTCTGGATAAAAAATCCACCTTTATGTAGATGGGTTGAGGATGAGGGATTGTGCCTTAATCATTTTTCTTATACTATATGGCATTGATCGACACATTAGCATTTAGGTGGCAATTGGATGTTTCTACATCTATCATTAATATATTTATACAAGGGCTAGCAGTATTGCAAGGGCGATTTTTGATAAATACATGGCAAATGTGTCGCTAAAAAGATGTCTGGAATATTACCAAAAATGAATCATTGCAATACTGCTAGCCTTATACTAGTGGATGTACCCGTGCAAAGCACGGGGCCCACTCATTTTTATTTTGATTTAATAACCGTAGTGATGTCTGCAATATTAAAAAAAGAAGATGCAAACTGAAATTAAATGGATCATTGCAGAAGGTAAACCATGATACATATTCCCTAAAAAGTAGATACAAAAATTGTTTACCTCAAACTGATTCTTATCGTAAGATAATTAATTCTATAAGAGCTGATAAACTCTGCAATGTACTATTAAGAAGCAATTCAAAGTAAACACATGCCAAATTTCATACATACATTTTATTATGCTTGTTCAGTGGTCTAAAAAAATGCAATGAAAACGTTTAGTAGGCCTGAAACACAAATGGACACATGTTATGCGAAGTACATAACAGCACAGCATGTAAGGTTGTTTGTTTTGTTTTTTGTTTTTTATTTTTATTTTTTAAACAATCGCAACTTCTGATTTAGTACTTCGATCATCAAAAAAATTTCACCAAAATTCATATTTTTTTGGCTCTTCATTTTGAGATCTCATCCGATACCCTTCCGACGTAAATTTTGAAAGCCGAAAAAACATTGCATTGATCGGAACGTTGTTCTTATAAACGACTGTAACTTTTGATTTAGAACACCGATCACAAAGCTTTATATTTTTCTCTCTTCATTTTGAGATCTCATACGATACCCTTTCGACGTAGTTTTTTAAAGCCGAATTTAATTGCAGCGTTTACACTAACGATGATCGATATCTGAGATCGTAACATAGTATCGATGAAAGATATCGACGTATCACGATACTTGATAACAAATGTAGTTTAAGGTTCAATAGCATCATGTCTGATATAAAACATTTAAATATAATACTAGTAGTTTCCAGAATGCAAAAATATGGTTATAATGAATGTATAATACTTGTCTCATCTAATGCAAAAAAAAAAACACCAACATGTGGGAAGAAGCACCAGCAAGACAAAATGAAAGCTCAAAAAATAAACTAAAGCACCAAGAAAAAGTCTATTAGCTGCAACAACATCAAGTACGACATTCCCCAAGCTCCTTGCACTCCCTCAAAACGGAAGCTCTGATGGGGAACACGCTGCCCATTCTTATATATCAACTGGCTTGGAACTTTGGAGAAGTCCATTGAACTTGTTGTCTTTCTTCATAAACTCAAACAATGGAGCTGCATTTTCTCCATTTACTTCAATTGCTTCCACATTGAACTGCATTTTGTATTAGAAAGGAGAGAAGGAGCCAACAATATCGATGAATACAATATCAGGCTCATTGGGCGCTTAATTCGAGGATTACTTCAAGGCACACATATTTGGCTCATATAAGGCTCATTTAAGGCTTAATTCAGGACATTGATTATCATATATGGCTCATATAAGGCATTACATTATCGATAGAATGATCATATAAGGCACTCAAGATCATATATGGCTCATATCTCGCTCATATTTAGCATGTGATATTTTAACATGATGATCGGTAACACGGTATCATGCTCATATAACTTATTTCATTTAAAGGCTTAATTCAATGGACTACTTCAAGGCGCACACATATCGCTCATATAGGCCTCAAAATAGCTCAATATATAGCTCATATACGGATCATTTAAAGAATTTCAATTCGAGACTACTTGAGCTTAGCATATATGTCTCAAATTCAGCCAAGTATTTCAATATATAGCATTAAAGTGAACCTTATAAACATCAAGGAGAGCATAAGCTCTTTAAAATCATATATAACCAAGCAACAGATGCTCAATGAGGCAATAACAAAGTAACATGGACTAAGCAAGCATTACAACAATACCGACTTATATCGGATTAACTAAAATCATCCATTGGACAACCTATATGCCTTTACAGATTAAAACGAAAACAAACCATAAACTAAAAACAATTGGACAGTTATTGGTATATTCTTCGTAAATGAACAAGGGCGCAGATTCTGGCAATGGAGCCGCCCTTGCCGTCGGAGTTGTCGTCGGAACCGTCACTGTCACTCATAAAAAAAAGATAATTTGCGATATTGCCTATTCAGCTACAAACTAATCACCTTCTTAGTCAATTAAAGAAAATGAACGATGCTAAAGCAGGAAGCTTGAATCCATTTATTATTTCCATTTCAAAAAGCAAAACATCTCTAACATAGACTAATCATCATCAGAAACTACATCAATAAACATCACACTAAACAGTGGTCCATACAAGTATGTTCCTAAATGCTACAACATAAACTTAAACAATTCCTTATACCATCTTGAATAACAGCTTTATAATTATACATTATACTTGATCAATTTGCACCCAACATATATGCAGAAGCTTTCAAGTATGTCTCCAGCTCCAATTCCTTCTTCCCATCAATTGTTACTAACACCCCTTTGCTGCCCTAATTTGACTCCGCCACTCCAGAGCCACCCAACCAGTGGTCTAACAAAATAAAACAATTCATCACCAATATCCAATTCTTTTTCTAGTTAGCTTTGTCGAAATCGAATTAAGAAATTAGATTAGAATTGACAAACAATTTGAGAGCAAATCGAAGAGGAAGAGAAATGCAAAATCCGGAAGAAGAATTACAACAAGAGATTCAGCCGATTACCTTGACAAAAAATGGTGACCGGAGACCGGAGAAACAGCTGAGAGGAGAGATTTGGAGAAGAAATTAGAGGTAAAAGGAGGAAATGCCCTGCGTGGGAAAGTTTAGACATGCAAAAAAAAAGGGAAATTTGGCCAGAAAGAATGGAGCGGGTGTTTGAAGGTAGAAGTTATTTTAGTCCAGTTAATTATTTTATTTTTTCCTTAATGCAACTAAAAAATTGATGTTGGATTAAAGTTTAAATAAGAGGTAAATGTGGAATTTTACTTAATTTTTCCTATTAAATATAAAAGGTGGCATTTCTATTGGCATTTGATTTTTTTTTTTCTTCTGACTACAATTTCTTGACACCCTATAAACTACTCCCGACACCACAACAATATTTTTATATTTTTTTTTACCTCAAAACCACATAAATAATACCAAAATTACTCATTACACCACAATTTCTTTTAAACCTATTAAGTCCATAAACTTACAAAAAAAAAAAAAATCAAAATAAATCCTACATTTTATTCATATTTCCATTAACATCATCTTCATCATCTTCACCATCTTCACCCACCTCCTACCACCCAAAAACCACCATTAACGCCTATCTTCATCATCTCCATATCTTCACCCACCTCCCACAACCCAAAAACCACCATTAATACCCGCCGCCAACAGCCACCAATTAACACCTGCCACCCTTCCTCCTCCCACAACCACCAAATCAGCCACCAACAACCATTAACACCGGCCACCACCACCCAAAAGATCAACTTTCGCCATTTTTTCAGATCGGGGAGGTCTTTCCCTTAAAAAAACGAAAAAATAGATCTGGGAGGGAGGGGAGTCGCAATTTAAACATCGATTTCACCATTTATTTTTTCAGATCTGCAAGGTTTTCTTCAAAAAAAAAAAAAAAAAAAAAATGAGAGGGAGGGGGAGCGCGATTTGCAGGAAGCGGGGACGGGGGAGCTGCGATTGCAGCGGGGAAGGGAGGTGGGGCTGCGATTTGCAGCGGGGAAGGAAAAGTGTGGAGCTGCGCGCGGCTGGGGAAGGGTGGAGCTGTGGGGAACGGGGTTTGATTTGGGGTGGTTGAGGGAGGAGGAAGAGAGTGGTTGAGGGAGTTGGAAGGGTGGCTTTTTTCTTGGCCGGAAGGTGGGGGAGGAGGGCATGATGAATTAGAGTTGGGGTTTGGAGATGAGAAGGAAAGGAAAATTTGTTTTTTTGTATTAATTGTAGACTCATGTCAAAAAAAATGAATGGACTAAAGTGTAATTTTTTGATTATGAAAATTTTCATGTGTTGTGTTGATTAATTTGATGGTGTGTAAAAGTAAATGAAAAGTAATTAAATAAAAGATGTCGATAGTAAATTGATGGTCTTAGATAAAAGCGCTTAAATATAATGATCTGTATACACATACAATGTGTTGGATACGTGTATATTAATCAAACGTAATATACACACAAATACACAATGTGTTCCAACTTGTGTATTTAGTATTTTAATAATTGTTTTTATATTTTAAACTATCTCGTGCATTGCAGAGATTTTTATACCTGTATTCTTATCAGCCAAACACTTCAATCACGGGTGCAGTGTGCGTGTCGCTAGCATTTTCGACACGATTCGCGGCCGAACGTACGCCCGACACGTATTTAAATTTATCGACATGTGTCCGACACGTGTCTGTTCATAAAAATAATATTATTTAAAATTTTAATATCCGTCTATTGTCGATACTTCCGGACGTAATAAACAACGCTAACAAACGACACTTTCGAACCCAATTTTTAAATTTTGTTTTTTTTTCTTTATTTAAGTTTTTTCAAATTAAACGTTAAAATAAACAATTTCTTATCTATAATAATTTAATATATAATATGTCGTATTAAGATTATATGTTTCGATGATAAACAATTATTTTTACAATTTGTAATATTTTAGAAGTCAATCAAAACTTTTGTCCATGTTTTCATAATCTTAACTATATATTAATTTTAGTATATACGTGTCGTTTAACGTCTCGTGTCTTTAAATTTTAAAATTAATCGTATCACCGTGTGAGTGTAGTATGGCGTGAAAAGGACATTCTAGCAATAGAAATGAGTTTTTAATCCAGTGTAATTTTTTTTTTATGGTGATAAGGACATAAATTTATTCCACTTGACATTTCTACCCTTCTTCCATTCAATACCTGTCCAACCATTCATTCGATACCAGATTTCTAACTGCGATTATTGTGATGGCATGATTGTAGGGATGTTGTTTACTCCCATTAAATGATCCATGATTTCTGAAACTGAATCCACCCATACTCGGCCTACTGTAGCATGTAGGAGCTTTTTTCACCAATTTTTATCTTCTTTTATATTTCTAATCTGCTCTTAGTTTGTTTATTTTTTCCAGATTCGAATTGATATTGATTCATCAACATATTTTCTTCAATTAATTTGTCTGTGTGGTAGTTCTCCTTGTTCCTATTAATTCGCCGATTTTCGGTTCTTTCATGGACGATATTTTTCGGAAATAATTTTTGTATTTAGTTTCCTAATGTTTGTATCCGTAGATTTTCTGTTCTTCATTAATTAATTTCCTTTGAATAAATACCATTGTGGTCTCATTCCCAGCTTCATGGGTTTAGGGTTTATGCGTTGTCATTTCCACTTGTTCATCATTCCGCGGTTTATATCCACTGTTGCCTATTTCACATTCATGGGTTTACACTCTTCCGCGCTCTCGTAATACACTGTCACTGGTATTGTTTTTTGCATTGTGTTGTTTTTTTAAGCCGTTCCACTGTTTTGTTCCTGCACAATTTAATGGTGTCAAATGTATACAGTGGAATACACCAAGGGGAAATATTACCAATGGCATCAGAGGAATGTAGAAAAGATCTGACTTCAACGTAGACTTCCACACGTACAATGGAAAAAATATATGTAATACGTACAGTGGAATAAAGACATCAAATATTCCTTTTCAACCGGCATACCAACAATAGCATCGATAAAACATATAGGGCACGTTTGGTATACAGAAAAGTTAAGAAAAGAAAAGTGTTGAGAATATAAATGAGAAAAGAAAAGGTGAGAAAAAAAAAAGTTTTAGCCTGTATCTGTTTGGTTATCATGAGAGAAAAGATTTTGAGAATAATGTTTCGATTCTCACGTATGTTGTTTGATAGAGAGAAACAACTAAGAAAGAAAACATTTACGATCTTTCTCGCTTATTCAAAATGTGTTGTCGTAAAAATATTGTAAAAAATATATTAACTCTCTCAAAAAAACAAAATTTTAATTAAATTGCATTTTAGGTAATTTCTGCTAACTATTTATAAAAATTTCTACCACATTCTTAAAAAAAAATATATATATAAAACGATACAAAGATTAATGTTGTAGATAAAACATACAAATCATAATTAAATAAATAAAATATTGTGTCTAACGCTAACGATAAAAATAAATTCAAGAATTCATATTATTAAAAACGATCATGGAAAACACAAAAAAAGTAACATGGCTAAGAAAAATGTTGGAAGAAAAAACTTTACATTCTCTCTAAACTTTTCTTTGGGATAGGGTGAGAATTAAATTGGGGAAAGAATAGGATTTTGAGAAAGAGATTTTTCTTTTCTTAGTTAACCAAACATATCTAACTCGGAAAGAATTAAAATCTTTTTTTTTTTTTTTTTTCTCCTACCAAACATGCCCTTAGTGGAATAAAGACATGAAATACAGTAGAAGTGGAATACGCTTAAAGCGGAATACACAGTATATAACAGGGGAATATGCTTATAATGAAACACGCTTACAATGGAATATACATTATAGTGGAATTATTAGCAATGGCTTCAAATAAGAGGAATGTAATAAGATTGGATGTTAACCCACACATCCGCATCCACTATAAAATTCACTCAAAAGATGGAGCAGTACCATACTCAATCCACACTACATATTGCTTACATTATTTTGATTCCACACAAATTATTGATTCCACTGATACGACTGGGAAAAAATCGCCAATGGTTTTCTTGGATGTCTTCAAATCGCCCATTGAATCTCGCCAAAATAAATCATCTACCAATTCAACTGTTTCTGCTAATCAAATTCCCCTTTTATGTGCTTCTTCCTCTTCTAATTATTATCAACTCCGAACCGATCACAAAATCGTCATTGTTGCTCCTCTACAAAATGGGTTAACCTGTTATTGTGATATATTTGGACTCGATTTCTACAAATACACCGATATGTTATAGGATTTTGCGGAATTAATTTTTTTTCACGTTAGTTGGAATAACTCCATGCGGAAAATTGTGACAGGTTGACCGAATGCATAATTAAGGGTATTTTGGAGAATGAAAAGGTATAATGTCCTTATAGCCCATTTCCTTTTCCCATTGTCCTAGTTATTATTTTCTATCTACTTCTTGTCCTTTTATCCCACCACCCCTTACCAAAAACACAGCATAACTTAGTGTAAAAGAATAAAGCAATAATTATGACAAAATCCTCTTGATTCTCTTGTTACAAAAGTTGTAAACAGGAAATCACCTAATTTACTGCTCTTCATTATTAGTCTCCGTCAATTTATTTTTACTGTAGAATGATGAATAAGTGGAAATGACAAAGCATAAACTTTTCACATTCAATTATTGTGGAACGAACGGAGTATTCTAAATTGACGGAGATTAATTTCTTTCTTTCTTTCTTCTACTTTTTCCACACTTAGAGTTATCCCGATAAAAGTTTTTTCACGAAAAGAGAGAAACCACTTCAAATTATTATCACAATCGATGATCACCGGTGCAGCTGAATGTTTAGGCCTTTTGATGGGGACGATACATTGCATCTTCATTTCATATTTTGCATCGATTTTCAGCTCTTCTTTGAGTTTATTATACAATGCTGCAAATGATATTGTTTTGGGAACAAGGACGACATTTGTGTTTTCATTTTGATCACCCCCTTGGAATTTCCATTTCCAAACACCTTCATCGTCTTTTACAAACACACCTGGACAAGAAACATATATCCACACAGAATCTTCACTACTAGCCATCCTGTAATTTCACACAAACCAATATTAAATGTTAGAATTCTGGAATATACATATATATATATATATATATATAACCCCTCTTCTTTGACGAAATATGTCCGGCCACCTAGCTCCATTAAAAATTATCACAATGCAGTAAGCCATGAAGATAACGATAAAGACGAATTAAGATTGGGAAAATGATTTCTTTATCATGTCCACCTCCATTAAAAAATTGAAAGAAAGAATAAACAAAGAAAAGGAATCCACTGAATATATATATATATATATAGACACACACACAAAATAATTGCAAATTCAACTCAGCGCTCAAATAATAATTTTCCTTTACGAAAAAAAAAACACTTTGTTGACAAGGTATTTAAAATCAAAGCTTCATTCGTCAAAATCAGCTGGACAGTAAAAACAATATGTTCATATAATAACAAAATATAAACCAAAATACAGCAATAAATCCTAAGCTTCCAGTATAAAAATATAAAATAATCGATTATCACTATGCACAAATCGAAATAGGAGCAAAAACGTTATCTTACTCAGAGACACTTCACAGCAGCAGATTTGAGATTTCTTCCTCACCGTCTCAACTTCAGTATATAGAATGTGAAAAGATAATTTTTTGATGTGGAATAATAATCGAGAAGATGCAGGGTTTGTGGAATCGAAGCGTCTAAAGCGGCCATTATAAATTTTATTTGTGGAATCGAATCATCAGAGCGGGTATTCAACTAAAATCACTAATTTTAATTGCACAGTAGTATAAATTTTTTGTTTTAGATTTCTTCCTCACCGTCATTTTTTGGAATTTACTATCTGTCAATTTAGAATACCGATGTAACATTTATTCTTATTTTTCCTACTTTACCCTTCATTTCAACAACCTAAATTTTGATACCATCTCTGCCTTCAAAATATATGTTTATTTAGTTTTTTGTTTTATCCCATAATGTAAATCTATTTAAATAACAAATGAAGCAATTATTACTCCTCATTTATTATCTTCTCACCCATTTTTCACCACTTTGCGTTAATAACAGTCAAATGTCATTTTAGATTACACATAACTAATTTAACAAAATTTATGTGAAAAATTCAAAATGAACTTATATTTTAGGACATGTGTAGTCCAATTTTCCATACACAATGAATGTGGGGTAATTTTGTTACTTCATGCTCTATTTCAGACATATTAGTAGTCACTTTCTTAATCTATGTGATTCTTCCCTCTCCGACAGTTAAAAAAATCAGAGAAAATAGTGTTTTTTCTTATACTTTGATGTTTATTATTTACTGCGTTTTATTTTTTCGTTTTTTTTAAGGGGAAACTCGTTGAATATACAGGAAAAAATAAAAAGAATTTTTCATACAGCTCATTTTTTCACTCTATAAATTATATACACCGCCTAAAAGAGTCCGGTACCGTCCTATTTCATTCAAGACCGTGTTAGTTTTTAGCTCAAACCGTGTTAATTTTTTTAGAATACCGTGTTATTTATCACGGTACCGTATTATTTTTAACGCTGTACCGTGCTATTTGAGAATAAAGCAAACCACTGTATTTTAATAAAAAAAAATCCAAGCCGTCATTATCTCTTTTCTCCACCCTCCTCCTTCTCCCATATCATCCTTTCTTATTCTTCACCATTCCTCCACCCTCCTCCTCTCCCCAATCATCCTTTGTTATTCTCCGGCACCATTTCTCCACCTTTCCTTTTATTTTTTTAATTATTTACACAGCAAAATTATAGCTCACATGAACAATGTATTTATGGGAATTTTGAGTAGTGGAATTTTAACGTATTTGTGGGATTTTTGCATAATTATTTTTTGCAAGAGATAGAAAAATAATGAAGAAACCATGAAATAAGTGCGAAAAGAAACTTTTGGGGTGTAAGTGTAACGGTGAGGAAGAAGAAATGGTGATTTAGGAGGAGGAGAAATGGTGCCAGAGAAGGCTTGGATTATTATGATTTTTAATTTTTTTTTTTTGACTAAAATACAGCTGTTTGTCCTATTTGAAAATAACACGGTAAGTTGTTAAAAATAACACGGTATCGTATTAAATAGCACGATACCGTGTTATATATACCGGTTTTCCATAATAAAATAAAGACGGTTTGAGTGATATATAAGCAGTATCATGTTATTTTTGGCGGTGTATATAAATTATATATTAAAAAAGTAGGGTGTATGAAAAAAACTATTTTTTTTTACTAGTATATTCAATAGCTTTTCTCTTTTTTTAATTTCTAAATTTACTATGATCGATTTTATATTGTGTGTTGAGAGTGTATCAAGTTCATTTCCTAACCTGACATTTATTTTTACATAGTTATGTACTCCCTCCATTTTTTAACTATGGCATAAAAAAACCCACAGATTCAAAAAAATAATTAATATGTTTAAAATAGAGTATAAAATGACTAAGTTGTTTTTGAGTTTGCTTTGCAAATTATCTATTTGAATTGGTAGAATTGGCAATTGGTTTTTTTTATTGAAAATGTAAATACTTTGTTTATATATAAATTGAAGGGTAAAAGGGAAAAAAAAAAGTTAATAAATACTGCATCGGTATTGTAAAATCAAAGGTAAATAAAAATAAAACAAATTCTGAAAAATTACAGTTAAAAAAAAAAAACGAAAGGAGGACTTGCCTTTATACGAAAACACTGGAAAAAAAAAGTCTCATTCCAGCTTAAGGTCTCGGCTTCCTTAAGCATCCAAGCTCCTTACCAATTGAGTTATGTACTGGGGACTCCGCAAGTCCCTATAAAATACGGTAATAGGAGGACTGAGTCAGTATAAGAATCACATAGATGCATTTAATTCACATGAAGTTGTTATTTGTATTGACAGGATATTTACAATGCTCACGGGCAGGGGCGACTCCAGAAAATTACTGATACGGGTCAGAAATTTATCATAT
Source organism: Gentiana macrophylla (assembly GCA_026214975.1). Classification (NCBI taxonomy): domain Eukaryota; kingdom Viridiplantae; phylum Streptophyta; class Magnoliopsida; order Gentianales; family Gentianaceae; genus Gentiana; species Gentiana macrophylla. Next base: position 93,896,540 of record CM047814.1, on the reverse strand, counting down.
TTTACAATTACTAAGTATAATATTACATATGATAATTCAATACGGGTCAATAGGGATCAATATATAAAAATAAGGGGATCGGTACACATATAAAATATACATATAAAAAAAATTCCACTGTAATATTTTTTTTTACAGGTCGGATGACCCATTTCATTGTACATGGCGCCGCCCTGCTCGATCATGGGGAAATACATACACAGCTATAGAAACATGTATACTTTTGTCACCATTGTGACTTGAACCCATAACATTCAGATTAAGAGCCACAATAATTGTCACTTAGCCAATATCTTGGTGGCAGTTAGGTAGGGTTTTGGTTATTCCTTAAGTGTGTATATTAACGGAAAGATAGATATTAATTTTTTTTTACTGAAACTGTAGATAACATTAGAACATAAACACGTTTTTTTTTTTTTTTTTGCCTCTACTTATTTCAAATCATACTAGTTTACGTGATATATATACTCACGATAGTACACATTTGGCGAGGGAAAATGAAAAATCATATTTAACTGTTAGGAAAACAAACAATATTTAATTTGTTTTTCCTTAAATAATATTTGAATATTTTTTTCTTTTATTATTCTGTGGACAATACAAAGAGTGATCCAGCTAACATTAACCATTTATTAAGAGAATATTTTTTCACACAAATTTTTATCTTACGATACAGATTTTTTTTTTCAATTTCGCCCTTATTTTTTTTATTTTACGCGTTCATTCGACCAAAGTTTGGTGAGAATATGATAATGATTATCCATATCAAATATAGTCGAGAATATACGTGTTGAGAAAGTCACATTTGGTTGATTTCGACCATATTTTAGGTAGAATGTTTGAAGTTTTCCAAACTCATACATAGTCGAGCATCATTTCGACCAATATTGAGTCGAATACTCTACACATTGATTAGAATTGGGTCAGGATAACAACAACAATATAAGAAGAGCATTACTTGAATCATTGAATTTGAGATGAGAATATTAAAAGTTCTTTGTACTCAATTTTAGTCGAATGTCTTTCGACCGGTATTGAAGTATGAAAAACATTCAAAATTCGACTAGAATAAAATCAAGTATAATGATCGATATCGACTCAAATTGGGTCGAATAATTTGCTTTAATGAATTGATCATAAATTGGCGAGAATAGTATATATTTTCGGAATCATTTACGGTCGAATGACAGCGCGTGTGGAAAATCCAAACGTTCTCATTCTCGCTTTTGGTAAGTGAAACAACATTTGTGTGAAAAGATAGTCACCTTTCAAAAAGCCCAATTAATTGATAATAAATAAAAAGTACAATAAGCATAAAAAGTCACATTACAAATCAATTCATTTCCATTCTTAGACAATAACTGCTCGTTTGGATTGATTGAATGTAATGGAATGGAATGAATCTGTTGGAATAGAATGCATTGGAATGGAATGATATCATTCCATTACTGCATTTGGTAGATAATGGAATGGAATCGTTTTTATTCAGTGATGATTTATTTTTTCATTCCATTCAAATGAATTCCATCGATTTTGGATGGAATGAAAATCATCCATTTTCATTCCGTTGGAATGAAAACATATTCCATTCTCGTTGTTGAAACACACGCCAAATTGATGGAATGGAATGAAAAAAGCATTCCATTCCATTCCATTACCGCAATCCAAACGTGCCATAAAGTTTTTCCTAAAAAAAAAAAAAAACAATAAAGTTAGACAGATATTATCTCCTCCGTCCATTCTCTCCAACCTAGCTCGTCCTCCCGCATTCTTATAACATTTCAAAACCATCCAAAAACGTAGCGTTCCTGGACGAAGCAAGAATTTTAATGTGACTGTTGGATAGTGTGTAAAGACCTCTTTTACTGCCCCTCAGAAGTACCTATTATGTTGTCTTTTCCTTAAGCACAAATTCATGGTTAGTGAAAATACATGTGGCAGAAAACTGATTAACAAGTTTTTTGACTGAGATTGGATTTCTTTTCATTTGTGCAACTCATAATACATCCTTAACAATTAATGGGATGGATTTGTACATAATATAAAAGTCACCAATGCCTTGTATTTGAAGTTCTGCCCCAACACCAATGAATACAGATTTTGACCCTTTGTAGTTACAGAGATTATGTAGAGGTGAGGGATTACCTGTCATGTGGCATGATGCACCAGTGTCTATGATTCATTCAGTGTTAGCAATGGTGTTATCAAGAGTAAGAGCTGATAGGGCTTGTGGCAGAATCTCTTCTTGGGCTTTTGTTTTCCATCAACAGATCAGGGTGTGTTTACAAAACTGGCCAGTTACTCCACAAAACTGGCATGTTTCATTTTTATATTGTTCCCTTTCAGTCTTGGTCATACTTTTAAAGACTTTATTTTGCTGATAACTTGGTCATGATGTCCCTCTAGCTTGTTGAGCCTGAAATCCCCTTCCTGCTGATTTGAATATGGGTGTGTTCTCTGTTCTTTGTTGTGGCATCTGTCAATAGAAGGCCATTTGATTTAGGTTGTGGTGATTTGATCCCTTTGCTGCAAACCATGTCCTTCCTTAAACTAGGTTTTGTAGTTGTGAAACTAGTTCAATGTAGAAGGGTCTAGGTGGTTTTAGCATGGTGGTGGTAAAGGTTTCATACTGAGGTCCCAGGCTTGTGAGTAGGAAGTATACTTTCTGCATCGACAAGAATGGGTTTCCTATGGCATCTAAGGTGTCACATAGGCCTTTAAAGTGTTGCATATGCTCATTTATACACTTGTCTTCATCTTTCCTTAAATATGTCACTTGCTGCTTTAAATTGAATTCGATCTCTCTCCTAGAAATCCTGTGCATATGCACTCTTAAGTGCATTCTATACTGCCTGTGCAAAATCAAGGCCTACGACTAGGCCAAGTGATTCTTTAGAAAGAGAACCTATAAGCCACCCCTTAGAAACATGTCTGCCTTTTTCCATTTTTCATACTCGGGGTTTGGTGTATGTGTAGCAGGTGTGCTGTCTACTCCAGTTGCATTGTCTGAAGTGAATTTGTTTGGTGCAGAGGTTTCATTGTTGAGGTGACCTACTAGATCCTGACTTCTACAAGAGCAAGGTCCTATTCGCGCCATAAGTGATAATTTATGGAGGTGAGATTGAGTGATATAAAACTGGTAACATTGAGTGATAGTGTTGTCATGGTTAAGTTTTTATGATATGTGTGGAGATCAAGCACCAATTGTCTCTAATACCATATAGAAAAATATAAAACGAAGTAAGGAATAAACTGGAAAGAACACTTCTTCTTCAATCTATCTTTATCGTTCCCCGATCAATTACAATCTATAGCAGCTCTTCTGGGGATTGGATTAATACAAAAAAGGGATAAAGCTTTATCTTTAATGGTTAATTGTCAATTAGGACACATTTAGAAAGATGTCGCGATTTTAGAACTATAAGAAAAGATTTTTGTCAAAAAAGACAATGATAGTGAATTTGAAAGTGAATTACGTTGGTTTTGAAATTTGAAAATCAACGTAATTCACTTTCAAATTCACTTCCACTTTCACTAGTGAAATGTCGCTAGAACCCTTTTCCCTATCTTTATACACAAAGAATTTGAACTATTATCATTAGAGAACTGGCAGGATCTTGGACTCTTTGCCTCTATGCAAACATCAGCTTCGACTTGTCTCTCTAATGGAGTTTGATTGCGGCCATCCACCTCATACACCTCCAAGTCCAACCTTATCTCTCATAAAAGTATTACTTTATCTTTATTTGAATTATTCGTGATTTATCTGATATGTACTTGATCAATTGAACTGGGATTTGATGTTTCTCCGGAAAAAGGCAGTATATTGATAATTTTGCATTTGAATTGCGCATTTATCTGATCCTTGTCTGAACATTGCTGGTCTTTGTCTGAATACTGCTTGGATGAGCTGGGTAATACCTTTAATATTACTCCTCCGTTCCTAATTATATGTCGAAATGGTAAAAACACACAGATTAAGAAAATGAATATTCTAAAAAAAAACTTGGATAGTGTAGTGGTGTAATAAGTATGAAAGATTGATAGGTTGAATAAAGCGCAGAAAGTTGAAAATTAATATTGAAAACGAAAAAAGTATTAAAATATGTATTGTAAATGTAATTCACGACATATAAGAAGGAAATTTTAATTTTGACAATGCGACATATAATTGTGAAGCGTATAATTAAACTCCAGGCGTTTTCTTCCCGAAAATGCAAAAGATTATTTTAAAAGTTGGATTAATGCCGGTAAATACAACATAACGCCGAACAACACCAGATGAAGCCAGACTAACGCTAAGAGCACTAGGCGTCTACAACTTAAAAAATTAAAGTAAAACTCAACTGAACCCAATCCACGTCAAACCCAAACCGAACTAGCCGTCAAAACCCAAACCAATTGAAACCCAAATTTTTTGGGTTGGTTTGGTTTTTTTTTTTTATCCGGGTTGACCCAACCCAACCCGATGTTATCATATTGCTGATTTCTCTTCATTTTCAGTTTCGGTCTAAGCTGATTTCTCTTCATTTTCATTTTCGGTCTACAATTCTTTGACCTTTCTTTGGAAAAAAAGAATCTGCGTACGTATTTTTATTTATGACTATTGGTCTTTAATTATTATCTTATATGTTGTTGGACTCTTAATTATCAAATTTTAACGTTTTTTCCTAAAAAATGGTTTTATAACGATTATTGTTATGAGCATATGACGTGGGCTGAATTTGGATATATATACATGTGTGTGGATTTTATAGCATAAAAGTGTTATTATAGATCATGTTTTATGGATTAAAGCCAAACTCAACCCAAACCAACCCGAAACCAACCCATTAGGTTTTATAGTCATTTAGTTTGGTTTGGGTTAGTTTTGAACCAACCCGACTTATATCTTGTGAAACCCAAACCAAAGTAGACTCAACCCAACCTGCTCTCAAGACTACTTAAAACCTAACAAACATAAGTGACTGCCAAAGCGAAAGACCACAAGAAGCAGTTTTAGCAAGAAGGAAAGTCCCATGAAGACCAAACACAGCAAACCCAACAAAGAAAGACAGAAAACAACTAACAACACGAACATAAACAAGTATAATAGACATTCATCTTAAAATTTTAAAATCTTCCTTGGAAGTAATTTTATTGCCTTAGCATTACCAGGGGCCTTTATGTTGTCTGTTGCAATGTACTACGAGGTTTTTTTTTATTACTAATACGCACGTATGAATGTCAAGGAAAAAAAAATAATGATAGAGGCTCAAAGGATGTGACACAACGAGTGATACAACGATAATAACCTCCACCGTTGATCATAATGAGTTAAATTGATAATGATATAAATCTAACACGATCAATGGTGGAGATCACAGTTGTGTCTCTATCATTACTCGGGGAAAAAAAAATCCGTTAAAAAAAATTCAATCAAAATACTGAAAAGTTTCCCAATCAAGCACATAAACATAAATAGATAGAAAATGATTGCATACGTACCTAATAATAATTGAACAATTACAATATTTATAGAGTCATATAAACATATAGAACTAATAAAATATGACTCTATCTTTGCCATCATTATCTCGAATTAAAAACTCTGCCCCGTTATATAGAGAGAAGAGTCATCAATAATAAACAGTTCGTTTCAGTAAACAATCTTCCTCATCCTTTCATATCAGAGTTATGCCTAGAAAAGTTTTGTCACAAACAGAGATAAACCACTCCACACGTTCATCACAATCAATGTCCATCGGTGGTATATGCTGCTTAGGCATCATCATAGGGACACTACATTGCATCTTCATCTCTGTTACCTGTAATCCATGTGTCCTTATATAACTTTGCAGCTCCTCTTTCACTACTTTATTATACAATTCTGCATACGAAATCATTTTTGAAACAAAAAGTGCCGTTGTTTTTGCTCTATTACTATTCCCCTTATATTCCCATGCCCATCTACGATCATAACCCGATAACTCAAACACACCTGGATAAGAAACAATTATCCACACCGATTCCGCCATCCTGTTAAACCAATATGAAATAATGTTAATTTTTGAGTATGTATATACATATAACCCTTCTTCTATGCAACCAGAATATAATAGAAATGCATTGCAATGCATAAGTCTCTACAATGATATATACCAAGAAAGACAGATGCATGGAGAAAATGATTTCAGTCTTGCTTCTTCCATCTATCATATTTTGATTATTCACCCAAAATTAATATTTCTTCATCCCTTAACAAGTTAAATATGCAGGACACACTTTTATATCATTGATTATGATATGATATATATATATATATATATATATATATTAATTCTACGTGTCTCAAAAAGATCGATCAATCGAAAGAGGAGCAAACAAGATATCTTACACATAAACAATTGACACAGCAGCCGATTTCTTCCTGCAGGAAAGTCGACAGACAATGCTGACTACAGTCTCCACTAATAATGGAAACCTTTTTTTATTTTTTTTTAAGGTTCGATTACACTAGTTGTTGGCTTATATAGAAATCGAGAAGATGCAAGGGCTCTGTGAAATCCAAGCGTCTGTAGCGAGCAATGCATTCAATTACTTGTGGAATCGAAGCATCGGCGCATTCAACTAAATAATTAATGGTTTACAGTAAAAAAAAAAAGGTAAACATAAATAATTATAATTATATAAATTTGCGAAAATTGCAAGACTGGACACATAATTTTAGGTTTGTATCGATTTTGGTCTCATTTGTTTCCAATCGACCAATTTAGTCCCAAAACTTTTAAAAACATCTCAATTTCAGGACTAATCTATATTCCAACGAAATCTGCTCGGAAAAATTGGGATTTTCCGGCCACTTGACACGTTGGCGTTGAGTGACGTTTGATGATGTGGCAGAATTGCCACGTAGGTCGATTTTTTTAACCTAAAACACACACATAATCTTTCCATAAACCTTACATCAGACTCACGATCCTTATTCCTGAAGAAAAAAGAAAATTCGGCATTGTCAATGACAAAAAAGAAAAAGAAAAAGAAAAATAGAACATGCGATGGGAGAGGGTGATGCAAAGAAAGTTATGAGACTAGATTGGCCGATTAGAAACATATGGGACAAAAATCGATACAAGCCTAAAGTTATTGGACTAATTTTACAATTTTTCCTTTAACCAATAAGGTCATTTGTAATAATACAATTTTAAACCACAACACTGTGTTAAAAAATAAAAACACAAAAATAAAAATAAAAACAAACAAACAAAACACTCAAAAGATTATTGTGTGTTCTTATCTTATGATCTTGAGGTGCAAAAAAAGCGATATCCCACGTCCACATTGCTCTCCATCCCGAATTCGACAAAATGATGAGGAGGGCCAATCATGAGTGGTTCGTGAGACCTTTTTAGGTGGGAGGAGACCCTGGACCCGGTCACAAGAGTTACTTTAAGAGTAAAACTCCCACATCTGTAATTGTCGGGATTCGAGCTACATTCTCGAGGTACAATCTGCCATCCGGAACCATCTGAACTACCCATGCGGGTTCTTATCTTATGATCTTAATCTTATTGGTAATATGTATTCTCAAAAAAGATTATTGGTAATATGAATAGTCAAAAACAAATTTAAATGATAATACAGTTTTATATCAATGACAATAATAATAATTAATGATATGAATATATGTTCTGTAATATGTTACCATAATCATGTTATTGTGAAAATAAATTATTAGTTACTAGTCTCAAACCATGTCTTGTATCTATAAACATTCTAGGCTAAGTTTTGAGAGCAAATAAAGCTCGAGTTGGGGCGAGCATCCGTTCAACATATGTGGACTTAACATTTTCGGTGAGAGCAAGGTTGTTAGACTTGATGTCTGGAAAAATAATATTGTATCGTTTTAATTAGAGAAAATGGTATAAATTGTGATCATTGCTTATTGTATGCATTATATATCATAGAAAATCTATAAAGGTTTGTAATAATTTTGGGTACATGATAGAAGATGAATAAACATTAATAGGAGCATATGGTGAATTAATTGAAGTTAGAGGTTAATCAAAACATAATAAATGACCAGAACATCTCAAGTGTGATTATTTTATCCAGACAATCGATATTGAACATTTAAATAAAACGCTTATACTTACATGATTTTATACATCGAACTATAATTGTACTATTATGTTTTCTCATATTTAAAATAAAAAATCTTATTAATGCACAAGATGATGTCATATGTTAATTAATATAAATATTGAGTGGTTGTCGACTTGTGCTATTTCAACATACTATTTGATGTAATCATTAATGATTGGGTTCCGAAACTTTCTCAGACATTTTCACCTAAGCATTATTTGGAGAATAAATAGTTAAAAATGTATACTACCTCAGTCTCGTAAAAATGTTATTTTTCTAAAAATAAATTGTCTTATAAAAATTGTTTATTTTAAAAATCAATATATCATTTAATGCATTTTTTTCAAACATACTCATATCATACTATTTCATATTTATATATTTATTTTATATTACAAAAGAGTATTTATTATTTGATAGGGGTATATATCCATTAATACTTAAAATACAACATATTAATCGTCTTCTTAATATGTATGCATCATAAAATGAAAACATTTTTTTATGAGACGGAGGTTGTATAAGTCATAATTATAACATGAAAAATGATAGTGCCACGATAGATGTGTCATAACAAGTGACATAATATTATTTTACGTCATTGATTATAGTTAAAAATATATTGAACAATATGAGACCAGTATAAAGATTTAAAAACATGTTATAACTTTTTAATTGTTGTGATAATGACGATACCCTTAATAAAGTCCTTTAATGCGATATCATAAGGAAATATATTTTCACACAAAAAATTGTCTTATTACACAGAATTTTATTTTCCAATTTTGCCATCATTTTTTTTATTTACGCACAGAATGTAGGACATTATACCTACCCAAATGTGGTCAGAACAATTTAGTTTATTCTGACCCGAACGTGGTCAGTAAACATTACATGTTTGGCCTCTAAAATGGTCCGATGCATTTTCGAATTTTTTATAACGACGTTTTTATATTCGTATTTGAGATAGGTACCTACTCAAACGTGGTCAGAATAATTTAGCTTATTCTGACCCGAACGTGGTCAGGAAAACATTTACATGTCCGGCTTCTAGAATGGTCCGATACGTTTTCGAAATTTTCAGAGCGCCGTGGTCATATTCTGACTAGGAAAAAGAGCGGAAAACGTTATTTTACGGCCTGTAAAACAATCCGTATTGTTTCTCAGCGTCACATAATAATATCTCTTTATTTAGACAAAAATTGGTGCGGAAAACATAATGTTGAGAGCAGAATAACGTGCTTCAAATAATATATGATTCTCACCCATTTAGAGGTCGAGAATGATATAATGTCTTAAATGTCAAAACGAAACTCACTCTCGCCCATGAAATGTGTAAAACATGTTTTGTGAAAAGACAGTCTCTATCATAATTGCCATTCACTTACTATTTGATTTTTAGATTATATATTACCTCCGTCCAAAATAAGTGTCCTTTTTTTAGTTTTCACACATATTAAGAAATGTAATTAATGTGTTGTATTTTATATTACATTGACATATTTACCTTGCATAAATAATAGTAAATGTTTGTTTTGGATATGAAATGAATGTCATAAATAAATGTTGAACTAAAGTTATCTTTGAAAAATAAGCATTAAATGATGCATTGGTAATATAAAGTGACACTTTTTATGGGACAATTGTTTTCTAAAACATGGACACTTATTTCGGGACGGAGATAGTATATCGAAGCTCTTAGTGGCATAGATCAGTGATAAAATAGTGTTGTAACACGATCTTCTATATGAGTTAGGGTGTGGGAGTTTGATAGAGTAATTCTACTGACACGGTCACCAGGCATATATAACAAGTAACAAAACCGGATTTACACGATTGATCAACATGAGCCTATGTTATGATCAATAATTCCTATATATATCACTATTAATGGAATAAAATCAGATTATATCACTCATTATACTTAAATAGTTATGTCAGTAGCATTACTAATTCATAAATGGTCAAATTATTCAATCAATAAGATATCAAAGAGTGATTCATTGATTGTATCAAGTGAATAGTTTCAATGGAATTTTATACACCTCATATAATGTATAAGTGTTAACTAATGAATTACCGTTGTACCACGAGTCTTTGTACTTACGTATATATAGTGAAGGATTTATCGTGACAGAGAACACGTCGATAGCTTTGACAAATTTCCTTGGGAGGATTGTCCACGTGTTAAAACAGGAGCAATTGAGTTTGCATGCACCGTTACTCATAAACCACTTTCCCTTCATCAGGTTGCCGCTTCAGTCACCCCTTTCACACAGTCACAGCACCAAAACTGCAAAAACCCACCGGAAAACTAAGAAATCATGAGCTCGACAATTCCAACTCTAACCTGCGCAGCTGGTGTTACAATTCTAACCTGCGCTTTCTTCTTATCCTCTTGTGTAAGTAGCGCAGAAGAAATTATCATAGAACAAGTCACCGATCCACACAGCAACCTCATCGGAACTGTTACAGAGCTTCAATTCAAATCATTCATACAGAAATATGAGAAAAAGTACTCTACACATGAGGAATACGTTCACCGATTGGGTGTGTTTGCTAAGAACATGATCCGGGCGGCGGAGCACCAGGCGATGGATCCCGGTGCTGTCCATGGTGTTACCATTTTCTCGGATCTGACAGAGGACGAGTTTGAGACGATGTATATGGGCGTCAAAGGTGGTGGAGGAGGTGATGGTGTCGATCCTAATTCTGCGGCGGCGGCGGTGGATGTGGGTGATTTGCCGGAGGAGTTTGATTGGAGAGAAAAAGGTGCTGTTACTGAGGTTAAGATGCAGGTACTTCTGCTGCCAGATTTTTTTTCTTTACTTTGAGTAATTTAGTGAATATTTTTCCAGTGAAAATATTTCCAAAAGAGTAATGATAGAGGCATAATGGTTGTGTCATAACTATAATGGTTGTGTCATAACTGAGTGACACAACGGTGATCTGGACGTTGATTATAATAAATCTAAATTGATCATGAATACATCTAACAAAATCAACGATGCATATCACCGTTGTGTCACTCGTATGAGTCTAAATTGATCACGAATACATCTAACAAAATCAACTATGTAGATCACCGTTGTGTCATTCGTTGTGGCACAACCGTTGTGTCTCTATCATTACTCTTTCCAAAATTAAATTCTCATTGACTTATATAAAAAAATAAAAAAAATAAAAAAAAATTGTGAGTGACAAATGATCAAAACAATTTTTGACTCATCGCAGATCTGCAGGCCGAATAGGGCCGTTCCCGGTGATTTTTTTTACTAGAAATTTGATATTAACTTTTTTGCTTAAAGGCCCCATGTGCAGAACCAACCGGTCTGACTAATCTGCAGTTCGGCCCGGGTCCCGGGTCATGCTTGTAAAGTTTGACTCTTAGTCAGGAGTAAAGTCTGGCCAAAAACTTTTTCAACATTCAAGGCTCACGGGAGAATCGAAGCAGGTGGCCTCTGCAAGATTCTTAAATCACCCACCACCTGAGTCAAGCTACTTGGTTAAAATTTGATATTAAGTTTGAATGATGAAAAAATAATCGAATAAAACAGTTTCGCCTCAATATTATTTTGGGTTTATTGTTAGAAAAGACAATTTTGAACGTAGATTTATGCAAAAAGGGTAGTGTAAATTTTTTTAGGTAAAAATGATATGTCTTTATTCCACTGTGATAGTAAAATATTGGATTTCAGGTCAGTTCCACTGTAGCAAACAGTGAATTTGGGATTATGAAAATTAGATTTGTCCTTATCATTCAATTTATATTTTCACTGTCCTGATTCCTATTTTTCATTTTTTTTTTTTTTTTTTTTTTGTCCTTTTAAACTACTCCCTTATTATTTTTCACCTTGTATATCCGGTATCAATTGTATTATGTTTGGGTGACATTGACAACACTTGATTTCTATGTAGTTTGCATATTGTAATAAAATACTATTAAATCTTGTCCTTGAGCGATGATTTTTTTTTCGCATTATGTTGTAGTGTCCTTGCTTGTTTATTCTAAAAGCCGTCTAATCACGTAGGGAACTTGCGGTTCATGCTGGGCTTTTAGCACCACAGGCGTTCTTGAAGGAGCTAATTTTATTGCAACCGGAAAGCTTTTAACTCTCAGTGAGCAACAACTTGTAGATTGTGATCATACCGTAAGCTTTTTCAATTTTCCCTCCCAAAGTTTCACCTGATCACACATTTCATGGTTAATTACTTAATTATAGAGTAAACTCATAACTATGTTTTCCTTTTTTCGATTTGAAGTGTGATCTTGAAGAAAAAGATGCATGTGATAACGGATGCTCTGGAGGGCTCATGACGAATGCTTACAAGTACCTGATTGAGGCGGGAGGCATCGAAGAAAACACATCATACCCTTATACCGGGAAAAAAGGTGAATGCAAGTTCAATCCCCAGAAAGTAGCCGTTAAAGTAAACGACTTTACCACCGTACCGGTAGACGAGAGCCAGATTGCTGCCCGTTTAGTTCATCAAGGCCCTCTAGCAAGTAAGAACACACAACTAATCACTCATTGATTTTTTGTGATTCTTGTATATAATGATGATAAAATCTACATATATATGACAATAACTATTAGTATAGAAATACCACTTATTTGACATTATAATAGTTTTTTTCGATATTGACACATAAAGCTGATCATCTTTTTTGGACCGTTTGATTTGAATTCCAGTTGGGCTAAACGCAGTATTTATGCAAACATATATACGCGGTGTATCATGCCCTCTTATTTGCGGTAAGCGTTGGCTTAACCATGGTGTTTTGCTCGTGGGTTACGGTTCGAAACACGGTTTCTCGATTCTTAGATTGAGTAACAAACCATATTGGGTAATCAAGAACTCATGGGGAAAGCACTGGGGAGAACATGGGTACTACAGAATTTGCCGTGGGTACAACATGTGTGGAATGAATACCATGGTTTCCGCAGTTCATGTTACAAATTAAATAGACTTAAAAAGGTTGAAGGTGTAATAGACAAGATATATCATTTGCTGTGTTGTTCTTTTTGTTGTTTGTTTTTCTTCTATGTCATCAAATGTTTGTAACAATAATTAGATGGTTATAATCTATTTTTTAGGGTTATAATCTATTTAGTATGATCTACATATGTACTCTTATATAATAGTATCATAAGATATGCATGATATGTGTATGTATAATTTCGAATAATAGTGTATCTTTTGTATGTATTGTTATGGTATGAAATCCCAAATCCTAGAATTTTGTAGTAGTTCCGGGTATAATTCATCTTAATTTTTGTTGCATTCAACATTTATGAGAATCGTATGTTGTATTATGTTATCATTTCATTTCAAAATGTTCATAGACTTGCAATCATATTGGACACAGAGTAGTATGTGCGAAGTTACTAATATATCTCTCTAATAATATTAAAACTATGTATGTTTATTATTTCAGACAATCTCTATTGTAATTATTCATTTAGTTCAACTGGTTAGAATCTTTATTACTTATCCTAAGGTCACGGGTTTGAAAAATGGAAGTTGAGTCTTTTTCCTGGGTCCGCCAATGCCTCCATGACGTTAGCTATGTATGTAACTCTTTGTTTTATGGCCCCCACTGAAAATTTTCATGGTCCGCCACTGCCTCAATGACATTAGCTACGTCTGTAACTCGTTGCTCAAGGTTGGTGCAGCGTTGGTCTACATTGGTTTCTTCCGGCATGAAGATCAAAGGCTCTTTTTGACGCTGTCTGTGCTTTTCTTGATGTTTTTTTTGGGCGCTTTTCGTTGTTGTTTGATGCCTTCTTTTGGTGCTCTTTTCGACATTCTTTTTGGTAGAAGCTGCCTTTCAAAAAAAAAAATGGTTGCTTTTCTTGAGAAACACTGCTCATGAACTTTTTTTCCCTTTATACACGTTAAACATGTAACAAACTTTACTGTCGATGGAGCGGCACCTGTACAGAGGGTTCACCCTCATCATCGAATCTACAGTGAGTCGGATCCTTTCAGTTCACAATTTCGGGTAAGATTCAGATTCCGTCAACTCCAACGCAAACCTAGCGCAAACCAGGGCAGGGGCGGCTTTACATAGGGGAAAGCGGGTGCGGCCGACCCCCTAAAATAAAAATATTATGTACAAATAGTAGAAATTGTTTTTTATAAACACATGTATATGTGAAATCGACCACCTGTTTTTATCTTCTGCCTTATAATCACATATATAGAATTGAATATCTAGATATATGTGTTACGGAAAGAAAAAAAAGACAAATTCTGACCCATGTCAAAAATTCTGGAGTCAAAATTGATATGGAGATTGGAAAGCCTTGTGTGATAGACCCATTGGAGATTTATTCTTTGAGTGATGAACTTAGGTGCCATGCGAGCGCCGTAGTCATTGCGGATATCACATTTTTTTTTAAGCAAACCGTAGTCCCTCGTTTAAGAGAGTCAAGGCAAAGAAGGATAATCATGTGCCCAAAGTTCTAAATTTTGACAATGAAGAAGTCATTTTGGAGTAGAAAAAAATGTATTCTTCCAAAGCCTAAGATGGATGTGAGTGGTATGCAACAAGGGCGGACCGACAGTCCTTGGCTGAGATCCGAAAATTGTATCAGAATGATGTAGTTTTTTTTGTGTACAAGGAAATGCAAAGTATCCCTTACCCGAGTTGACAACCCAGGTATATGACTCTTCCACCGTCACTTGGACCCGCATTCTCATACCGGTTTAGGATTCGCTGTTGCAGTTGAAAACAGGCCAACACTAGCAACTACACTTCCCCCCGCCACTCTCCGACTTTCCTAAATGTTAGGCATTCACATCATTATAATTTATTCTTTTATTTTTTTACAACAATTCATGTTTTGTTACGTTGTTGTGTTCCTAAGAGAAGATCAATCGGAAATGGAGACAGTTATGATTTTATTTTTAGCTATTTAGATTTTTTTCCCAAAGAAGTCCGAGCCAAAAATTGTATTTTTTTTTTTTAAGGAAAAATTGTATTTTATTAATCAACGTATACTAAATTACCCCCATGAAGTCCGATATTTATGATCGCGTATTTGGCAGATGTTGATTAATAAAATACAATTTTTTACTTAAAAAAATTATTATTATTTTTTTTTTTTTTAAAGAATTCGAGAAGTTACAAAACGTCAAAAAAAAAAAAAAAATAGAAGTTACAAGCCCAGCGCGTGAAGTAGGCGTTGAACAAGAATAAAGCGACTGCAGGTTGGAGTTCACCGTTTTCTCATACACTCCGATCATTTAGCCGCCGCCGATCTGTCTGAGGTACGACTGGCCAGTAATCCCTCCTTAATCCCGCTTTAAACTATTGGTTCGTGTACTGTTTTCTCGGTAACTAGGGTTGCTTCTTTAGCATAATTTTTCTTATTTCTTTGCCTCTTTAACGTTTTCCAGATTCTCTGAGTTACATAAATGCACTGGTAGCTGGATATTTTGGTATATATTTTGCTTGTAAATTCTGTAGAATCCCGATTTTTCTTCGTGCTAGGTCTAATTTTTGGCTTGTTAAGAATGAATTAATTGGTTTATTTTCTAGAATGCTCCCAAATGTTTGTTTTTATGCCTCAATGGATGGCTGTAGCATTCTAGATATAATTTAATCCCATGAACTTATTATTGTTGTTTTCTGCCTTCATGTGTTGTGGTATTTTGTTGATTTCGCTTACAGAAAATTCGATGTAGATTTTTGTAAACGGTTCTTAAAGACACCCGAGTGAATCTACTTTTGATGCACCACTTCGACATTCGATTTTGCAGAGGTGAAATGTCCATTTTCGACTCTGTAAAATGAAATCTAGCCTGAAGTGTGGTGCTACTGTAGATTCGTTGTGGCGTCTTCTTTTTTCTTTTTTTTTTTTTTTTTTTGTGGCGTCTTTAACGAGCATCTTTTTTTGTATATCTGATGTTATATGTGTGGAAATGGATGGAAATAATGTGGATACGGCATTGGCTTGCTTTGCAGTTCATATAACTAGCAGGAATAAAATGGAGGATGTGATAACAGACGCTCCGCCACCTTCAAGGTTTTTTTTAGAGGATTTGAACATCTTTTCTCCTCCTTCACCGCTCCTTCCATCTCCATTCATTGTGTTTTAGTCAGACAATCTTAAGAAACCCGTACGCCCCTCCATGCTTCTTATTGCCATTTCCTCCCTTCACTTCAATTTGTCCATAATATATCCTCCAAAACACTAATAGGATCTGTTGTGTTACCGGAAACCTCGTTTGTTGGCAACTCCATTGAGGACTCTCTAAGGAACAAATCCTGCAATATCTACTCAATAGATGATGCTGAAGAAAGTATCATAGCCGTATCTGTTCAATACCCTGTTACTGCAGAGAGATCTCATGCCATAGCAAAGCTACTGATTGGAGGGCAGGTTATAAATCCAGAGCAGGTTTTGATTTTTGATTCAGTTCGGAGTAGTAACTTCCGGGGCAAACTGTCTAGGGATGAAGCATTTGCATTAAAGCTGGAGACATCCTCTGAACGTAATCTGACTGCTAGCAATGGAGATTCTTCGTTACTGATAAAAGGGGTTGATTACTTTCCTTCAGGAAGCATGGTGGATGGACTTGGTGCTGCACTTCTGACCCAGTGTCAGCTGAGGAAGATTAGAGGTACCCTTTGTGTTTCATGGCCTGAATACGGCGTATCTGTCAGATCACTCGTGAAGTCTATACTGCTACGGGTGTTACCCAATGTGGACCTTGCAAGTGTCGCCAATCACGAGGATGTTCCTTCGATGTTTAACCATGAAAAGGGTATTCTTGATTCTGAATTATATACGTGATGAATTCAAGTCCAAGAGGTATCTCTCATTTTTTTTTTTTTCTTCGAGCACTCTTATTAAGACCGTATCTCCATAGATTTTGAAGTCGAAAGAGTTGTCAGCAACGCTTGCTGGTTGTTTGAGAATGTAATCTTGTGAGACATATTTCATGTTTTAGAATGGTCTAAGAGCGAAAAGCTGCCTTTCTCCATATGTGTTTGCTTGCTGCCATATTTATATCTGGCTCTCAAATTACTGTCTCGAGCTGCTCATGAGTCGTTTAACTCGTTTAGTTATTGTCATTTTGGTAGTTATTTATCTATTTTGTATCAATTAAAAAAATGTTGGAATAATCTTTTAAGGTAGTTAGATGACAGATGATCCCTATTGTGCTTGATCTGGATACTTTCTATAGTTTTTATAGGAACTATAGAACTGTTGTTACATTTTTAGTACACTAAATGGAACTTGAAAGTGATTTTGAAACACCAAGTTTTTCGGTATTTGGGCTTATAAAAGTAAGTTTTTCAATCCCTTGTTTCAGTTTCTTTGATTCTTTTCTTCAAAGACTACTAATGTGCAAATGATGGATACAGAAAAAATGTCATGGGGCTGGTACTTAACATACACCTAATAAAAAAAAAAAGGGAAACTTGAAAAAATATGCTCGAAAATAATAATATCCCTGAAAATATGCTTTAAAAGTTAACATTGGAAATCTATGCTACATTCGGTTCTGCGTCGCTCATGCATTCATTGCGCTCGCTCGTCGTCGTGGCTGCAAATGTATGACTTGCAGGCATAGTTTTCAAACATCTTCGTACAATGCATATATTTCAAATCTTTATCTTTTCAAGCATATTTTTTCAAGTTTTCCTATAAAAAAAAAATCGGCGGTGCACTCGGATAAGTAGTATCTTGTCAAATCATTCAAATATCACAAAGAACAACGATAATATAATGAAAATTTTCGTACCCGGAGATTTATGCCAACACTGCAATAACAAGGCATTTATACATTAGACTATATACATAAATTGCTTTAGCAATACCACAAGCCCAACATGAATGCGTTGCCACAACACTGAAATTTTACAGTTAAAATATTTAAGAGAATTATATTATATTTAAGCTTAATATAAAATATATCAATTTATCTTGGTGTGTAACAAAATACTATAATACAAAGGTTTTTATATTATATTTACGTTGGATAGAAATATACTAGACAAAGTTTTTATATTACATTGCCACCTCCTGAAAGAAAAAAAAAATAGAAGGAAAAGTATGTGTACACCGAATTTGTCAAAAAAAAATGTGCACACAAATGAACAATATCATTCAATGGTTTTTAATATAGCCAAAAGAAAAGAAGAGGTTGTGGGAATAAATGATAAAGAAAAAAAATAAAAATCAAGACAATAGAAATAGAACTTTTCTCTAAGGACCCATTTGGATCGAAGTAAATAAATAGAAAGGAAAAGGAAAGATAGTGACGGAGAAGAAATGAGAGGAGAATGAGAGATTGCGAAGTTTATTTTGAGTGTTTAGATAGAACTAGACGTAAAGGAAATGAAGTTTTAAAAGTGTGTTTGGAATGTCAATGGAAAAGTAAGGAAATCACAATATTATAAATGATTTTCCAATTTTAGACATTACGTTAGTGAGTTATTAGTATAAATTTTAAGGTTATTTAAGTAATTATATAAAATATCTTTTTTTGAAGAGGTAATTATAAAAAATATTTAAAAAAAATATCATTTCCTTTCAAATCTTGCTGAAAATGGACGGAACAGGCGGTCTAATTTCTATTAGATCATTTCCTTTGGTCTCCCTCCTTCGACTTTTATTTCCTTCTCCTATTGACATACCAAACACCCCAATTAAAATCAGCACAAGCCCTTTCTTTTCTTCTCCTTCCTTTTCTTTCAATCCAAACAGGCCCTAACTAAAACCTTTTTCTCCTCCTTCTCTCTAATATCAGCGCCTCCCTCCTTCTTCCTGCTTCCTCTTCCGGCGCCGGTGCTGGCTTTTGTTTTAGTTGTTTTTTGTGTTTTTTTGCTTCCTTTGTTTGCATCTTTTTCCATTTTTTCTTTTCTCTCCAAAATAGATCCAGATCCGATGCTTGCCTCCTCTTCTCATGCTCTAGAGGGCGGTGATTTTGGCCGGTTTTTGCTTTTTCGTCCCCACCTTCGCTTACTAAAAGCGTTTTTGGGCGGCGGTGGTTCATTTGGAAAGGCTATTCCGGAATCGATCTGGTGCTTTCAGCCCTCGATGTTGCTGTTCTCGGCTTTCAATTGGAACTCTTGGTGTTGGCCGGAGAGGGGATTTTCATGGAGGCTTGGCAACTTGTGTTTTTAAATGATAGATCTTGGCTTCGGTTGACAATGCATGTCTATGGAAATGGGCCTTCATCGCTGATTTTTGGGCTCTTCATCCATTGGGTGCTGAATTTGATGGTTTGTGGCGATGATTGGACTGATTTTGGCTCTTTATCCGGCGTCGGTGATGTTGGCGGCAGCAGCGATGTTGATGGTGGCTGTTGGCGGTTTGGGACTGTAATGTTGTTTTCATGTGTTTATTGTATGTCTGTTAATCTCGGACGGTCTCGGTGCCCGTCAAGCATCTCGGTCTCTACCTTTGCTGTTGATTGGGGTTTAGTTTTCGTTGTGGTTATGGACGTCCGCTATGTTGCGGAGTGTTTTCATTTTATTATCTTACCAAATCAAGTTCTCCGGTGTGAGACAGAATTTGGTCTACTTGAAGTTCTCTCAAAGTTCTTTTTCGCTTCTTTTTTTAGTAAGGTAGTGGTGTTCAGTAGCATGCTGGTAGTAGTCCGGTGTGTTCCCGACGATTGTTCGGGTTGTAAACTTTGTTTTAATATAAATCTTTCGTTTCGGAAAAAAAAAATAGAAATATAAATTGAGTGAAAAAAATAATGTTGATTCTTTGATTAAATTTATGTGACTTTTTATATAAATAAAGTTTGGTACTAAATCACTCTCCCAAATTGAAATTCGACTCACATCATAGCAAAATGGGGAAATTGTTCATATAGTATATTTTCCAAAGTTTCTTCTCTATATGGTACTCCACAAAAAAATAATGAAAAATATTATTAATTGGAAAAGACAAAAATATCCTTCAGTAAACTGTTACAATTTTGAAAATTCAAACACGAGGCTACAGGAAAATGAGGGAATAATTGCATACACTGTTGTTAGTGGGACACGTGTCGCCACACATGTAAAAACCATGTAATATTATATGGTTTTGTGTGGCAGAAAATAAGCCACACGCGCTACATTAGTGGCTCACACACCCATGACCTATAAATTGCCTCCAAGCCTCCACAAAACCATGTAAGAATAGAAGTTGAAAACCCAAAAATTTTCCTCTACTTTCTCTCTCTTAAAAATACGCTTAAAGCACAAATAATTTCACGAAGGTAAATTATTAATTTAAACTGGGTTAACCCAAATAATAAAATATTAAATTTTATTGCTCCCGCCCACCTCTTTTTTAAATTAACAATTAAATTTAATATTTTCATTAACGAAATGTTCTTCTGGAATTACTTCAGATATAATGAAACTATTTGAAAATATTCATTTATTAATTTAGAGTGTTGGATCTATGAATCTGGTACACGTTTATGAGAACGAGATAAAAGGAAAACTGATTAGAATGGAGAGTGAAATCTGTGAATGACCCTCTTTAATACACTGAATCTGTCTGTCAACCCTCCTTAACCATTAATTGCTTTAAAACATTAATCATTGAATCATCCTTAACCATTAATTGCCTTAAAACATTAATCCATCATTAACCATTAATTGCCTTAAAACATTAATCCCTGAAAAATGATCAACTGAGTTTACGATAACCTTTTTCATTAATGTTAATTTAACAAATGTTAACATCATGAACTAAAGCTTAAATCTGAACCTGTAATCTGATTAATAACATTCAACAATACAGGAGAATGCAATTTGTTGAATGGTTATTTATACATGATTTTATTAAATGTCTTGCCTTAACAAAATGACTTGTTTTTGTTTTTACGATATATGAGGCTATTTAAGGAATATTGATTTATTTTGAATAAGTTTGTGTTCACGATACTATATACACAAGAACTCTTGTAGAAAAACTATTTAAACAAAAATCTTTCAAAAAATAATAAATAAACAATTGCCTCATAAAATATTGAGTTGGATACAAATGGATCCAACCCAACCCGAAACCAAACGAGGCCCAAGTCTCGAATTGTGTACATAATCTTCAACACGACAAGCCTCTCGAAACTTTCTCCATTTCTTCAACTTCCCCGATTTCCTCTCTCGACAATGTTTATAGACGCGACAATGCTGAATTGTCTTTCGGATAGTCTGAAAGCTATGCGCAACGAGAGAAGATCTAAAGGTATCTCAATGAATCCTGTATTTTTCGATTACCGGGCATTACGAAGCTTTATTTTTTTTACGAAGCTTTATTTAAAGCATATGATTCTTTAGATTTGAAGATTCGGCCGGTTTTTACCTTTTTGTTTTGCTATTATATATAAATGCATATGATTTGTTTTTCCGCAATATAATCGGTAGATCTGAAGATCGAAAATTAATTTTCTAGCTCAGGTATGGTAGACGGATACAGAGAATTTGCTTCTTCCCCAGTTGTTCCACCGAATGTACCACATCCTATAAACCCTGCTGGGTACAATGAATCGCTGTTGGGTAACCACTTTTCTACTTGTAACTAAGTTGATTTGATTGATTTCTTTTATCTTCTGTATTCCTGTTTTTAGCTTTCAGCTGACGAGCTAAAGCTTTGTAGATCTCAACAACAATGTGATGTCTCACTTTTCCGGAATATAGAAGCAATATCAGCATGTTTAGACTCAAAATCTTTTTTGCTAGCTCGATTTGAGCTTAAGTACATTTATAAACTCAACTTGTTTCCTTATCCTGATTTGTATGATTTCTTCGGATTTGAATGGGTGTCACTAGAGAAAAAATAAAATAAAAACTTGCTTCTGCTTTCGTGGTATTTATTCAGTAGCATGGGTAAGCACTTCATTGCTTTGGTAGAGTGTTCCCCTCCCAAACCAACTACCTTTCTCACTCTAGCTATAGCTACGTGACTTATGACACCATGCTGGAAACCGACCTTCTCCTTAGTGTTCTCTGCTATAACTCTTCTATCCTGTTTGTTTTAATTGTTTGTTTCTTCAATATTATTTATAGATCTAAAGGTTGGAATTTTATCTTATGTTTTAATTCAGGTAAGGAAAATATCCATAGTGGAAGCAATGAATTCCTCTCGTGGATTAACGGTAATGGACCGTTTGTGCCCCAACCATTACCCGTTGATTCCGTTCCACAGGTGGTCGTAGTCAGCGACCGGTGCCATGGTATGAAATGTTTGGTAGCCATTTACCCACTTTAAGTTGTTTTGATTTCTTTCATTTGCTTTATTCCTGTTTTTAATCAGCTAAGCTTATTAGATCTGAACCACTATGTGATGCCTTACTTTTCTGAAAAAACTTCACCTAACCGATTGATACAATAGCACCAGCGGTGGACACTTACACTCGTCTTGCTTTGTCAATACGAGCTTAAAAAAGTTCATCTCAATTTATTTATTCATCTTGATTTATTCTGATTTTTGTTGGTGTCATGATAAGAACAAGGAAAAAAAACTTGCAACCCACACCCAAAGCAATTTACCGTCTCATCCTACCTGCGTGTCACCACACTGGAAGCCGAATTTCCCTGTAGTTCTATGCGGTAATTCCTTTACGTATGTTTTAATTGTTTGGGACGTGAAAATACTAAAGAATCTTTTGAAACCATCTTCAAACATATTTAAGAATCTGTAGGCACCACCGGAAATTTTCAATTTTCCCCGGGAAGCGTGTATTCATCAACTCTCGCCAAATAAGAAGTTTTGGATGAGTTATACCTTTTCCTATCAAGCATATGATTTTTTTTTCTCATTATAATACATAGATCTGAAGATCCCCTGTGTTTGCAATAAATCTAAAGTTCACAATCAATTCTTGTTTTGTATCAGAAAAGGAATATCTTGAAAGCGGAAGCAGCCAGTTTGGTGCAGATCCATCACCGTGTATTGTTCCTGACAATGATCTGCCCCTACTTGGCAATGATTTCCCTACCCGTTGCCATGAAACGAGTGGCTCTCCGATTGGTAGCCACTGATCTGCTTCAAATATCTTTCTCCTTTAAGACAATTTCAATCTTGTTTGAAGGCTGATTTGATTTCTTTTATTTTCAGTCAGTTGAGCTTGGGGAAACTAGATTCAGCAATACCTTAGCTTTCCAAAAGCGATTCAACAATGTCTTATTTTTCCAAGATCTCTTCACCAACAGGAGTAGCACCAATGGATGCAACAACAACGTGGGTAGACACTTAAATCCTTTTGCTATGTCAATCTTTAAAAAAGAATAATAGTAATTTGCTCACCCTGATTTATTCTGATTTGTATTGGTGACATGGAAGAGAAAGGAACTTGCATCTGGTCCAATGGTACTCATTCATGGTCGGGTAAGCACTTATTCGCTGTAGTAGTGTTCAACACACAAACCAACATCCTTTGCCACCATACCTATGCGACACCATGCTGAAAACCGACTTTCAAAAGGCTCATTACACCATATAAACCTTATAAACAATACCATCCACCTTCAAAAAGTTGATTCTCACTATCGACTTTTTGCTTTGGTAGGTATGATGTCGAAGTAAGCTTGTGTTGACGACGCATTGAAAGGCCATCTTATATATGTGGGTATGTATGTAGATTTTGTGCTTGATAACAAACTCTTTTTGAACGGCAGACAAATCGTGTGGGATCATGTGGGTTGCCGTGCATGGGATTGACTCCATATGTGTGGTAACTAGGAATGAAATCCTGGTGCGTCGACTCTTTCTTTGTATCTTAAGAATGTTGTATACTTTTTGAGCGGTTGAGTACTTTTCTCCTAATTCTATGGAATTCAAATGTTTAATCTTACTCCAATAATTCTTAATAGGATCAGGAATTGATACTGCGTATGTGTGCCTTAGACGTGATGAAGAAGGATCTCCTCAATGGGTTCAGACATGGTATAATCAATAAAGTTCAAGGTGCGATTGATTCCTTAGTGTTCTTTCGAGCTTTTGTTGTAATGACTTTGTTTGTAGTATAGCCGGTCTTTTCTATACACTACATCTGATTCCTTTTTATATATGCACATCTGATTCCTTTGTGTCCTATTAAACAATAATCCCTTCATTTGAGTTATTATTTGCACATTCTAGACAAGTCCTCCTTGGACTTAGAATAACGTGTGTTTTTTTTTTAACTGAAACATAATTGATTCGTCCATCATCATTTTCCTTAACGATCTTATTAGCACTGTAGGTGAGTGCTCTTTTGAACCTTTTAGCTAATTGTTAATGCATTGTTTGAGCAGACCTTGCTGACCCACCAGTGTTTGACCAGAGCACCGAGCGGTTTTATTTTGAAGATTGGTATGCAAGACCCAGTCAACTGTCTGGCCGGAGCTTCAAGAAGCCTTTTGGTGTTGGTATGTCTGGAAGACCCTTTTTGTCTGACATGTAGCAAATCCATCTACCTCTTCCACTCATTTTTGCTTTTGCAGTTTCTGTGATTCCAGGCACTCATAAAGGAAGTGGTCATGAGGTACTCAGCCAGCATTCATCTTCGTGGTTGCCTTCATGCACTTTTTAGCATGTGATAAAATTGTACAGGTAAATGGGTCTCAAGTAACAGGTCTCAAGTGCTGAGTACGATGAAGAAAAGGCCATCATGTTTTTACAGAAGAAAATGGAAAGCGGCGAGGCTTTTACCTATGATAATACTGTACAGGTAAATGGGGAATCAACCTAACTTGGGAACTTAAAGTACTACTGGGGATTGCATTATAAAATACAATCGGGTCATTTGTTAGTTGAGTGAGATTTGAAGAGTGTAATTAACATGACCAAGTTCCCAGAATGAAAGCAAATAGGGTTTACGCTCTTACTTTTCAATGATGCTGATTTGAGTGTCCTGATAATTATTATTATTATTATTGGCAGACAGCAATTTTGGCTTTTCGGCATTTGTTCCGCCAGAAGTTCAAAGCTAATGAGATACGGGTATTGTATTGGGAGTGACCATGTGTTCATTCCAGTGTAGTAGTGTTTTGCTTTGCCTACTTTTCTTTTATACCTACTTATTAAGCCTCCTCAACTTGGTCACTCTTTTATCAGGTTATCGTCTGGAAAGAAGATGGTGATATAGTCAAGGAATTGCCCAGCCGTGATGACCGTCCCATCGAGGAGCATGTGGCTGCCATTAGAGGCCGTTAGAGGAGGGTACCGGTTACCGATAAGAGTATGGGTCAAATGTATGTATCACACGGTGGTTTTACTTGAGTGTCATCTCTAAGACTATATTAGACAAGTATTTCTGGATTTGGGATTTGATTTATTAGGGAGTTTTTGAAGAATATTTATGTATGGGTCTGGTTTTTATTTGTACGTGCCAAAGTAATTTAGGTGCAACTTTGGATCCAACAATATTCATTTCGCATTAAAATTTTATCTAATTATCATAATTAATACATCCAATTCAGCTTTAGTTTTCTTGGACACATGTGTGAAGCAGGATATATATATATATATATATATATATATATATATATATATATATATATATACAATTGTTTTTTTTTTTGAGGGATATACAACTCTTTTTAGTCAATGTATAATTATCGGGATTCCCTAATTCCCCTCCATTTCCTAAACACATCGTTTTTTCGTTTCAGTTACAACTTTTCAACACCTAAAAAAAAAAATCATAAATTTACTTCAACAAGCAATCTCTATACAACCCGATAAAACTAAACAACCACCATAATTCCAAACAAGCTCCCATGTAAATTAAATTCCAAATGAATTAACTTACCTCTCAGTTGCTCTGCAAAAATCTTCCCCAAAAGAAACCTATTTCCAATTGATATCAATCTCCTTCTTCCTATGATATCATAGTGTAAGAAACGAAATCAACGATGATAAACCTAGACACCAAAAATTGAAGATAATTTTTTTTTGAAAGGTTTTTTTTTTTTTTTTTGAGAGAAGATGAATCTTTGAATCACCTAAAAATTGAATGAAGAGAATCCACTTCTTTTTTATGTAGATTGAAAGAAAGCTTCCATATTAATCGATGAAAGGGAGAAGAACAGCTTATGATGAGTGACACTTGGAGAGAGAAGAAGCTTTTTGGTATATTCGGAAAATCAGAAATTGGAAAATGAGGTTGTGTACCCGATATCTTGAAAATCGCGTACGCTTTTCCGACATTGAATTTTCGTAAACGTAAGGTTCCTTACGTTTAAACGTAACGATCCTTACGTTTAAACGTAAGGAATTCACATATCCGTCTGACACATACCATAGTTGTAAACGTAGGTTCCTTACGTTTAAACGTAAGGATCCTTACGTTTCAACGCAAGGAACCTACGTTTAAACGTAAGGTAATTTAATAAATTAGGAAGTTACACTAAATGTGCATTTATCTGCGTTTAAACGTAGGTTAAAACGCATTTCTCTACGTGTAAACGTACTGTTTCTACGTTTAAATTGCTATTATCTACGTTTGGAAGTGGTAGATGACAATTAATGTTGTTGTAAGGTACTTGTTCAATATACACCACATTAACGGGCTATTTTTCTCATTCCTTCAGAGTCTTTCAAGTTAATATCAATTTTCTAACCACTTCTTCATCTTTCAAGTCCATTTCTTCATCATTCAAGTGCTCAAATGGGTAAGTTTTTGCTATGTAATTTGTCTTAATTCACGTGCTCAATGTGATTATGTTATTTATGTTAGTAATGATATGTACTTAAACGAAATGTGTGTTTTTAGTAGGTTGTTTATGTAATGTTTATACATCTAAGTAGTGTGTTTAAGTCTTTTCATAGTGTTATTGTTTAGGGTTTAATTACTAGGTTTTAGTGTAAGTAATGATATGTATTTAACCGAAATGTATGTTTTAAGTAGTGATTGTGTTATTTATATTGTAGTAATGATATGTATTTAACCGAAATGTGTGTTTTAAGTAGGTTGTTTATGTAATGTTTATACATCTAAGTAGTGTGTTTAAGTCTTTGGTATTGTTCGATTGTAGTAAACTTTAGTATTGTTGATTTGGTATTGTAGTTTTGAGAAGTTGGGAAATTTGTTGTTGGTAGTAATGAAATTGTCCTTATTGATGGTTTGATCGTGCATAAAGTCTTTGTTCCTACCCAAAATGGTAGATCGAAAATGGCTCTGTTTCAGAGACCATTGTTATTGAAAATATTGATCACACTTACACTTAGAGTGAAAGTGTTTTAAGTGTTAAAAGTCTCTGTTTCCTTGTTTGAAACATCTTAAAAGGGGAAAATAGTCTTTGTTTCCTTGTTGGGAAAATGTCATTATGCCATAAATACATCCAAATTAATCATTCTTAGTGTTATTCTTTAGGGTTTAATTAGTAGGGTTTAGTGTAAGTATGTTTTGTTTCTATTTGTCATAAATTCGCTTAGGTAGGGTTTTGA
Organism: Gentiana macrophylla; assembly: GCA_026214975.1. NCBI lineage: Eukaryota > Viridiplantae > Streptophyta > Magnoliopsida > Gentianales > Gentianaceae > Gentiana > Gentiana macrophylla. The sequence goes on along the minus strand of CM047814.1, from coordinate 93,869,019 downwards.
ATTACTATATTGAATTTCTATAATGCATTTTAAGTTGTTATCTAAGTTGATATTGAATGAGTTAATAATGACTTGAATTGTTTTTATAAAAAAAAAAAACAGATAATCGCAACACTATGATTGTTGTCTCGTTCAACGGAGAATTTACGTACGATCCTCTCTATAACCGGTGGAATCATGTAAATGGATCGATGTTCTCATTATTTGTCCGAAAGAACATAAGATTGAATGCGTTGTTGGATAAATTGCATGTGAGACTTGGTATTGATCGGTCTGATTCAAAGCTCAGCGTAAAAGCTTTGTTTACTTATGGTAGTGTGGGCAATATACCACCTGATGATATCTTAGACGACGAGACACTAAATGGTTACATCGAAGCGGCATCTGACAGTAAAAATGTAATTTTTTGTGTGAATGCCACACCAGTGGAAGCAAACAATGAACCGATAATCGAGGATGATGGCATTGATTTAAATCAAGATTGCAATGCTTCGGATGATAACAATAATTCGGATTATAGTCTTGGAAATTTCCCTTCTCCGGTATAAGAACTTGCTAGAGATCCAAATTTTAATCCGTTCGAGCAACAGTATGGATGTAGTGGGTTTGAAAACCATGTTTCTACACAAAGGCTTGGTGAAGCTTCGGACCAACAGTATGGATGACATTGATTTAAATCAAGATTGCTTTGAGTTGTTTTTTAAACAGATTGAGTACTCATCAAAACACCAAAACAACATACGCCAAAAATATAAATGGCTAACAACATACACCAAAAATACCAAAAATAACATACACCAAAAATACCTACACAATGTTTGTCAAAACAACATACACGAAAATACCTATATATATACTATTTGATTAAATAGCTGCACACAAAGTTTCTTTCTTAGCAACGGCATATTGTCATGATTGATCAGAGTAAACCTTTCTTTGTACATCAAATGCTCAATGAACTTGACCATGTATACCCCACAGTCACCCTCGTATAATATGAATAGTGTAAGAATAGTGTAAATTGTATAATATGATAAATAGTTTGAAGTTTATAACACTTACGGAATTGGCATTTGTGTAAGTTTAATTCAGGTTTTACTACTCGACATCAAAAGAGGCTTCTCTGGATCAACCATTTGTGGGAGTTGGCGTAGAGCGAGCATCCGTGTCCAACACTCTCCTAAACGAAACACCCCACGCTTTGATGTTTCTCTTCACATCGACCTTATACGCCGTCCCCCGATGACAATCAAACACCCTAATCTTCCGATCGGGAATAGACACTTGACGGTGCCCAGTGAGCATGACTAATGGACCAGGAATGTATATCACGGTGTTTTCATCCCATTGCTTGACGATCGATACACAAAGTCCGGAATGTCCATTGTGTCTGGCGGCTTTCTCGATCTACATGACCTTGGCCGTAAAATGTGGATAAATCGAGTAGACAATGGTCGTATCGCGGTTCAAAGCATTCTCGGATATGCTTCCATTTGCCGCTGTATCAGTCAGATCGCGATCGAGTTCTTCAGACGCATGCAAAAATAAGTTAGAGATAATGAAATCGTAAATATGGAAATTTGAAATATGAAAATGAAGTCACAAGAATATACTTCTCGGTCTAACTCTTTAAGAGGTCATGGAGACACGTGAACCATGCCTTGCCCACCGGTTACGTAAAGCGGAAACCGACCGCTGCACTTTTGGGAATCGTGAATGAGGCGGATGTTCTTGTTGGTACCCGTTTTGAAATTGTTTTCCACTCGCCTGGAAAATTTTTCAACGGTGTCCATCTCACAACGATATCATCGCGCAGATCGACTAGTGCGACCCATCGCTTAAATACCGTGGTCGGCTAAGTAGTCCGGACGGATCGTCAATCTTCATCAATTGCATCATCCGCCTTCGCTTACCCAATTGTACAACACTTGGACCATCACTAAAACAAAATTCAATACATGATCAAGTTAGATAGTTTTTCACAATATAATTTATAGTTTCGAAATTAAAAATCAAATAACTTACTATAATCAATCTCAGGCTCCACAACCGATGTCTGGCTGGTGGCAGTAAATGACCCTGTCATAGCCTCGGGAGGGGGATGGGGTGTAGCCTCGGGAGGGGGAGGGGTCATAGCCTCGGGAGAGGGAGGGGTAGTAGCATCGCCAGTATCTGCATCAAAATAGGCACTCTCATCAATTCACGATAACAAACAATATCTATGTTAATAATACAAAATTCAATATAAATCAACCTATTAAACAATAATTAGATGTAAATAACATAATGCTTACCCGAATCAAACGTAGTCTCCATATAAGGATTGTCCACCAATAAATTGTCGACGAAATCCTTCTCGACTCCCTCCTGCTGAACTCCCTCCAGCTGCACTCCCTCTTGCCCGGGTTGGGAAACTCCTTCAAGAATCTTATCATACCCGAACATCATCATCGGGTTGTCAGACGGGGTAGGCGATGGATGAGTATGCTGATGCGTATCCGACAGTGTGGAGGTCGATGAGTATCCGACTAGGTGTAGATCGATCGGTATCTTGATCGATATGATGACCTCAATGTAGACCGATCAGGGGCAAACTGAGAAGATGTGGCCCGATCAGTATCATGTGGAGGAGGTGGAGGAGATGGAGGAGATGGAGGCCGATGAGGGGTAGACTGAAAAGATGTGGCCCGGTAGTATCATAATACATAGAACTAAATTTATCGCATAAAGAAATTGACAATGAAATAATTTTTTACCTGATCTCTGGATGACAGCGTTTGCATCAACCCCTTAAGTTAAAAAGTATCGCCCCATGCTCATTACGCGTTGAACCACCTCTCGGAAGTACTTGCGGTTCTCGTCATTCGCCGTGAATTTCTCCCGAATGTCATTCACCCATTATCTATCCTTCTCTTCACAAATTCTATAAAGACCAAAGAACTTCATCTTCTTCATCGATTCATCTTCTTCCGCTGTAGCATCTCAAAGGTAGAACTGCATGCGGCACACGCCGTGAATGATGAGGTAAAGGGGTTGACTTGTGAAGTAGAGAGGATGTGAAGTAAGAGGTCGATTGTGTGTGTAGCAGAGCTGGTACTGTGGTAGTAGATGGACGTCAGGAGGTGGCCGTGCAATTGAGTGCAGCCGAGTGATCACACATGGTGGCTCATTAATCTCCGTGATCGAGGATGCCCTTATCTAGCATCAACTCCCTATCAACTTCCCTTGCGGCCGGATATCCTATTACACGGCTCTGCAAACAATGTATATTTCATTAGAATTAACAATTACAAAATGTTTAACCATACCGGATATAATTAAAATAAAATGTTTATTAAGCTTATTACCTTATTTTCCTTCGCCAACAACCCCTTCCACTGCGGAGGGGTAGTCTTGCAACTCCATCTCATCATCCGAGGAGCCGCATCAGGAGCTCTGAGGGCGGCAGCAATAGTCGGAACATCAATGTCCTGGAGGGGTCTCGTAAGCCCAAACCGTAAGGCATGTATAACCCCTTGTACAGTTCACCCGCCTTCTAGACTTTCCTTGTAGGTATTCATCATCGCGATGATCTTTTATAAGTCCGATCCCACAACCAAGTACCCCATGGAAAGTCATTTAGGCCTTCTACATTCTCAACCAAATAGAAGGTCTCACGAGGTACCCTAGTAGGCTAGTAGTCTCATCATGACCCATCCTAATCCCGTGAATAAGGTAGACTAAACCTACACGGTAGAGAACTTCAGGACGCTCAACCTCATCCAATAACCATCTCTCATTATCCGGTATGGTGATCGGTCTACCGTCAGGATAATGGATGTGGCCGTGTGTCCCCTCATCAAAACACCTGGAATAAGGTTGGGGAGCTTCCGGGAGATCACCAAACCTAAAACCGGTAATCATGCAAAACTCCCGCCTACCGAACTTCGTGGTCGTCTCACCAAATCTAAACCGAAGCTCACCGGGCACATTCGGATAAACGGCACTGAAACATACATATTGTCAAACTTTGGAGGAAAACTGCCACTCTTCGTACATTTCAATGAATTGTCGAAAAACCTCACCTCTCAATGTTCCTCAAATCCGATCCTTCTCATGTGAATTTCAAGAAGATCCGGAGCTTGATCTTTTCCCCTAAAAGTCCATGTCAAATTTTCCTTTACTTTGTAGACATCAGAACCATGAGGCCAATCAACTATTAGCAAATAGCATTGTCTCAAAAAAATAGTAAATAGAATTTGTATGTGTGTATATATATATATATATATATATATATATATATATATATATATATATATATATATATATATATATATATATATATATATATAACCTAAAATGTCTTATCATTTGTTTTTGTTTTTTGAATGTCGTTGTTTTGTGTTGTCACATTAAAAGGGGTAAGAGAAGAAGAGAACAATGTTTTTACCAACATCATAGAATACTTGATGATGACAAGGAGAAACAGATGCCGATGAGCCCAGGCGAGCGTAACTTATATTTTCAATCTAACGGGTGCCTCACTTCCGGCTGAGGATTTACCTGGCTGCTGGGGGACAGGAAAAGATGCTCTATTGAGTAGACCTAATGAAATTTTCTACGAGCTACCTACCAGGAGCCCCAATACAAAGCATGGGATTAGGCATGACACAACGGATCAGAAGGAATTGAAAACACCCTAGGGAAAGCATGCAATTCTAAGAACCTCATCAGGCCGAGGCGTACCATGGAATTCAATTCGAGATATTTGTTCTTGTATTTTCAAACGATATTAATTTGTTACGATAATTTCAAGGGATGTTCCCATACTAATATAGTATACTTAGTTTCATTAGTATACTTTTTTTCATTAAGGCACAAGAAAAAGTTAGTATCTCACTTAAGGCACAACCAATATTTCCAATAACAATGGTCTCTAAAACAGAGCCATTTTCAGTACCATTTTGGGTAGGAACAACACCCTTATGCACGATCAAACCATCAACAATACTGTTAGTAATATCATCCGCAGCGGAAGCGATTTAAGGATCAAGATCTATAAAATACACGTAATAAAATAACTAGATCTATATCTACAAGGGGGTTGTAGATCATACCTCTTGGATCTCAAAATCCAAGTTGAAGAACCGCAATAGGAAGGATGAATACGTGAAGAGCACCACGATCTTCCGTACGTGTGATCCAAGCAACTCCCGGTGGAAGGAAATCCTCGTCTCGAATCCTTCCGATATGCTACCCGGAAAATCTCCAAGATTTTCCCTTTAATCCCCTTGGCCGAATTTTATTCCTTCTCCTCTCTAAGAGGTGAAAGTCGAAAATTGTAGTGTGTTCAAAGGCTTGGGAGAACTCTCTTTATATAGGAGAGTAAAACTTAGCCTCCAAGGATTTAATAATTAATACAAAATCAATTATAATAATCCTATTAAATAAAAGATAATCCCATAATATTCTAGAACAAATCTAGAATAATATTTATCTTTATTTATTTCCATAAATATTTATCCAATAAATATTTTGTGCACATGTCTTATTAATACACAAGAAAATAATTTCTTGTTCCATAAAACAATGACATGGGGCCGAAATTTATCCTTGTGACCTAGTCACAAAAATTCGACCATACACAATAGATTTGACCAAGATCATGAAAAAACATTTTTCACATATTTAATTATTTAAAGCCCAACTAATTTAATAGTCCACTAAACAATTAATTCACATATCGTTTTAATAAAGTCCAACAAGAACTAAATTAATATTATTAGGATTCGACGTCCGAGAATAGCTATGCTTATATTGTGAGGCACGTCGGGACCATGGACTAATAATCGGCTCCGATAAATCAAATAAATAATTATCTTACGAATGTAATAATTATATTCGATAAATCAATCACAGAATATGCCACCATAATCCCGTGATCGCACTCCTCCGATTATGAGATTATATTTATCTCCTCACGAGAATAATAATAAGCGTCCATTGATATAATCATTACATATGGATTAATCCTCCATAGATCGTTTCATTCTAAATCGGAAGTTACCGTTAACCCTTTCTAGAACCTCTTATCCTTATTTACCATTAACCCCTAGTGATCAATTAATTCATACAACTCACCTGGTAGCTAATCGCTGTAATATGAACTCCATGGATCGATCGCTTCTAGGATTAACAAATAAGTGGAATCGTTTATCTACTTCCATAAATGGAAGGAATGGATTCCAGATCTGCGTGATAACACGTACTACTCACTCAATCTAGTACAATGCCAAGATGGGGTAATTCGGATCACAGACTCGGTGTAATCCTTAACCGTCAAGTCAAACTTCATAATCGATTCAAGCGCTTGATCGTGATCACCTCAGGATTAAGATATATCCATAAATATGATCATCCATTGATTCGATAAGACTTCGACACGGAATTATATCGTGAACTCTAATCAAATCGGTCCAAATTTCTATATGATATATCTATCATATATAAATGCCCCACTAGATTCTCTTAACCGAAAGTCCGGATAAGACAATCACACCTATTGTGTTCTGGGCGCATTAATAGCACGTTAAAGGAGAGACCCGATACTCTCAATTAACTTCACTACGGGCTAATTGTATTTTAAGTACATCTTCACTAACTCAATCCTCATGTGTATATACCATACACTGAGTTAAGTGATTACATAAACGATATACTTAGGGTTTTCTGTAGTGTAAATACTATTGTCACATCGGTGATTATGAGAATAATAAATATGAATAATAATATCATTTCATTTATTAAATAAAACAATTACAAAATTGTCTTTCGGGCATCACACCTAACAAATACCAACAACAAATTTCCCAACTTCTCAAACCAACAATACCGAACTACAAATACCAAATCATACCATCACAAAATACGTAACAAAAAACAAATACATTTGAATTGAAAAATTATCTTCCACTACAACAACAACATAATCAACTGTTAACAAACAAATGGAATGGATTATTATCAACAATCAAGAATGAAAATGCAAAATAAACCCTAAACTAAGTCTAAGTTTGTATCACAAATTGAATGTTTTTATCAAATTACAATCAAGAATAACCTAAACCCTAATAACCTAAATCAGAAAAACTAAACCGAAATCTTCATACAAAATCGAGAAAAACAAAAACAAAATAAAATCTGCAGCTTCTTCACGCCTAAACGTAGGTCTCAGACGCCCAAAAGTATAAACCTTACGCTCGGGACGTAGAGAAATGCAGTCTCTACGCCCAAACGTAGAAAATACGTTCTTCACCTTAAAAAACACCTTCTTCAACCCATAAAACGAAAAATCATGCTAAACCAACAAAATCAAAGCTAAACAATATCGTGCCAACATAACAAAACCACTACAAACCACTAAAAATGGGAAATACATATCGGATAAAAGGAAATCGAAATTACTGACCTAAAACGTTGTAAATAGAAGATAATTGAAAATATATACACTTTCTATATTGCGTTGATCCATTGAACTTGAGAGATTGTGGCAAATGTAAACTTTTCTTGCAAAATCGCCGCTTGAACGTAGGAACTCGCTCGATAATGGCGGATATGAACGCTTGAACAAAGATAGAAGAGAGAGACAATGTAATTCAAAACCTTATACATTCCTTACGTCGAAACGTAAGGTTACTTACGTTTAAAGGTAAGGAACCTACATTGAGTGGCCTTTTCGAATCAAATGGGTATTTGAATTTCTTATGTTTAAACGTAACTTAACCTTACGTTATATCAATTTCCATGTCGAAAGTGCATGACTTGATTTGCAAGTCAAAGGTCCGACACAACCTCGATTTTCCATTTTCGAGATAAATGCTTCTATCACCCCTCGAAATTTGGAGGTGAGTTGTAAGATTTTATGGTCGGGTGTGATGTCGAGTTACCATAGTGGCATCGTGGCCCCGAGAAGTATTGTAGTATTCGTGTTAGGTGTCCATTGTGGACGCTCTTAAGGCGATACATTGGGTGTTGTACGGCATATCCAATATATCCAACGACCTTTATCTAGGCGGCTTCTATTGGCGCCACAAAATTATTATTGACACTTTTTTTAATTATTTTTCATTTATTTCCGGCATCACACATGTATTTCTTCTTTTTACTTCTCGGCACCACACTAGGAACATTAGTGCCACTGGCGTTCCTTTCCGATAACAACGCCAATGGACTGATGTTTTTCACCAATGATACATTTATAACTATAATGTCATTGTCAGTGACGCCCGTATCAAAAAATAAAAATAACGTCAGTGATAGTGACGCCTCAGATCGAAAAAATAACGCTGGCTCGACGTTGTTTTACACAAAAATAATCGTGGTGCTCGTAAGTAATTTTTTTAGTGCCAAAAGCAAGTGTGATGTCAACAGTTAGAACGTGGTGTCAATAGAATCCGCATATTGATATATTTATATAAATGTAAGCTACGAGATAATTCAAATATTTCTACCTGGTGACCCTAAATCCCGTAGATACATTCGACGAGATTCATAAATACCGTAGAAAGTATTTACAAGGTTGTTAAGTCTCGCCCCGTGGATAATGTGTTTTTTGAAGGATCCTGTAGATACTTTCTACAAGGTTCTTTATATCCCGTAGAAACCCGTAGAAATTATCTACTCCCTCCGTTCTAAAGTAACTGATGCATTTGCAAAAATATTTTGTTTCAAAATAATTGATGCATAACATTTTCCAAAGGCAAAATTTAATACACTTTTCCTATTTCACCCTTCTTTTATTTGTTTTTACAAAGGCCTTAAATACACCAAAGATTATTTATTGCATAAGGGTATTTTAGTCTTTACCACATCAAAATCAAAACAATTTATTACTTCTTTAATCGCTTGTTTTTGACAACTGCATCATTTATTATGAAACGGAGGGGGTATGGGGTTTGGGCTCACGGTAGGCATGATTTAAGGATTTAAGGATTCCATAGAAATTTATTACCTCCTGTAGATAATTTCTACGGATTTAAGGATTCCGTAGAAATTATCTACGGAAGGCATGATTTTCAAATGATGCACTTTTATATAACCCCCAAAGTTGGGCTCTCCATATGGCATGAATTTCGAATCTTGCTTGTCTATATCTTGGTTTTTCCAATTTTCGCATGTTCGATTTTGTTGTTGTTGTTGTTTTTAACAGAACGAAAGATTTGTTGGAGAAAATAGAGGAAAAAATAATTTAATCGATTTTTAATCATTTACTTACAACTATTTTAAAAGCGAGTTCGATAGACTTTTATTAAAGTTATCGAGACTTTTATTAAATTATTGAAAACTACACAATAAGTAGTTGACAATAAGATTTAAAATCATTCAATTAAGAGTACGGATGAATGATATATTAACGCTTTAAGTTGTTGTGAGATATTAGGAATATAATTGTGTAATTCTTTGTCCCACATTGGAGTCTGTGGAGTCCAATATCATGTATTTAAAGGATGACAGTTGATGATGGGTATAAGCTCCTAGAGAAAGGGAGGAAGACCCAGATGGTTTAGTATATCGATGTTATGCTAAAATTGCCACACGCGCCCACGCCTCCGCTGCCCGTGCCCGTTGACCTTGGGCTTGGGCTTTGGGGAGTTGGGCCTTCATGGGCTGAGTGGATTCACCTCTGCTGAAATGCAATTCAGCAAAGTGAGATTCAACCGAGTGCAATAATTCACTTTAAACTGATGGCTAAATAAATACAAAACTGTTATCATCAATACTTATATTAAAGTTAAAGTTGTGGGAGTTATGCAATAATAAAATTTATTGTTGAGACTCTTCCATTGCTTGCTTAGTCTCTATATAAACAAGCCTCCACAAGATGGAAAACACACAAGTGAAATACAAATGACACACTAAAATTACATAAAGCATATCATAATTCCATTGCATAAACTTTTCTTGTGCATACATAGTTGAAGAGTTTCGAAATCGTTAGAGTTCGGCTGTAGCTCGTCAGAGTTGAAGTACCTCTCCATCTCGAGCAGTAAACTGAAGTTATCCTGGGAGACAATTGCAACAACCGTGAGTACAAGCCAGTGCAAATTTGTCTTAAGGGCAGAATGCAACTCGTCTCAGTTTTTCATATCCTTTAATATTTTATTTTACATATATATTGTAATTATATTCTGAATTGGAAATAAAATTGTTCTTCATTTTTTCCTGAATATTTATTTTATTTGTATACGGGAACAACAAGATTCACAAACGCACAAATTTTTAGGACTTGAATCCTGATCACTGTCGGATTATGACCTAATTTTCCTGGGTTGTTGATCGGCTTCTATCCATAATATCATGTTGACAAAGGCATGACTCTGAAGTCATACAAATAACTTAAATTGGGTCTTATTTGGTCAAATTAGTTAATAGGCCAACCTGAAATCATACGGTTTGATCATTCTCATGCCTTGAGTGTCATGTCATCTCTAAGGCTATTAAACAAGTATTTATGGATTTGGGATTTTATTTACGTGCCAAGGAATTTAGGTGTAACTTGGATTGAAAAGTGTGCGTGCTTGTGTATATTTCGCTTCGTAAAAAGAAGAAAAAACAACATCAATACGACCTCAAACACGTGAACTTGGTTTTCCTCTCCATTGTATATCACATAATTAAAAATTCAATTTCGCTTTGAAGAATTTGACTAATACATTAACGCTCATAGATCAATATAAATGACCAAGAAAATCACACGACGTACTAAAAAAGGACAGCTTCATCGATCAACGAAAACGACCCAAAAACCCACCACTGCATTTCAAGACCAAAGAGCTTGTTGGCTTGTGCAAGCAGAGGCGGCACTGATATGGACCAAGGAGTCCATGGACCCTCTCAAATTTCCGTCTTTGAGTTGTTACTTGCATATGCCAAATAAGGTACTAACTCCGTCAAAAAATGTAAATCTGTTTAGTTTTTTTGAATTTATTTCTAAAATTGTCACTACTATTTATTACTAAACCTAAACTAAAACGGAAAATAAACTGGACAGAGGATTGTCAGTCCAAAGCCAGGAAAGATAATTTCGAACACGTATTAACTAATTCTATTCTATAAACTAAAACGAAAATAAAATTCCGACTTGGCAACGAAGAACAAGGCACAAGATAGTTTCAATTAATTTAACGAAGAACAAGCAATGATCCACCTATCTCGCAACTCTCAATTTCTACCCTATCACGTTTAGTGAAGATTTAATAAAGGTTGTGGTTCACCTACCAAAGGTATGAACTTCTACTCTCGTAGATAATCCGCCTATGAATCTCTCATCTCTCGATCTTAAAGATTGACGTTTTACTAACCAAGGTGTAAGATTTCTCAATCTAGCAACCTAGAAATTCAACCTATCAACTCTCGTTATTTTTAGGTTAAAAAGTCTCATCTTTAATATGGTGATCTAGGTCTAACAACGATTCTCATCAACGTTAAACATCAATAAGCAACAATCCATCGATATAATTGCATAATCAATATAAAAGCATAATAAAGATACAAGCTTTAATAAAACTCACAAAACAAATCCAAAGTCGAAAGCAAGATGATGTTGTGATGGTTTCACATGCTTGCTCAATCGCTTAGCCTTAGCCCATCGTTATGATGCAATTAACATGAATAAAAAGTAAAAGAAAACTGTTTATAATAGAGGGAAAACGCGAGCAAAAGTCGCCCCAAAGGGCTTGTGGCCGCCAGTGGTCGAAATATGGTCCTTAGGGTTTGATAAAACGCGCTATTTATAGGTTTTAGGTCGGTTTCAAAGATTGGCGGCGGCCGACGCCCGTCCGACCTTGTGGACGCTGCTCACTTTTCTTGGACGGAGGTGAACACTACCGCTTCAGGCCCAAACTCTCTGCTCAAATTCCCGCCTCGACGCCAACCCAATCGCTGGACGCCACCCAGCCGGACGGGGGTGAACGCACGTCTGGAATTGCATATCTTCAATCCAAATTCAACTTGCACCTTCTTCTTTCCGCTTAAACTCAGCTGGTCATCTTTTAAGCTCCTTCAATCCTCTCCATGACATGGAAATGTACCTTCAAAACCATAAAACATGCAAAATGTAAAACCACACATAGATAGATAAATACTCATAAAATCACACAATTTTAACCCGGTTTTTGCACTTAAACACTTCTTAACCTCTCTTGCTCAATAAATCTAATAAACACTTACTTTTCTATGCAATTTATCGACATGGGGAAATCGTTACGGAATATAACAAGATAAATCATATAAAATCACCCTTAACAAACAAGTCGCCTACATAAACTTCCATACATCTACCAACTGTCTTGCAAATATCTTGTTGATCGCCTTCCGGTATGTTGCCTCAAAGATTCTTTAGTCCGAATGGCATGGTCACACAGCGTATGTGCCAATTCGTGATAAACGCCGTATTTTCCCGTGATCTCGAGGATCCATTAAGATCCGATGGTATCCTTTATATGCATCTAAGAAACCAAAAACTTCAAAATCAATGGTTGAATCTACTAACCTGCCGATTTTGGGGCGTGGATACGAGTCTTTTGGGCACGCTTTTGTTCAAATCAGAAAGTCTACACACATGCGCCAACTCCCATCAGCTTCTTGACTAATATCAAGTTAGCTAGCCATTCGGGATAGAATACCTCTTTCACTATCTTGGTCGCTAAGAGCTTGCCAACTTCCGCCTCGATGGCCTCAAGTCGATCCGACGCAAAAATTCCTCTTCTTCGCTTTGACTGGCTTTTTAGCCTGGTCAATTTCGAAGTTTAGAACCGCAATGTCGGTAGACGATCCTGGCATGTCGGTGGCTTTCCAGGCAAAGATGTCTCTCGAACTCGACTAAAGTTCGACCAAGAGCTTTTTTTCTTTTCGGGATCCAAATTCGACTTGCACGCACCGATCGCCCTCTCCTTCCCTGAGTCGGACGTTGACGGGCGCTACCAGAGACCCAACTCTTTCTCTTCTTCATCCGGAATCGCCTCGATTAAAACTTGTTGGATGACCATCTTCCCATTCATGACTACAGAGTTACAACTCCGAGCGACTTCAACGCCTCCTTTACTTCGTGGGAACCTTCCTCGTAGGAAACTTCATACTATTATGGAAAGTCGATATGATAGCACGTAGGTCAAAAAGCGCGCAGTCGCCCTAGGATAACATTGTACGCAGAGGGAGCTTTGACTACCACATAGCTTAATTCAAGTGTCCTTCCTTTCTCGCCATCACCAATCGTCGTGAGTAACCTTATCGAGCCCGTGGGATGGATCGCTTGCCCTGTGAATCCGAAATGGGAGACGCTTATAGGGGCTAGATCCTTCTCTTTCAACTTCATTGCTTGAAATGCCGAGTGGTATATGATGTTCATCGCGACTCCCGTTATCGATGCGCACTCGATACACGGGCTCGGCTAATAATCGCTTCAATAACTAACCTTCGCTATGACTCTCGACTTGGGGATATCATCTCGAGGGCCGATCCGACTTCTTTTGTGAACTCCGAGCCGCTTGCGCTCTCTCGAGCTACAAGTCGTGGCTCTTCACCGGTCCGGTCTTTATCACTCTCACCGTGACCAAAGATTGTGTTGACATAGTTAATCGGGTCGATTATCTTCATACCTATCTCACCAAAATTTTCTCTCGTTGTTTCTTCTCGACCCGGGATCGATTCCTCCGAGGTGACCGATCCTTCGCCTCTCTGGACATCTCGACCTCGGTTCCTCGCCTTGATCGAGTTTTTCCTCTTGAATTTCCACGCCCCGGGCCCATCATATCGAGATCTGCCAACAACTTCGCCTAGCTTTCCTTCCGAACGCGACGCCGATATCTCTTCAGTCGATACAATCCTCGCCAGTATGACCAATGTCCTCGTGAAAATCACGAGATTTGCTTGCGTTCCTCTTTCTCGAGGTTTCTTTAATGGTGGTGGTTTCCTCGCCAAGTTTTTTGAAAGCATAATCGACAACACCTCGATCGAGGTCGATTGAGAGGGATAAAGTCCTTATCACGCGAGGTCCCTTCTTGCCCCCACGGTCCGAGGTGGACGGTCGATACGGTCCCAAATCGATGGCTTATTCTCGACATCCTGCCGCTTTTGATCGATTCCTATTCGACCTCGGTGTCTTTTCTTAGATTCCATCCAGCCGGATTGGGTGTGCCGTCGCGACCGCCTTCTTCCCTTGCATAATCGATGCACTACATTGACACATTCGTCCATGGTATGGGGACATCTCCGCCAACTTCATGTATAACTTAGTGTTACGCAGCTTCTACGAATGACGTGATCGTAAGTCGGTCATCTGCGTTCCTGACCTGCATGGCCTTTAGATTAAACCTCTTCAAATATTCCATCACTGCCTCATCTCTTTGTCGCTTCACGCTCACGAGGTGCGGGCACTCAGATGAAACTTCTTGTTGACTATAAACGATCTCGAACTTTCGAGCGAGCATGGCAAACTCGGAGATCAACCTGGTCGTAGATTCGTGGAACCATTCTCTCTTGCTCGACCTACAAGTAGCGCTTCGAATGCCCGACAACGCATTGGCGCCGAGGGCTCCATCCAACCTCATTTGCGATAGATACTCATGGAGATGGTCCTCCGGTCGGTGGTGCCATCATAAGGTTCTATTTGGGTATCTTAAACCCTCAGGTTTAGGAAAGCTCGATCTCCTTCGTGAAGGTGACTCGAGCCATAACGACACTTGATTCTTTCCCAAAATTACATTCAACTCTTCCTGGCGCTTATCATCCTCCCTCTCTGGTGTTTTTGGTGGATCTCACGCCTCTTCCTTTCCACCGAGCTAGATGATGCGCTTTATTTCTTCCCGTGAGTCTGCTTTAGGTTTGTCCACGCTTTCTTTCGCCGCCGCTTCCGCCATAGCTTATTTCGCTGCATCCGCTTTTCGCTACCGTGAATCGCCTCGGCGATTATCCCGACATTACCTCCAAGTCCGCCCGCCAAATCGATCCGCAAGCGTCCGATATTCACGGAGCAAGAGCTTGATTTTCCGGTTGGTGGGTTTCGACGAGGTTCAAAGCTTGATCTTTTCCCTTGCTTTTGCCGAGGATCGTCTTTGAACAAGATCCAAGATCGGATCTTCTTCTCGCTGCAAATCGTGATCGGTTGGCTTGTTCATCCTGGGAGCTTTGATCGACCGCCTTAGATGCGATTTTGATGCGTTTTCTTGGGAGGCATCGTGGTTTTTTGCGTATTCAATCAATAGAACCCTCCTTCTAGCGCTGATGAGCGATGACAAATTAAGTCACCTTGATGATTTGAGCCCTAATTTAATCTAGTGATGAACACACAAGAACCCTAATGCCAAAAAGAGGAAACGGGGGGTGGATTTTATGATGCGGGCCGAGTCCAAGACCGAATCTTGGATTGCCTACGTATCTGTTAAATTCCGTGAATCAAGCTCACGTAGTTCCCGGAATGGGGGTATTTATAATGACAATACTTGCCTAAACCCTAAGGTTAAGTCGGCTTGTGTTATTGTCATCTTTACCTTAAATGGGCCTTGACCCCTGCCCAAGCTATTGCTATTAATGGGCTTAGTAAGTTCGACGGACTCCATCCTTGATGTCGATATACCGACTGCGGTTATCGACTCTTGATCATCGCCCCACATTGCTACCGGTGCGGATCGAACATCCTACTAATCGCCGATACTCGATAGTCGATAGTCGTAGCCTGGCTTTGATATGATGGCCTTGCCTCAACCTGGCATCGACATGGATGTACCGACGTTATCTCGATGTGATGACCAAACCAATCAGGCGACACGTGGAGGAGTGAAACCCTCAGACGCCATACATCTTTAACTACAAAACGACACTTTTTAACAACAAAACTACATCGCTTTTAATATTAATATTTTTCCCGATTCTCAGCTGGGGGTGACGTGACTCCACATTGATATACATACCTCCGCCCATGTACCAACGGTAGATATCGACTAAGTTGAACATCTTTAGGTTAATGCATATATTGTGAGAGTTTATTCACTGCTGCACGCAATTCATGTCTAATGAAAGATAAATTTTGAATGATGCCAATAACCATACGATACTCGGTGGGATCATCAAGTGAGTGCCCGACTTGTAGAGAGAGATGATATATCGGTGGAAGGGTAGCAAAAGAGTTGGCCGGCCCCGTATGCTGAGCTTGGCCAATAATTCATCGATATAACGACGCTGAGCTGTAAGCAAACCCTAAGGACTTCAACCCCAAGAAAGTACGTCGAGTGAATAAATAGAGGTATCACCGGGAGTGAGAAAATCAAGAGAAAGAAGATAATCCTTAAGCTCATCATACCAAGGGATTGTTTGAGCCCATAGATGACCTTCTTAAGTTTTCATACATAGTCGGGTGGGATGAATCGGAGAAACCTGTAAGATGAGCTAAGTAGACTATATCATGTAAATGTCCCCGCAAAAGGTATTGTTAATATTAAGTTGTCGAAATAACCACTCCTGCACAAGAGCCAAAAAGAGAACCAAATGAATAGTTGTAAGTTTAACAACCAGCTAAACGCCTCATAATAATTAATGTCTGGTCATTGATGAAAACCGCCAGAACAAGACGAGCCTTATAAGCGATCAATAAGGCCATCACGATATTATTTAATGCTAAAATCCATTTGTGAGCCAACAACATCAGAACTAGATTGGGAAGTGACAACGCCCCAAGTATTATTGTGCATCAAAGCATCATACCTCTAGCTTGTATAGCATTACGCCATTTGGGTTGTTTTAGAGCTTGTGGGTTCGGTCTCTAAAAGCGGTTCAAGTTGAGTATGAAGATTAAGTTTTTATAATGGCGAGGCGACAAAATATTTCATCAATCAGTAGAAGGACAAGAAAACTTTGCATAAAGCGACAAAACTATTTATTCATCGGGTCGTAAATTCACTTGTGTCAAATTCACTATTTAAATTCATCATTAAATTCAACGTTAAATTACTAATTTTCAAAATTCATCATTTAAATTCACTAATTTTCTGGATTCACTACCGTTTAAATTCATCACAAAATTCAATCGATTTCTGATTCACCGAGATTCACCGATTTTCGGATTCAATTCGTCATTCTTCTCGCTATAAAATTATGCAATGGTCTCTTCTCCCTATAAAAATATTGTATTTGTCTCCGTTACTTAAAAATATTCCAAATTTTCATTCTTATCCCTAATTTTCCATAAGTTTTTTGATGAGTTTATGAATGTTGTTTTTCGCACAGTATGCATGGCGAGAGTTCCTCTTCTTTCATATTAATAATGTTAATTTATGTATCTAGGTTTTTTTTCCCGCAATTTCCTCATAATGCATACTCCCTAATGTTATTTTATTTATGTATCTAGGGTTCCTGTTCTTTCATATTTGCTCTCGACTTCTCTGTAGTTTTGCAAATAGCGAGAGTTCTTTCACTCCATCATGTCTGAAGGTACCGCCGGATATTTTCTATTTTCGATTCTGTTTTTTATTTCAATTTTAATTTTATCAATATAATCGATAGATCTGGAGACAAACACCCCACTCCGGTTTACCTTTCTATTAAGCATATGATTTTTTTTTTTTTTTTTTTTTTTGAATCAGGTAAGTTGAAGCTTGAAAGCTTGATTGCTGGTTCAAATCTATATTGTTTGTTTGAGGATGAGATGATTGGTATAGCCACGTATCTATTTAACTTCTGTTTTTCTCTAAGACAAAAGCTCAATCTTTTGTTGAAGGTTCATCTGATTCCAGTTTTCTTGCTTTATTCTTATTTTTAATCAGCTCAACATAATAGAGATACTGAGAAGATGATGCCTATCTTCTCCCAAGACAGCTCACCTACGGCTCTAAGAGTAAGTGTAGACACTTGATCCCTTTTAGTGTGTCGATTTAAGCTTTAAAACGAACAATCTCACTTTATTGGTTTCATCCTGATTTTCTTTTTTAATTTGTATTTTTATTTGTATAGGTGACTTGAAGCAGGAAAATACTTGCATCTGGTCCGGTGGTACTCTTTCGTGGATGGGTAAGCACGTGTTCGGCTTTAATAGTGTTCCTTATCCAACCCTAACATATATATTTTCTCACAAAAGTTGATTATACGCCATCTCTGCTTTTTTTTTTTTTTTTAATTGTTAGAATTGAGTGAATAGCTTAAAAATGTTGTCATCCTTGCTGAATTTATAATTTATATATAATCCACTTTTTAAAATGTTGATTCTCATAATCAACTTTTCTGCAGTGGCAGGTTTGATGTGGCAGTAAGTTGTGTTTGGTGTGCTTAAAGAACATGTTTGTATACTTTTGCTTATATATGTATGTTGATAGATAATCCACTCGATAACAATGTTTTCTTAATATTCAGAGGCATTGCATGGAATACTGTGGTTGGTGTGCACGGCATGGACTCGATATGTGTGGTAACTAGGATCAAAGATCTGGTGCGCCGGCTATTTCTTTTGTTTCTAAGTTATGTTATATACTTTTCTGAACATGAGGTAGTTTTCTCCTGATTCTTGATTTCAGACACTTAATTTTTCTTTAATTTTCATTCCAGGAACATGAAATTACACTACGCTTATTATGTTTAAGGAGAGTGTTTCAGAGCCTCTCCTCCACATTTTTACTAACGGTTTAATTGGTAAAGTTGAACTCGCCGACGCAAGATCTCGGGTAAGGGGCAAACAAAATGCATACTACATATTAGTATGTTTTTCATGGATCAAGGGAGAAGTTGCCCCTCCCTCCCCTCTCCCCTAAAGTCGCATGCAGTCCGCCTAGGTGTGTTGGATTCCTTAGCATTCTCGCTAGTTTTTGTTGTAATGACTATATTTGTAATGTAGCCAGTCTTCTATACCCGAATACTTATAGTTATGTTCTCTTAGTATGGTTGATTATAGTTCCATTGTACTCAATCTTGGAGAACAATAAATTTTTTCGCCATATGCTGCCAGAACAGTATCTGAACGTAGAGTTCAAACTTAATGGGGGAGGGAGATATCCAAGTTGGCTGATGATTGTTATGACCCTTTAATTACTTGTTTGTGTGTATTCACACACAAATTTTACGTACACACACATGATGGATCGGATTCCTTTTGTCATAGTAAATAGCAATCCCTATATATCTGAGCTTATTATTAGCATTCTAGACAAGTCCTTGAATTTCTAGATATGATATCAGCTGTTGTTTCTTGTACTGAAACGTAATGGGTTTGTTTTCCGTGGTCTTTTCTTTTTTCTAAGAAAAAAGAAACCCTAAAAGTTTTCTTCTTTGAGATTTTATTAGCATTCTAGTTATAAGTCCTTTGAATCTTTTGGTTAACGGTTAATGCATTTTTTGAGCAGATTTTGTTGACTCCGTCACGACGTGGATTTTCAGCACTGTGCATCATCAAGAATCCTTTGGCGTTGGTATGTCTACAAGATTCTATTTCTTTGACACGTAACAAATCTCCTCTCTTCCACTCATTTTTGCTTTTGTTCCATGCGCTTCAGTGATTCAAACACTAAAATTGTTGGTACAAAGAATGGTCCTAAGGTACTCAGCTGGCATTCATCTTCTTAATTGCTTTCTGTTTTTTAGCATATGCATATGTAGAGTTGCTATGGTGGTCGTTACTGTTCTAAAATTGCATAGGCTAAGTCGGTGCGATCATGGGCGCCTAGGCAAATACCAAAGGCGATTTCTTGTTTTTTTATGATTTATTTTTTAATAACAACGTTTGTCCAATATAAATCTTACATCATATGATCATAAAACATGAAAATCAAGTAAAAATGTGTCAAAACTCACAAGAAAAGACTTAGCCAAAGTA